>OW285239.1:7354227-7804227 GCA_935421215.2 Melolontha melolontha | reverse complement strand
TAAAGATATTAATTCCCGTTATTTTGATGTTTAAATTAATCAAGCACCTTTGCTCGTAAGAGTCTTCACAGTAAAATTTTGTAAGTAGAATTAAAATTATATGGCGTCATCATAATATATAAAATTATTATAAGTATATTTCTATTGTATCCAAGCTTGTAGTTAAGAGATTTAATTATTAGAAATACAGATAATACAGTTTATTATTAACATTTCTATGTTAAAATTATAATGGAAAAGTTTGTTCGATTGGAATCAGGGTTTTTTGTGCGTGTCTATTGCACATGCGTAATTTTTGTTCGTGTATCAGTATCTGATTATACAGTGTGGTTCTCTGGGGAGAAATTAATATTAAATTTGATTATTTTTAGATAAGTTTGGATCGGTGTCATTTAGAGGATGTTTTCCATTCATTTAGCTGTCAATTTTCAATGAATGTTTTTACCTCAAGTATATTTGTATAATACAGCATCTTTATACTTGGTAAAGATATATTTTTTATTTTTTTAAATTTTGTATTAAATATTCATTTTAATTTTTATCCTGCGTTTGTTTCATTTTACTCATACCAATATTGCTGTTCTAACTTAACTAATATAAAATAAGTAAATAAATTCTTGTGAACATTTCACTGACTCAACTCATATTATAGACACGTCTTTTCTAAGTGGAACCCGAGAAGTTAGAAGTCTCATATTTGAAAATTCACCGGCTGAGAAACCTAGTTGGGAAAATTAGTTCTGGATGGTGGCGTGCTAAATTTTCAAACCACTATTCATAGCAATATGCAGTTAATATGTATCTGTCAAAGCACAATAGAGTGAATGTAATAAACGGCAGCAACTATTGCTGAAACAAAAGAAATGCGAAAAGACAAGCGAATTGCCAATCGAATTTTGAATAAAATAATTTGCAAAGAACAAAACTCTGTGAAACATTGAACGTGTGAAACATTACTATGAACAACTAAAATTTGTTCAAGGTGTTCCTGTGTTAAATCAGTTCTTTATGATGTTAAAACGTCTTTAAAAATAGAAAATGTCCGCTCCACATCACAACTGGTGATGGGTGCGTGGTTAAAATGTTGCAAAAGTACACCATACTTCAAATGTATAGATTTCTCAATCGGCTCTGTGCAGAATTTATATAATATATTCAAATCTGGATTTCTAAATATGGCATCAGCCTTTTGTCCCTGCTTTGAAAAATATATTATTAAACGATAAAACTAACTTATCAACATTTGGAAAATGACTCCAAATGTATTCACATACTCTGTGTAGTGCATGTGCCGCACAGCTAACGTATAGCATATTGGGATAAGATTGCTTTAATAACTTTCCTGTTTTTAACATATAAGCTGCCGCATCAGTCAAAAATAATAGTATCTTGTCTTTATAGTTGTTATCCGATGACAGAATATTATGAGTACATTTATTAATTACTTAAGCAACTGTTTCATCATTTACGACTGGCAATATTTTAGTTGCAATTAAGTATGACTGGTATGAAGTTGTCAGATGAAGAATATCAACAACTACATTTAACACATATCGTCCCATTACATCCGTTGTTTCGTCTGCACTTATCCAAAGGTAATGACCAAATAGGTTGGTTCGTATTTTTTCAATGGTTCTCAAATAACATTTTGGTAAGTGGTATTTACGTAAAGTAGATTCATCGGGTATATGACGATCAGTATATTTTGTAAGAAACCTCTTGAGGACTTGTTAAGCTTTTTGAATGGGATATTGGCCGCCATGAAAGCTTCACACAGTTCTTCAGATGCAGATGGTCATATGTTATCTTGATGAGTTTTCGAAGAAACATATCTCTGCACATTACACTTTTGTGGACACCTTAAACTTAATGAACAGGCACTGCAATATATCTCGGTATCATTACGAATATGCAACCAAACTGTATGGCCTCTAATTCATCCTACCATTGTTGCCCTACGAGAATTTTCCATTGTTAATGAAAATAAAGAGAAATACTAGGAACAGAAAGAAATGGACTAAAAACAAGATATAAAAACTACTCCAAAAATAAGGTAGTAAATTAAACTTAATATTTATAGAAAAATATTGAATAAATAGACAATATAACAACAATATAAAACGGATTTGTTAAAATACTAAACGTTGTAACCAAATAACAGTGAAATAAACGAAACCAGAAACAATCCCTTATAGAAGAGAATAGAAAATATACTATCTCAAAAACAATAAATACATATATGTACATGCATGTATAACAGCAGGTAAACACGAGAATACACTTTGGAAATTAGCGGATATAATTTTTTAAGCGATTATTTCAACGAAGTCAACAAAATAATATATAAATGTATATCCTGTCTTACACGCCACTGTTAAATTGAATTTATGAAGGAATACACACAATGTGCTATTCATAACAACGAAAATAAAAACATCTGCTCGACGAATGCAATCGAGCAAGCAAATACTGGGGCTGTTATAACTAGAGAACGGACGCAATTTTCATAAAACGCAATCGGCAATTGGAATTGTGTATAACGTCGCACAGTACATCCCGGCGTAATTCAATGAAGTATTTGTTTGACTTACTCGGACACCTGGGCTTTCGGCGATAACAATGGACAAGCCAGCTATTGTATTAGGAGAATATAGTGCTTTTTAAAGTGTTTTCATGAGCGTAGATAGAAGCGGGGTTCTTATAATGGATTTTATTTATTAATTTATATTTCGTAAGATAAATAAAGTGCTGTGAGTTAGTTTCTTATTTTCGTAGTTCTAACTGTTATTTACATCGTAATTTTTGTGATAGATCCTGTTTAATATCGTTTGATTGAATCTATTTCTACCAATTATTTCGACGTAAGTGTGCGTTGAATTTCGTTCAGTTTCAATAACTTACGCACACATTTTTAGTTTTCATTTATTTAGATCCAGAGCATTGTTTAAGTTAATTTTTCAGGCATGATATGGTAGAATGTCGAGAACGGCATTGTAAAATAATGGCGAGCTGGATTGACGGTCATACTGATTGTATGTCTATTGTCAGTGATTCCGAAATTTATTACAAACTCCGTAAAATATCGTCAAAAATTCGTCACTTAGGATCGCAAACACATCTGAACTCTGTAAAACTTTAATGGCGGCTAATATTCCATTATTTAAATTGAACAATCCAATTTTGAAGACATTTCTGAAAAAATATACTGGTCGAAATGTTCCTGATGAATCAACTTTACGCAAATATTATGTTTCTAGGTGCTATACGAGAACAGTAGAACGCATTAGAAGCCATCTTTTAAATCAATACATATGGATAAGCGCCGACGAACGGTGGATATGTTAGGACGCTGTGTGGTAAATGTTGTAGCTGGTGTACTACAGCCAACTATTCCCTATAACTCATATGTAATAGCAACAAGTGTTATAAATAGAGTTGATGCGGAAACAGTTGCTGAAACCATTAAGGAGAATATGCAAAAAATGCTTCATTCGGACGCCACGTAGAAAGAAAAAATACTTTTATTTGTCAGTGACACTTTTCCCGGAAGTTGATAGACTTGTATCAGCTTTTAAAAAAGTTTTCAGAAAAGCACCATTGAGAGTAGCTCTTTTCAGGGAAAAATTTCCATCTCTGTCACTGCCTCCCACTCCAGTAATAACTAGATGGGGAACATGACTGGAAGCTACTAGTTATTATGCTGAGAATTTCGATAGTCTAAAACATTTCGTAACACTGCTAAAGGAGGATGCTAGAAGTATTGGTGAGTGCAAGGAGCTTACACAAATCCCAAATTTAAAAAATCAGTTGTACTTTCTTCACGAACACTTTGGAAAATTGCCAAAACTAATCACTTATTTTGAAAATCGAAATCTCAAATTAAATGACGGATTAACCACATTAGATGTGGCTGTTAATAATTTGAAAAGTATTCCAGGTGACTTCGGATGTGGCCTTCGGCAAAAGTTTGATGCAATTCTTAATGGAAATCCAGATTTAATTACATTGCAGCAATTATGTATGGAGACAATTCCACAAAATCTAATGGCTAAATACGAAGAAATAAAAGAATATTTCCAGTATGCACCTATAACCAGTTGTGATGTAGAAAGGACGTTTTCTATTTATAAGGATGTATAGCAATCGCTAATTAAGTTGGCGCGAGGAGGGGGTGCGCAGAAGTCGTTTTTAAAAACGTCCTCCCCCACTACTCAACTAATTGTCAGAATACATTTGTCATTGACGTTTGACGGAACATAATGTCTTTGCTAGGGGATCATAAAGTGATACACGCTCAGAGGTTAGAATTATCTGACATTTGATGTAAAACCAAATATAAATCTCCCCACTACTTCTAATCCTGCGCGAACTTACCCCTCCTTGCGCCAACTTAATTGGTGTTTGCTATACTTAATTCAAAGAGAACAAAATTGACAGAAGAAAACCTTGAGTAACTATTGCTAGTCAATATTAATACTGCTTTACTCAACTTGAACGACAAAATGAACAAATAAAAATGTTCCAATTATAGAAATAAAAATAAAAAACTTTTTTATTTATTTTCAACAAATACATATATGTATTTCGTAATTTTATAGAACACCACCCGTTCGTTTTCCAATTATATAAATAAATTTAAAAACTTTATAAACACAACTTTTCATCAAATAAATATGTATTTCGTAATTTTATAGATCACCACCCGTTCGTTTTCCAATTATATAAATAAAATTAAATATTTTCGAAATACAGCCTTTCGCCAGTACTGCACTGCGTGGTAAGCGTGTCCGTTCTCTAGTTATAACATGTATACAATACCTGAGTCCGCCACAACGTTTTATCGGTTATTATTCAATCGCTTCAGTCCGCTCTCTGGTGATAAGTTTGTGTGTTTACCGTAAAAAAGATATCATCCTTCAGACTGTTTGAGATTAAAAATAAAATGTACGAATACACAATCTAATGTTGGTGAAACATGCTTAAGTCTTACTGCGGCACTGGCCGTTATAAATTAACTTTTTAATGAAACGTTCATTTGCCGCTTTTATTTATTACCATTATAACTTCACGAACTTATGCAAAATATCGTGACTTACTCAATATTTAACTCCCTAGATGAGAATAAATTATTTTTGGCAACGTAGACCCGTATCAAGTAATTAGGAATTGCTGCAAATGTTCCGTTGCCTGTTTAGAGTAATAGCTTTGTTTGTTGTGTAGTATTTCTGCCAATTGTTGGCCTTTAATTAGTATGGCCATAAAGCTTTATAATTAATTATTCTTTCCTCGGAAAAGGAAAATGTATGAGTCGCTTTATTTGTACTAATGCCACACCGCACCCTTCATATTTAATATTGTAAATATTTTTACATGTTTCAATATCACGCTTTTAAACATGACGTTGCGGTTTACGTGTGTCAGAAATAGAAGGAATATTAAATACTTTTGTTGACGTAGCAATTAATTTTAATGAAATAACTAATACCATATGATCATATATTTCTACCCTCTAGAAGGCAATGACATTTTTCTTTTTTAAACTTAAGTTGGTACCATAATTTAAGTTAACTTATTTTGCAGCGTGTGTGGTATAGGTTATTTTATACTGATGACAGATTAGGTTTTGTCATTTTGACAAATAATTACATACAAACGTTTCAGTTGAAAAAATAAAAAGTTTAATAATAAAAACAGCTACAATAAATGTTCAAAGTGAGCTCCTTCATTTTCTATGCATAGCGCAACTCTTCGTCTCATATTATTGAAGGCTTTCCTTAAATTATGTGGTGTAATTTCCTCACAGACATTTCGGATAGCATTAGTATGTTCTTCAATTGTATGTGGACGATTCGTAAATACTCTATTTTTTAGATGTGGATAAATGAAATAGTACATAATTGTTAAATCCGGAGATCGTGGTGGAAAGTCTACTATTCGATTATCAAAGAATTCATGCAATAATTCCATCGTTTCTCTTGTCTTATGGGCTGTTGCATTGTCTTGCTGGAAATATCCCTCGCGGAGCTCATCATCATGTAATTGATTTACAAATGGTAGCAATAAATTATTACGATATCGTTCTGCATTTATCGTATTATTAAAGAATATTGGACCAATAATCCGTCTACGAGAAACAGCAAGCCAAACGCCTATTTTTTGTGAATGCAAGGGTGTTTCAAGAATTTCATGTGGATTTTCACTAGACCAGATGCGCATTGTTTGTTTATTTATATATCCTGATAAATGAAACCATGCTTCATCGGACCAGAAGGATTTGTCAAGAACGTCATCGCTATTAATCGTACCTAAGAACCACTGACAGTAATTAACTCTGGTTACATGATCGATTGGTAAAAGCTCTTGCACGCAATGAAATTTGTATGGAAATTTTTGCAAGTCTTTTTTAAGGATTCCCTGGCAGGTCCCATATGACAGTTGTGTTTGTTGTGAAAGCTTACGAATCGATTTCTTAGGTGATTGATTTATTCGTCCCTCAACATCTGCTATATTTTCAACTCTCCGCTTTAGTGGTCTACCAGCACCTGGTTTTCGAGACAGACCCTGTTTCACGGAATTTAACCACTGACTTTTGAATTAATTGCCGCAAACTGTCATATGTTGTTGGAAAATTTGGAAATTCTGCCCGAAATTCTTCTATACAAGGCTGCAAGGAGTACGACCATTCTCCATTATCTAATTTTACACAATTCCTAAAGTATGATTCGATCAGAAAAACTTTATGATTTATTGTAAACATTTTTAAGTGTCAATTAATAAATACATTAATGACAGATGAGTTTTATTTATCAGAACATACACATAATGACAGATGTATTTTATTTGTCACTACCAACACGATATTTTCAAGAAATAATTTCATGGCTTGCTAGAGGGTAAATATAAATGATCATATTGTATTATATTTAATAACAAAATTTCAGTATTTTAACAATTATGGTATTGTAAAGGGTTTTAAAATATTTATATACCAGGTATATTTTTTAACTGGAAACTTTCAAATATCTCGAAAAATAAGCAATTCACAAAAAAATGTCCGGATGAGCGGTAGAATTAGTCTCTTTCTCCCTTCATGTAGGTCGGGCGGTGGTAACTTTGAAATCTTAAATATAAGCCCGTATATTTTATTGCAGATTTGAATTTTACTAGAAAAAGTACGTAGGATTTGTCTGAAATATTTTTTTCAATCCATGATAGATGGCACTGTAATCAATAAAATTCTATTTTTTTCAATTTCTCACACTGAGAACCTATGCATACGATTCTGCAATTCGTTTTCAATAAATGGAATACCACGAAAATCGACTTATCAAGAAAGTATTATTGTCATAACCCAGGAACAGGCGTCCTTCTTCATATACAGTGCAACCTCTACAGTCCGGACATGCGATCAATCGGACACTCCAGTAATACGGACATCGTCACAATTCGGACATTTTGTGTTTAAATCTCTCTTCAGTCCGGACGTGGACACGCGGTAACGATCCTCGGTTCGGGAAAGTCCGAAATTACAACACGCATATATTCCGGAATTCACAGGCAGTGAGCTCGTATAACTGCGTAAACCGAATATATGTATGCAGTTTTAGTTCGGGAGTGCGACCTTGTTTGCAGGTTTAGTCGCGTTACTTCCGTAAGTGGCAACATACGTATGTATATGTATATTAATAAATAACTACCTAAATGTATAGCTTAACCATGCCACCGCAAACGAAACGGAAGCACGTTACTGCGAGTTTGGCAAAAAAATGTGAGGTTTTAAAAGAATTAGAAAGTGGAAAAAGTGTGCGATTTGTGGCTATGAAATTGAATATGGCAAAATCCACAGTAGCGGACATAAAAAGAAAAGGGACACAAATAAAAACGTTTGTTAGCTCATCATATCATACGATACGTAAGAAAAATTGTATATACGTAATTAAAACCCAAAAACTATAGGTTACATTTTTTTCAGAACATAGCAGAGTTATGAAAAAGGCTCAAAACCCTAAAGTAGAGAAAGCTCTGTATACGTGGTTCCTACAAGAAAGAGCCTCCCATGTTCAAATTTCTTCGAATATTTTACGAGAAAAGGCAAAATTATTTTACGAACAAATTACAGGAAACAGTAACTTCGTGGCTAGCTCTGGGTGGCTCGAGAAATTTAAAAGACGGCATGGAATCAGGTTTTTAAAAGTGTGTGGAGAACGACTGTCCAATGATGAGAGCGCCGTACAGCCATTTAAACAAAAGTTTGCGAAAATAGTTAACGAAATGGATCTACATGAAGACCAAATTTTTAATGCTGATGAGTCGGCCCACTTTTGGAGAGCACTACCCTTAGGGACTTGGGTGCATCAGGATGAGAAATCTGCTCCGGGTAGAAAAATATCCAAAGATAGATTAACTTTTATGCCTTGCTGTAATGCATCAGGAACGCATAAACTTCCAGTTTTTGTTCTTGGAAAAGCGGAGACCCCCCGTGTATTTAAGAATGCATCGTTACCAGTAATATATAAAGGATCCAAAAAGGGATGGATGACTAAGAAAATATTTTTCAGTTGGTTTAATGATCACTTTATTCCTAATGTTAAATAATTTTTAGAGAGTATAAATAGACCTCAAAAAGCATTATTAGTAATTGATAATGCTCCTTCCCATTTAGTAATTGAGGAATTAAATGCTGATCCCAATTTTAACATTTTGCTAATGCCACCTAATTGTACAGCAATTTTACAACCGATGGATCAACATGTTATTCAAAATATCAAAATGTTGTACAAGAAAAGTTTGTTAAAGCATATAATGGCGTTCGAGGATGGCAACATAGCACAACATTTGAAAAACTTTAACCTGCAAAATGCAGTTGACGCTTTACACGACGCTTGGGAACGTGTCACACAAAAGCTGATTGTGAATAGTTGGGGCAAGCTATTACCGAAATGGGAAGAAGAAGACGATCTCGCGCTTTCCGAAATTAGACAGTTGTGTATAAATTCCAGTGTGGCAGATAAGAATATGACTGATATACAAAATATAGTAAAGAGTATTGATCCCAACGTGGGTAATAACGAGATATTGAATTGGGCTTTAGGAGAACATGAAGATATATAAACTATAACAGAACAGGATATTATTGAAGAGGTTACACATGTTGACGAAAGCTGCGCTGAAGATGATACAAGCGATTTAATCACAGTACGTAGTATACGTCACACTGAAGTCATCAAGTCGTTTGAACACTGCATTGCATGGGCTCAAGAAAATGACTTTCCTTTGCAAGATATACTCCTATTAAAAAGAATGAAAGAAAAAGCGCAATATAATCAGAACGCGAGGTTGAAACAGACAACGATTCAATCATTTATTAAATAAATGTAATTAAATGAAATTAATATGTCTGGTGTGTTTTTTTTTAATATTTATTAATCAAATTACATAAACTGTATTATTTGAATGTGATTACTAGTTTTTTTGAAAACGTCGCTAATCCGGACAACCTCGATGATTTGGACAGGCCGTAAACTTTATGTGTCCGGATTATCGAGGTTGTACTGTACTTGGTCAACGCGATTTTCTTCGCTCATAACTTATCGGAGTGTTTTCAAATTTTAAAAAAATTGTATTTTTCCTTTAATACTATTTCTTATTTTGAAAATAATTAACGCTAAGAAATAAGTAATTAAACTTCTAGTTTTAAAAGTTCTTTTATTGTAAATACCACTACAATATTGTTTCGCCATACAATGGCTTCATCAAGTGGATGAAATACTAGATGAAACAATATTGTAGTGGTATTTACAATAAAAGAATTTTAGAAACTAGAAATTTAATTACTTATTTCTTAGCGTTATAATGAAGTTTCAACAAGTATCTCCTTCGTCAATATTAACTATTGAAAATAATTTTTGTAAAAATTTTTTTGTATGTTACAATGTATGTGTTTAACGTTTGTGATATTTCTTCCATTCGTATTTTTTCTAATTCCAAAAACACATAATAAGTGTTAAATTCAAACGAAATATTTTACTCAGTCCGAAGAATATTTCGAAAAGTAAAAGACCTGTTTCTGTTGCGCAGTTAATAGCAGCTACTTCAGAATCGAGTATTTAAGTTCTGGTGCAAAAAATGTGGATTTAAAGTTTAATTTTCAAATTATGTTATGTTCTAGTTCTTCCAGTACAAGTTACGCAATAACTAGAGACCGGGCGCGAGAGGTTGATGACTCATCGCCCACGATTTATATAATTATACTTATAATAATAAAACGGGTATATATACGGCTACAAAATTCGAAATACATTTTTATTTGTTCCTTTTGTAGTTCAAGTTGAGTAAAGGAGTATTAATATTTACTAGCAATACTTTCTCAAGGTTCTCTTCTGTAAAATTTTTCTCTTTGAACGAAATACATCCTTGTAAATAGAAAACGTCCTTTCTACATCGCAACTGGTTATAGGTGCATACTGGAAATATTCTTTTATTTCCGCGTATTTTGCAGTTAGATGTTGTGGCATCGCCCCCATACACAATTGCCGCAATGTTATTAAGTCTGGATTTCTATTAAACACTGCGTCTAACTTTTGCCGAAGGCCACATCCGAAGTCACTTGGAATACTTTTCAAATTATTAATAGCCACATCTAATGTCGTTAAACCATCATTTAATTTCAGATTTCGATTTTCAAAATAAGTGATTAGTTTTGGCAAATTTCCAAAGTGTTCCTGAAGAAAGTAAAACTGACTTTTTAAATTTATTTGATTAGGATATGTTCCTTCAATAGTCTGCCTGTTTTTAATATATACGCAGCACTGTCACTGACAAATAAAAGTATTTTTTCTTTGTACCTGTGGTCCGAATGAAGCATTTGGTGCATATTCTCATAAATGGTTTTAGCTACTGTTTCCGCATAAACTGCATTTATAACTTTTGTTGCTATTACATATATATGCGTTATATGGAATAGTTGGATGTAGTACACCAATTACAACATTTACCACCACACAGCGTCCTAATATATCGACAGTTTCATCAGCACTTATCCATAGGTACTGATGTGAAAGATAGCTTCTAATGCGCGTGGAACACTTAGAAACATAATATTTGCGTAAGGTGAACATTTCGACTAGTATATTTTTGGAGAAAAATTTTTAAAGTGTGATTGTTAAGTTTATTTAATGGAATATTATCCGCCATAAATTTTTCACAGAGTTCTTCGTTAAAATTGTCAGATTCCAACGGTTACAATTTCTGTGCATGTGTTTGCGATGCTAAGTGGCGTTGTACGTGCGATTTCATGGAATTTTTTAACAATATTTTACAGATATTGCAATAAATTTCGGAATCACTGACAATAGACATACAATCAGTATGACCGTCAATCCAAATCGCCATTCTTTTACGATGCCGTTCTCGACATTCTACCATATCATATTTGAAAATGTAACTTAAACAATGCTCTAGATCTAAATAAATGAAAACTAAAAATGTATGCGTAAGTTATTGAAACTGAACGAAATTCAATGCACACTTACGTCGAAATAATTTGGGGAAGTAGATTCAATCAAACGATATTATCCAGGATCTATCACAAAAATTACGATGTAATTAACAGTTAAAACAATGAAGACAAGAAACGAACAAACAGCACTTTATTTATCTTACGAAATATAAACTAATAAATAAAATAAAAAAAACCCGCTTCTATCAACGCTCATGAAAACAGAAATTTAACTGTAAATATTCAACAAAAAACGTCGCAATTGTCGATGAAAGCAGATGTGCGCACTAGTAAGATTAACAGTGCATTCAATAACTGCGTGCTGTACTTACAGTTGTTGTAGACTATTTATATCGTTCGTCGTAATGACGACGTCATTTCAACCCGATGTGTCCGGTCTCTAGTAAAACCACTTCGAGATCGGCGATCCCATTTTTTATCACAAACAAAAGATTCTCTATAAAAAATAATTATCCCCTCTAATTCAAATCATAAAACACAAATTATATCAACACTACAACACAAATAAAATAAATAGCACAAAAACCAAAGAAAACAACTACAAACTACTTATAAATATGTCCCAATACTTTATATAAACAACCTGTCAGTAAAAAATAAAGAAAATCTTAACACCATAGAATTACCATTAAAAGTAACTCACAAAAATTCCAATAATCTCAACAACCTAGACTCAAAATCAAAAGACAAAATTCCTACATTAAAGAAAAGAAATCCACTGGAAAAGTTCTTGCTTTAGCTTTTTGGGAAATCTGTGGAATAATTATGATCGATTACCTAAAGAAAGGCTAGACCAGCACTGGAGATTCTTATTCTAAATTACTAACCAACCTGGGACGGAAAATTAAGGAAACAAGACATTTTACGACCCAGAAATGAAGCAGCAATCGATGGAGTGTAAGAATCATGGTCCTTCCAGACCTAAGAAGTTTCGAGTTCAAAAATTCGCTGGAGTTCTTGCTTTAGTTTTTTTTTTATATCCGTTGAATAATTATGATCGATTACCTAAAAACGAGTCAGACCATCACTGGAGATTCTTATTTTAAATTACTAGCCACCCTGAGAGAGAAAATTTAGGAAGCAAGACGTGGCATGTTAGCGAAAGGTGTGTTCTTCAAGATCAATGCACTTTAAAATCCTCCGTTCAAAATTTCTGATGATATTCTGCAACATTACTGGATTGTTATTAATTTCCATGCATTTCTGTTCGATTCTCTGTAGCATAGCATTCAAATTCAATATAGGTGTTCGAAATATGTTATTTTTTAGATAAGGCCACAAAAAGAAGTCGCAAGGTGTTAAATCGCATGAACTTGTAGTCCAGGCAATTTCAGTATTTCGACTAATTATACGCTCATCAAAAAATTCTCTTAAATAATCCAAAGATTCTGCAGTACAGTGACAAGGTGCTCCGTCTTGTTGGAAATATGCATTTTGTAGTTCATCATCATGCAACTGATTGACAAATGGTTGTAAAATTTCCGTACGGTACCTTTGAGCAGTTAACGTTCCCTGAAAAAATATTGGTCCAATGATTCGCCTTTGGCTTATCGCTGCCCAAACACCAAGTTTCTCTGGATGTAGCGATTCTTCATTAATTACATGTGGATTTTCACTACTCCAAATTCTTGTATTTTGTGAATTTAGGTATCCCGTTTTATAAAACCATGCTTCATCAGTAAAGATGACTCTTTGCGAAAGTTCTCCATTATTGTTCATATTTACAAACCAATTACAAAACTGTAGTCTACGTAGGTAATCAATTTTCTAACAATTCTTGTACTGCTGTGACACGGTATGGATAAAGTTGCATATCTTTTTTTAATATCTTATGAGTTGTACCAACAGAAAGGTTTATTTGTTGACTCAAATGTCGAACAGATGTTTGTGGTTCATTTTCCATTATTTCTTCAACACGATTGACAACTTGAGGTGTACGTTTCTTAACTGCTCCGCTGCCTGATTTTCTTAAGAGACTACCAGTTTCAGAAAAAAAGTTTTAAAGTTCTATCCAAAGTATTCTTAAATTGTATATAATCTATTACAAAATGTGGAAACTCAACTTGAAATTCTACCATGCAATCTTGAACTGAATAAACCCATAAACCATCAATTTTATTACCACTTCGAAAATAAGCCTGGACTAAAAAAAATTTATGATCTAAAGTGAAAGCCATTTTCAAACTGAGAAGCAATTTATTTAAACCAGAATCGACGCACGATTATTTTATGCACCAACTGATATTTGTGATTGACATTATCAAATGTCATTTACATACTAATATATATGCGTCTTATTCTATCAAAATTTCAAAGTAACCTAGATTGACTTTTCAAATGAACACACGTTATATTGAATAATAAAATATTCAAGCCCCAACTTTAAATTGTTTCAATAGTAGGCTAAGAATATATTAATACCCCCCCACACTCCCGTAGTGTTTTGTATATCGAGGTTTATTTTTATTATTTTATTAAATTTTCGTAATTTTCACCACAAGACTACTGCAGAAATAGCTAATGAAATTACCATTCGTAAATACAAACATATAATTTAGTCAAGTTTGCTAATTATTTACAACATTAGACTTTTTCTGTTTACAACAATCTTAATTCGATTTCCTAATGTAATTAGGAAATCTAGTTAAGATTGTTCTAAACAGAAAAATGTAATACGTATTTCAAACACGCCCTACCACAATGGAAAACTCTTTCCTAAACTTAGCACCTACTTCCCAAATGCATGTTAGAAGCAAAACCTTCAGAAAGCTTATACGAACATTGCACTGAATATTTTGAGCGACTATCGATCCTAATATTTTGAACTTCCGCTAGGTATTACCTAGAATAAATGTTTTCTTTTCATCGGTTTGCTTCAGTGAATAACATGGGAAACTTGATGAATTACCTAGTGACATAATAAAGAGTGACAAATTATACGAGCGCTTATCATAAATTGAATCCCTAGGTTACAAAGAAGGAACTGATACTATTGTCAAAGGCAATTGTTGTATACAAGCGGCGACACGGAACTCTGTACAGTGTATAGTAGATGGGTAGCAATCGGAAGTTTAAGATCTGAATCCTTTTCTCTTGTAGATTCTCATAGTCCGTACATCTCTTATGAATGGGGTATTTAGATACGTTTCTCCTGGTTTTCTGTTACTTAAGAGACGGTATCACAAGAATTTGCTTGAGATGTTTAATTTGCAGTAATAGGTGGAAAATAAATGTTTTACGAGGGTTGCAGTCAAAGTTTCTAGAAAAATTTTTAAGAAACATAAATTAACCCATTAGCTTCCCTGATCCCCAAATGGGGATTCGCGAATTTTATTTTTTAACATATTTTAAAATGTTATTATCTTTAGTGTAATGTATACTAACTGAACATGAATACTCTGTACTTTCTAGAAAAATTTAAAATTTTAGTGTTGGTAACCCTGTAAACATGTTATGCGCGTTATTTTATAACCTATACACAAAAGTTGATGGTCGAATATTTACATTATTTCTAAAAATATTTTTTGTGCTTATTTGATTAATTTTGTGCCAGTTTTGTGAATTCAAGTAATAATACATTCCTTTAGTTGATATTAGAATAACAGGTGAGCAAATATAATATTTATTATAAAAAATATAGTACAAAACACCTTGATCCCCATTTGGGGATCATGGAATTTACTATGTAAAAAAATCATATGGAGAGCGTTATGTTAGTTTTATTCACAGTTGCTGTTATTTTTTTGTTTCCAATTCAGTATGGGTTCTAGAAAATTCCTTACTATCGCAGAACTTGAAGAAATATTGGAAGATGATGAATTTTTTGCTGATCTGGAACAAGAAGTCATTGATATAGTCGAACTGCCGCCCGATAATATCGATGTTATATCAGATTGCGAAGAATTTGACGATAATATTTTAGAAGACACTGTTCCACAAGACGTTCCTGGACGACTAAATATCCATTCCAGCGCTCTGAATGATGATCGAGATCAAGCATCTACAGTAAAATCAAATGGTAAATTCTTGCTAAAAACTATTCCACAAGACGTTCCTGGACAACTAGAAATCCATTCCAGCGCTCTGAATGTTGATCAAAATCAAGCATCTATAGTAAAATCAAAAGGTAAATTCTTGCCAAAAACTGTTCCACAAGACGTTCCTGGACAACTAGAAATCCATTCCAGCGCTCTGAATGTTGATCAAAATCAAGCATCTATAGTAAAATCAAAAGGTAAATTCTTGCCAAAAAATGAGTGGAAAAAGCAGGACATAAATTTGACTAATACATCATTTGAAAGCAACAATGTATCTGAATTGAAATCACAGATTATTCAAAACTTGAAAGGTAAATCACCGGTTCAGATATTTGAAGAACTTTTCGACGAAGATTTACTAAACCATATATCTATCCAAAGTGTAAATTACGCTAGACAAAACAACAGACATAACTTTGAACTTTCCACAAATTGTCTTAAAAAGTTTATTGGAATTTTTTTGCTATCAGGGTACCATTCGTTGCCCCAAGAGCAGTTATATTGGTCGGAGGATGAAGATATAAATCTTACATGCGTTAGGAACTGCATGCCTAAGCACAGGTTTTTGGAAATACAAAATAACCTGCATTTTAACGACAATAGTCTCATATCCACCAGCGATAAACAAGCCAAACTATTTAAAATCCGTCCTTTGATAAACAAATTGGACACAAATTTCTAAAAATTGGGTATATTTGCACAAAAACTTTCAATAGATGAGCAAATTGTGCGTTACTATGGCCACCATTACCTGAAACAGTTTATTAGGGGAAAACCAATAAGATTTGGATTCAAACAATGGGCTATGTGCTGCTCTAAATCTGGCTATTGTTTTCATATGGATATTTATGAAGGAAAGAGCCAAGAAGTACAACTTGTAAGTGGTGTTGGAGCTTCTGTGATAATGAAGATGAACTTTTTTAAAATATCTGTCAGAATATGAAATATTTTTCGAAAACTTTTTCACCAGCTTTGATTTATTGTTGAAGTTGAGAGAACTAAATATAAAGGCGGCTGGAACAGTACGCTATAATAGAATGAACAAGTGTTCTTTGAAATCTGATAATATCATAAAAAAAAAGAGGAACGCGGGGCATATGATTATCGTTATGATGAAAAAAATAAAATATTTGCGTTGATTTGGAATGACAATAGCTGTGTTAAAATGCTATCGAATTACTTAGGATTGCAACCTATAGAAAAAGTGAAAAGATATTGTAAGAAAGAAAAAAAAGAATGCCATGTCGATAGACCAAACATTGTCGGACAATACAGTAAACATATGGGAGGGGTCGACAAGTTAGACTGGAATGTGCAAAAGTATTGAATCAAATTTAGAGGTAAGAAATGGTATTTCCCTCTTTTCACACATACGATTGACGTTGCGGTTGTTAACGCCCACGCTCTTTATACTGCAGTAAATGGAAGCATCCCATTATTAGATTTTACACGCATTATTGCCAGAACTTATCTGAAGAAAGAATCATTATCCGATCCTAAATTTGCCGGAAGACCAAGTTCTAGTAAGGTGAGGAAAAGCCGCGTGCCTGACGATGTTAGAATTGATCCCATTGGACATGTTTTGGAGTGAACGATTGATGGAAAACAAAGAAAATGTGCCATATGTGACACAAACGTTCGCAAACAGTGTAAAAAATGCAATATTGGACTGCATATGAAATGTTTTCCTAATTGGCATAAATTATAAATATTTTTCTTTAGTTTGAAATGTTGGTTCAGTTTTTTTTAAATTTTTGTAACGGCAGTGCCATGGGTCCCAAATGCGACTTAAATTTTTTTTTTGAAGAATGGCGTATATTTATTTGCCAACGAATAAATTGACCTATTACCTTTAATATAATCCTATTTATAATTTAAATTTACAAAAAATGTCGATAATAAAAATTTGGAAGTTAATGGGTTAATAGACTTTTTATTTCTCAAACTAATCTCCTTTGATATCTATACACTTCTTTTTTCGTCTCAGAACTCGGTGTCTAAGAAACGTGTTGTGTAAAAGTTTCAACTACCCGCTTGAAGTGTTAATGAAAATGCATATTTTTTATTTATGATTATATGTACCAAAATTCTTGCAGATCTATTCGAATCATGTAACAAGAAAGCAGTTGCGACTACTTTTGTTTTCCATATTTTACATATAAATACTTATTTGAGCATATTTCATATAAAATTGGATATTTGTTGATATTTTAGAATTTATTTCTAAAGTGCACCGTAAAAGATATATAACACCATTTATTCATAATATCTCAAAATTACAGCGGGAATTCCCAGATTTGTGTTTATCAAGTCGGGGAGTTCCAGTGAATCTACGAGCAATGAGGTTGGCCTATAGGTCAGTCATATCGCCAATTGTGTTTAGTTAGTTCTCCATTTCGATCGAAAGTATATGTATACGTATTTTACCTTGTTATTTTTGATATTGTAATATTAGTAATGTAATGACGTCACCCGCCGTGCGTGCCAATACAACAGGCAGGAGGCTGTAATGTTCTGGACGCGCCAGCAAGACCTACATATACAATCGCTGTCGGGTTGATATTATGATATAAATGTGAAATAAACATTGAAATAAATACTATTATTATTAGTTATTAGTTACTAAGTACATTTAGTATGTTTTTAAATTAATATAGTGTGTTTTAAACTACCGTTACTTTTATTTAAAAGAACCCAGAAATAAAATCATTTTACAGTGGTGATCAGGTGTTAGGATTTAATAAATAACGGACTAAGTAGACAATTGAGTGATAATTAAATATTTGTTTAAATAAATATACAGTGCGAGAAGACGTTTATTTTAAATATCGCGATGGCGAACGAAGTGAAACTCACTGATTTAAAACTGACTGATCTGAAATGAGAATTAAGGAGAGGGATCTAGACACAACCGGTAAAAAAGCAATGCTCCAGGAGCGACTTCGAGATGTATTGACAAAAGAAAGCGAGGATCCAGAGATTTCTTCCAAGTTCCAAGTAGGGATGCTGGCGTGGATTCGTTGTTAATAAAAATAGAACAAATGGAACAGAAGAATCTGAACAGTGCAAAAAAAATGAACAACGACTAATAGAGAATTCGCAAACTCAAATGAAACAAATAAAGCAGAAAAATTTGGACAGTGCAAAAGCTTTGGAACAACGACCAATAGACAATTTGCAAACTTTGGAACAACGTCTAATAGATTCTCAAGCCCAAATGTAACAAAAGAGCCTGGAAGTCTAGAACAAATGGGTCAGACTCTGGAAGTAATAGAATAAAAAAAAGGTTGAAAACTCGAGGGCTTTGGAGAAAATTCTAGAACAGCGACTACTTGAAAATGCGGAAGCATTAAAAGAAGAAGTTTTTATTGCTGCGGAGGAAAAATTGGGGAAAATTTCAAACTTCTAGAAGAACATTCTAGACTTTTAAAGAAAGTAAAGGTTCAGATAAAATTACCTGTGACCATGAGCCATTATGATATTCAGCAGGTCAACAAAGAAACCACGGCCAATCGAAATAAAGAAGAAGCTGTGGTTATCTCAAAGACCAGAATCAAGCCCCCAGCCTTTGACGGAAAAACGTCATAGGCGACTAACCTGACGCAATTCGAAACAGCGGCAGAAGCAAGAGGTACTTATAAAAAAAGACGACTTGAATTTTGTGTTGAAATGTTTGACAGAATGGAAAACGATGACGATTTTCTAGATCAAATCGTGTTTAATGACGAGGCTACATTCCATATAACTAGAAAAGTACACTGCCATAATGTACATATATGGGGTGCTTCAACACGTTTTGAGATAATAATAAGTTAAATGTCTTTCGTGCAAGTTCTACTCAAGTGTATGGTCCATTCTTTTTCGTCGAGAAACCTGAGGTTCCTTATCTTGATACGTTGGAAAATTATCTCGTGCCATAATTGCAACAAGACATGAATAGACAATTTATGGCAGACAGGATTGTGCATCTCGGCATTCCCATTACGAAGTTGTATCTTACCTCAATCGTACCATAACCTGGATATAATGTAGTGGAACAACAGATTAGCTGCGTAGATCCCTGATCTGACGCCATTGGGTTTATGTGTATGGGGCTATGTTAAAGACAAAATTTATGTTCCACCGCTGCCTGCAAGTCTAAATGAATTGCTAGTTCGGATAACTGAAGTAGTTGCAACCATTGACCGTGATATGATACGTAAAATTTGGAACAAACTCCATACATCCCATGTCACAAGGCGAAGCCATATTGGACATTTGTAAATGAGACGGGACGTATTGCTAAATTGTTTGCTTTATTATTCAATTCAACAAAATTTCTAATTTCTTCTAATTTCACAATTAAATATTGTTTTTGTATAACTAAATTAGGACGTCCCTGTGTGATTGTTTTTGTTATTATTATCACTTGCAGTTCTACTTATTATAGTTTTTGCAATTATTTTTACTTAGAATTAATTATCATTCTATTATTTGTAATATTTTCCTTGAGGAAAAGGTTCACTGCAGATTTCGAGGATAGATTAAGACGTCCAATAAGAAAGGAAGGAGTAAAATTTTTATTAGGCCAATTAGATTGTACCCGCCAGAATGATAAATCTGGGACTGATGTAAAACTCCCATAAATTTCGAGATAGGGTTTGGAATTGTTCTACGTGATATGAATTTTAAGCAAGTGAAGATTATTAATGGATTCATTAACATTTCTTGCATAAATTACTCCGTAAAGCTTAATTTACTGTGAATTTATTTTTTTATGCTTTTTTTATTATTTATGGTTGCGCGGAAAAATATAGATATGTGCTATCTGTTATAAATTATAACAAGTGTTCATTTGAAAAGTCAATCTAGTAGCATGTGATTTACTCAGAACATTTTGAAGTATGTCGTAAATTAAATTTTACTACTTAACCTACGAAGTCGTATATTTTGACAGTTTCATACATACAAATAAATAACAAATAATATGTATTTATTTAAAACTATAACAAATGTTGAAAATGTTGTCCTTCAAGATCAATGCACTTTCTTTAAAATCCTCCGTTCAAAATTTCTGATGATATTCTGCAACATTACTGGATTGTTATTAATTTCCATGCATTTCTGTTCGATTCTCTGTAGCATATCATTCAAATTCAATATAGGTGTTCGAAATATGTTATTTTTTTAGATAAGGCCACAAAAAGAAGTCGCAAGGTGTTAAATCGCATGAACATGTAGGCCAGGCAATTTCAGTATTTCGACTAATTATACGCTCATCAAAAAATTCTCTTAAATAATCCAAAGATTCTGCAGTACAGTGACAAGGTGCTCCGTCTTGTTGGAAATATGCATTTTGTAGTTCATCATCATGCAACTGATTGACAAATGGTTGTAAAATTTCCGTACGGTCCCTTTGAGCAGTTAACGTTCTCTGAAAAAATATAGGTCCAATGATTCGCCTTTGGCTTATCGCTGCCCAAACACCAATTTTCTCTGGATGTATCGATTCTTCATTAATTACATGTGGATTTTCACTACTCCAAATTCTTGTATTTTGTGAATTTAGGTATCCCGTTTTAAAAAACCATGCTTAATCAGTAAAGATGACTCTTTGCGAAAGTTATCCATTATTGTTCATATTTACAAACCAATTACAAAACTGTAGTCTACGTGGGTAATCAATTTCTAACAATTCTTGTACTGCTGTGACACGGTATGGATAAAGTTGCATATCTTTTTTTAATAACTTATGAGTTGTACCAACAGAAAGGTTTATTTGTTGACTCAAATGTCGAACAGATGTTTGTGGTTCATTTTCCACTATTTCTTCAACACGATTGACAACTTGAGGTGTACGTTTCTTAACTGCTCCGCTGCCTGATTTTCTTAAGAGACTACCAGTTTCAGAAAAAAGTTTTAATGTTCTATCCAAAATATTCTTAAATTGTATATAATCTATTACAAAGTGTGGAAACTCAACTTGAAATTCTACCATGCAATCTTGAACTGAATAAACCCATAAACCATCAATTTTATTACCACTTCGAAAATAAGCCTGCACTAAAAAAATTTATGTTCTAAAGTGAAAACCATTTTAAAACTGAGAAGCAATTTATTTAAACCAGAATCGACGCACGATTATTTTATGCACTAACTGATATTTGTGATTGACATTATCAAATGTCATTTGGATTTACGTTTACGGAACAACAAACACATACTAATACATTTGCGTCTTATTCTATCAAAATTTCAAAGTAATCTAGATTGACTTTTCAAATGAACACTTGTTATAAGAATAAATATAACTTATACTACTGCACTTTATACACCGCGTTAAGGAATGCTTTAGCCAAAGTTAAAGGATAGATTCTTCATAAAAAGTTCCGCAAAAAGGCTTATTATCTGTTTTACTCCTAGATGTATGATTTTTGAGATATAATTCAACCTTTTAAAAACAAATATGTTTTATTTTATTTATTTGTTTTTAAAAGGTTGAAATTAAACCAACATCATATTAATTTAATGTTTTAAATTTAATTAATTTTAATATGTTTAGTGTCGTTCTTTGCTAAATTTTAAATCTCAATTGCACTCCTGAGGAAGTAACAAATTCGTTATGAAATATAGAGTGAAATAAAGGAGTTTTTTTTTACTTGACAGACTGCTCACCCGTTAATTAATTTTTACTTTTACAGTACGATCGATAATACTTAATAGTAGTATATATATATATAACTGAAACGAAATTATCGACCGTGATATATTATAAAAAATTAATCTAAATTCGGGTAAGCGGTCAATTAAGAAAAAAAACTCCTTTATTAAATAACCCCATATTTCGCAACAGACTTTGTCGCTTCTTCTGGGGTAAAAAATGTAGAGTTGAAAAATAATAAAATTATTATTATTATTATTATTTTATTATTTTTCAACTCTACATTTTTTACCCCAGAAGAAGCGACAAAGTCTGTTGCGAAATATAGGGTTATTTAATAAAGGAGTTTTTTTCTTAATTGACCGCTTACCCGAATTTAAATTAATTATATATATATATATATATATATATATATATACATTTCAGCACTATTATACACGTCCTGGACATTTGATGCAACTTCATCACACCATTTATTACTTAAACATTTTCAGTATTGTTAGAACGCTAGGGATCGACACGAGCCACAATCGTCCATCTTGTATTCCCATCTAGCGTTTTTTAACAATTCATTGTGAATATTTCTGTGTGAAGGAAGGAGATAATAATTAAATATAATAATATAATAAATTTAAAGTGAAAAGTTTTACAGTATCGGTCAAGTTATTTTATAGCCGCACCTCGTATAGAAGTTCCTTTTCTTTAACATTTAATTTCATATGTGTATTTTTGAACATTTTTTCTATTTTTATAATCTCTTATGCAGCGACCTATACGCCGATGTCGAGTTTTCATTATTATTTCTTTTTCTCAACTACGATGGTCAAAGGAAAGAATAATATTGGAAATAAAACTGGAAAAATAAAGGAAAGTTGCAAAAAAGGGATGAAAAATATTTTTATACAGACAAAAAGGATATATGTGTGGCATATATTATCAGGTTGTTGCATAACTTTTAGCTTTTTTTTTGGTTACTAGGGCGAGAGTGCCTTGAACAACAAATTGTTGGGCATACGTCAACGTTATTTTAATGTCGTGTAATTTGAATGTTTAATGGAATAGTTTTCAAATATATAAATTTGTTCTAAGATTGTATTAATTATTGATAAAAGAAAATGGAACCGCAAATAGAAAAAGTCTAGCATTTCTGACATATCATTTTGTTCGAGTCTAATAAAGGAACCTATGCATCGTTAGACGCTGAAACCGTTTGCGCCATTTGTGGAGAAAAGATAATTGGGAAGCGTAAAGCACGGAAATAAATAGTTTTCTGGATTTAAAGAAGGCCATTTTGATATAAACGATTCTCAACGTTCAAGAAGAAAATAGAACATCGTTGATAATTTTCTGAGCGCCTTAATTCTTAACGATCTATTCCAATCAATGCAGCAATTCATGATTATAATGGATTGTAGCTAATCGATCATAATGCGGCATTTACATTCCGTAGGTAAAGTTCAAAAACAGGGCGTCTTGGTGCCGTATGCTTTGAGCAAGAGAAACAAGAGTCAACGTGTGTACTTGGAGGAGGAAACTGAATTACTAATAATAACTTGGAAAATACCAAAATGGAGCATATGTGGCTGCAAAGTCAGGAGAAATTGAAAGAAGGTAGACGTTGGGGATTTAGATGGGAAGCGGATTGAAGACTAGAAAAAAAAACCGGAAAACAGGACAAATCTGTGGAACTAGGGAATTTTGTACAAATTGCAGGTCGACAATTTAGAAGCAGATAATTTTAAATGAAAAAGTTAAAATAAGCACATGATACACAATTATAACAAATAAGAATACCAGTTAATCTTATTTGTAAACTTCCATTGTCGTTGTTTATGATTTCCTATGAGATTCCGGATTGAATCTACATCCTTAGCGCTACTTCCGTCTTGACCGACATAATGTCCACTGTTGCAAAAACTTCAGGACTGCTATTACCGTTGCTGCATTTAAGTTAAGAAACAATTTCAGTGCAACAACGGTAGTAGGAACCCTGAAGATATCTCTTGTAAAAGTGAACGAAACGTCAGACAAGAAGGAAGTAGTATCAAGGACGTGGCTGCAGCCCGAATCCCAAAAGCAAAGATACTCGTTGACACGCAAAGATGATCGACATCAAACTCAATGAGACCATGAGAATAATTAACGGTTGTTTAAAAAGTACACCCTTACCCTGGCTCCCCGTTCTAAGCCACATTGTACTTCCTATCATCCGTAAACAGCCTGGTTAGAGGATATACGAGGTGCATTCAAGTTCTAAGGCCTCCGATTTTTTTTCTCGAGACTGGAAAGAGATAGAAGCATATGCATTGTTTTAAAATGAGCGTGCGTTCGTTATCAATACGTCACAGAGATGGCAGCACTGTACGGCAGATGGAATTGTAGCGGCAGCGTCGAGAATGAGAACTGTTTTAGATACTTAAAATGGCTACGTTTTCCTTACTTGAACAGCGTGCAATCATTCGTTTTCTGAATTTGCTTGGTGTGACGCCAATTGAAATTCATCGACAGTTGAAGGAGACATGTGGTGATGGAGTTATGGACGTGTCGAAAGTGCGTTCGTGGATGCGACAGCTTAATGAAGCCAGAACATCGTGTGACAACAAACCGAAACAACCTCGAGCTCGCACAAGCCGGTCTGACGACATGATCGAGAAAGTGGAGAGACTTGTCTTGTGGGATCGCCGAATGACAGTTGAACAGATCGCCTCCAGTGTTTGCATTTCCGTGGGTTCTGTTCACACAATCCTGCATGCTGACCTGAAAATGAGAAAATTGTCCTCCAGGTGGGTGCCACGAATGCTGACGGACGACCACAAGGCTGCTCGTGTGGCATGTTGCCAAGCAATGTTGACGCGCAACCAAGGCATGAATGGGACTTTCTTTTCGTCGATTGTGACAATGGATGAGACGTGGATGCCATTTTTCAATCCAGAAACAAAGCGCCAGTCAGCTCAATGGAAGCACACAGATTCGCCGCCACCAAAAAAAAATTCGGGTAACCGCCAGTGCTGAAAAAATGATGGTGTCCATGTTCTGGGACAGTGAGGGCGTAATCCAATTGTGTTCCAAAGGGCACTACGGTGACAGGTGCATCCTACGAAAATGTTTTGAAGAACAAGTTCCTACCTGCACTGCAACAAAAACGTCCGGGAAAGGCTGCGCGTGTGCTGTTTCACCAAGACAACGCACCCGCAAATCGGGCTAACGTTACGCAACAGTTTCTTCGTGAAAACAACTTTGAAGTGATTTCTCATGCTACCTACTCACCTGACCTGGCTCCTAGTAACTTTTGGCTGTTTCCAACAATGAAAGACACTGTCCGTGGCCGCACATTCACCAGCCGTGCTGCTATTGCTTCATCGATTTTCTAGTGGTCGAAACAGACTCCTAAAGAAGCCTTCGCCGCGGCCATGGAATCATGGCGTCGACGTTGTGAAAAATGTGTACGTCTGCAGGGAGATTACGTCGAGAAGTAACACTAGTTTCATAGTTTTCGGGTGAGTAGTTAGTTAGAAAAAAAATCGGAGGCCTTAGAACTTGAATGCACCTCGTAATACAGTAATATCGAATCCCTACCTTCTAGTATACAGAGACCTGTCCGACGCCGACTTTTCGAGACTGTAATCTAGATCTCTTCTACTACTTTTAGCAGAAGAACTTATTGCAGAAAATTTCAAGCCCAAATGATAGATGGATAGAGTATTGGGGAGCCTTGAAATTCGCTCAAGCGGTTCATATCACCGATTCTACCATATCTTTATCAGGAATGGAGCTGCCTCGGAAAACTGGAAGGCTCGAAAGACCTGGAAGCCGCTCAATAGAATAAGAACGTCCTACGGCATTTGTCGTTGCTCCTATAAATGGGGACTGGTTGAGACACCGATTTGCGAATGAATGCCCTTTTACGGCATAACAGCATATGGAGGTGAGTTGAGTGACTTCTTTGAAACAACAGAACAATTGAAACATACATGAGTGGGTAAAATCTCACCAGTTTTGTATAATGTAAAGGTATTTCTAATAATAGCTTGTTTGGAGCCATTGACTTCGAGTTGGACTGGATCGATAGTCTAAAGTTTAAAATTTAACTCTGTTCTGTGGATGTAAATGTAACTTTAAATTATATCCACATTAGCCATAAGCTAAATAAATAATCTGTAGTTCGAAATTATGTGCTTAAAATATACATGAAATATAAATTAAATTGAAACTTTAGTATTAACTCCTTCATCCAGACATGTATAAGGTCTGTTCGAAAAGTCTCCCAACTTGTGATGTAGTAAGGAAGAAGTTAAATTTGGTCAATGATGATCATGTCCCCTTCAAATTACTTCCTTTGAAAAGCTACAACCTTCTTTTAGTGATCCTCTAACATTTAGAAATAGTTTCTGAATCCAGTTTTCGAAATAGTTAACAAGTGCTTCATCGCATTCCTTCATCCTCCATCTCCTCCACGTCGTGGAATCTTCTTCTTTTGATAGGATATTTCAATTTGGGAAACAGCCAGAAGTCGCAAGGAGCTTAGTCAGGACTGCACGGTGGTTGGCGTAGCTGAAGAATGCTGCGTTTCACAAGAAATTGTCGGACAAGTTGCGATTAATTAGCACATGCGTTGTCGCGGGGAAGCACTCAGTTGCCACTTTTCGACATATCTGGCCCTTTCATTCTTACTGTGTCGCGTAATCGTTTCAAAACTTTTTTTAGAATACTTTCTGTATATATATATATCCGGAAAGAGGCACTGAATATACGTCTCTCATAGAATGCCATTCATTGAATTCCCTGAGTGATATAAAAGAACATCTTAGTGCAAAATTTCTCCTTAATTTACTAAATGGAAGGATAGATTGTCCGTCTCTTCTGTTACAATTGAATTTTTTTGTTCTACGACATTTAACTCGATCGTCGGACACTTTCACCGTTCCTATCGCTAGATCTAATGTGTTGTTGTAATCGTTTCAAAATTGTTTTGTAATACTTTCTGTCCACCATTTGACTTTTGGAGCGTCTTGTAATGTATTTGTCTTTTGGGGTTCTTAAATAAAACTAACGGTAACTTAGAGACACACTATATTAACCTTCCATTAGACGCGTCCTATTTTATAACATGAGTTGTCACGTATCACCTGGAAGGTGTAACGATAAGTTAGATAATCTGAAACTGATATTTTTGTATTCTATTACGTTAAGGTGAAGAAAACAAGTATGCATATTTAAACGAACACATTTATTAATTTAAAAATAAAAACAAAACAACGAAAAAATAAACAATAATAATTCTTTTACTTTTACCCAGAACACAGAAGGAAAAAAGATAATTAAGTGTTTTATTGTTTTAAATACACTTTACAAAAAACTGTATATTTTATAAACTGTACTTCTTTCCAAAATTAACATTTTCTTTACGAAAACTGATCATAACACGAATTGCAAGTAATAACGACATGTCCAAGGCATAAATATTGGCCACATTTTCTACAGCAGTATTTTGTGTTTTTTCTTTGCTTGTCCTTTTGGCATGGCGCACATAATTTTCTTTTCCTGATATTTTCGTCATTTTCGGGAATTTTGGATGTAGATGGAGTTGTTACTTCTAATAATCTACTGTGCAGGGACGTGGGAAGCTTCTTATTGGAGACACGCTGAATCATTTGTTCATGCACTAGATCTTTTGCAAGTTGACGTAAAAACATTCGCTAATTCTTTATAACTCCGCTATTTCCTGCAAATACGATTTGCGCATTTATCCCAGCAACATTTAACATTGCAAAGAAGATGACCTTGGGCCATCGTCTAGTACCTCGAGCAACGTTGTATGTTGCACATAACTTATCAACGGTGTCTACACCTCCTTTTGTCCGGTTATAACATGATATGATTTCCGGTTTATTGTGGTTACCGGACTCCTCATCTATTGCAGCATCAAATTGAAGACTAGAAATTAAAATTACATTTTTTCCTTTTTTAGGAACTTGTCTAAAAGCAAAAACGCTAGACTTTTCATCACGATGCTTTACATTTTTCAACTGCTGTGGAATTTGCCATTTATTTTTTTTTAATGTTCCTACAAAAGATAATTTGGTATCTGCTAAATCTTTCAGAAAAGTAACGTCACTAAACCAATTATCGGCGGTAATGTTACGACCTGTTTTGGTAATTGGTGCAGTTAGTCGTTTTACAACATCAGTAGTTTTATTACTCAGTGAAAATGGTCCTTGTGGCTGCTCACCTGCCTATATCTCCAAATTAGACGTATAAAATATCCTTGAGTCTACTAATGCAAAAATTTTAACTCCATATTTTGCAGGTTTTGACGGCAGATATTGACGAAATACGCACTTGCCACGAATCGCCTCTAATTTCTCATCAATCACAAGGTTTCCTCCTACAGAGTAGGACTTCTTACAATTCTCAACAAATTTTTCAAATATTTCTCTTACAGGACAAAGTCTATCTAGCTGTTTTCGTTCTGGTCTAGTCTCTCGGTCGTCAAACCTCAGGCATCTCATTATGAATCGGAATCGAGATAAACTCATTTTTAGCCTGAAGATTTCAATACCATCACCGTTTGAGGCCCATAAATCTTCAAGGTTCAGGCGAGCGCTTTTGTAAACGCCAGCTAAATATAATAAACCAATAAATGCCTTAATCTCAATCAAGTCTGTTTTACGAGCATCTCGACTTCTAGAATATTCTGATGATATAAATTCGATATATTGGTTGGTATACTTTACTATCTGATCTAATATTGAATCGTTCAAAAAGCAATACCAGCTACTAGAGATTGTTTTGGCATCCTTTGCGGTACCGATTACTCCTGGAAGGTGTAGCAACAGATTTTGTTTTCCCAACTTTCTTCTTGCAGAAAACGGTAATTTTCTCCATGACATGCAGTCAATATCTTTTCCTCTTTGTCGTCGATAAGCTAGATAATTTTCACAGTCTGATTCTTCAGAGTCACATTCTTCATTACTTTGCTCTGTATCTGAATTTTCTTCTATAGTTTCAACCTGGTCCTCGTCTTCAAGATCGGACTCATCGGGCACATCTAATTCGTCTTGGTTGTCTGATTCGTCATCAAATAGTATCTTATAAATTGCAGCAATGTCTTCTTCATTTTCTATATTAAACCTCTGTTTGTTGGAAGCCATAGTGTTTCTAAAACAAAATTATGACAAATACATTCGCGAGCACCTCACGGGTGACAAGTACGTTTTGGGTGTAAATTATAAATTTTGATAAACGAAAATTTAACAGATAATTGTAATAGCAACAACCAACAAGCTTAAGAAAAGAAAACAGTCGCATGATAAAAGAAAAAAACTTACGTCGATTGTCGCAATCACCTGTGAGGTGTTATTCTTTCACCGACAGAGAGATATGACTTATTCAATTACAACTCATGCACTGTTCGTTAGAACGAAAACACTTAGGAAGACAGAAAATATGCAACCTTCTTACCTCTACCCGTTTATTTGAAATAAGCGATGATGTACCGGCATGCACCTGATGGGTGATACGCGTCTAATGGAAGGTTAATAATAAAAACGAAACAATTTAAAAACTAATTACTAACAATAACCACATTTATGTATTTATATTTATGTAAGTTCACTCGGCGATGATTCGGTATGGAATCGATAAATCCCTTACTCGATAGCTTATATATCGGCCGTCGAACATCTTTCGAGTTTTCCATATCTAAAGCGAAGGTGCGAGAAGTGTGATACGTGACGTATCGTTGGATGAGTCATCACATTATTCATGGTGAACAGCACCTTCTTGGTCGAAGAAAACAGGGAGCATCACCTTGATGTTTCTCCGACTCTTGCGTGCTTTCTTAGATCGTGGCTCGCCGGCCGTCTTCCACTGCGGAAATTGGGCTTTTGTCTCAGGATCATGACCATAAACCCATGGTTCGTCCTCAGTAATGACCCCGTCGAACATTTACAGATTGTCTCTAATAGCTTCCAAATTGTTCTGGGCAATTTCCAATCGATAAATCTTTTGGTCTTCCGTCAGAAGACATTGAATGAATTCTGCGGCCACAAGACTCATCCCTAAATCTTGATTCAAAACTTCCGAAACTATAATTTCTGTAATGCCAAGGTCTTCTTCTAGCTCCCGTACAGTTAAACGATGATTTTTGTTAATTAAGACCTCCAATCGTTGAATATTTTCAGAACTTCTTGTTGCTGCAGATCTTCCAGAACAGGGATCAATTTCAACTGATGTAGGACTACTTCAAAATATCCATAACCACCCTTTAATTTGTGTATCACTCATAGATTCATTGCCATAGTTGATGAATTTTTTTCGATAGTTTCTGAACACGAATTATTAAGTTTTTGACAAAATTTGATATAAATTCTTTGTTTGCTGCGTTCGGTCATCGTGAATGCGATATGCATGAGTTTTTACGATCACTTAGCGATATATCCTTGTCGTCTGAATACCGACACGACCATTCCATTTGCTAGAGACACTCTACATGGTAGATAGCTGTTTTTGACAATAGCACAACTGGATACTAAGTTACAGCACAAGATCAGATCTTTCCGGACTTCACGTAAGAGATAAACTTCGCCTATATCTATGCAATTAATATTTCTTCTTCCTATGAAGCTGGAAACTTAAATGGAATTTTATCTCCGCAAATATTAATTCCACCTGCTTTCATTCTCGGAAATTTTCCATCCCTAGTTTACCTGTCTTTGTTGCCCAGTAATCTCAAAATTTATTCAGATTTTTTATGAACTGTCTTGGTACAAATACTTTCTTAACACCTTTCCTTCAAATAGTCTTAAGTTATCATCTTTTCTTCTTAAAATCCATTCCCTATTACGGGTAGTGTTATGAAACACTTGTATATTTTTAACATTGATTGGTTGGTTAGAATTTTGGAGATGAGTGGAAACATGTCGTGGAATAGGAGTTATTCTGCTTTTCTACTATATTCTTTATTTTTTTTTGCTTACATAGCCATTATTGTTCAAAAAGAACCCCAGAAGGGCATCTTCATTTTGACTTCTATCTGCTAACACTGCTGTTAAGTCAGTCCTCTTGGTGATTATTTTTACTCTCAAAATATTGAAACGCTGAATATATAATCAGCTTTCTTGAATAATCCTGTTACTATTCTCAAAGTTTTCTATTATTTTGTTTGTTTTTATTACTAATTGTATAGGGTTTACTATGTTCTTGGGAATGTCCAATAATATATAATAACAGTTTATTCCTAAGAATAATATCAAATACAAAATTTGTAAATTCTATAAATAGTCATGGTAACTTAATATCTGATTGGAATGATTTCAAATAGCAACTTAAACAAACGCTTAAGTTTACATAAGGTTACGAGCAATCCATTCTATTTTTGTTTCGTCATGTCAATGAAATATTCACAGAATTTCCATTTACTGTGTACGAACTTTTTTCACCCCTGTTCTTTAAATATTTCATGAATTTAATCTTCTTTTTTCTTAGCATCGCGTCTAAATGGTTATTGCGCGTACAAATGCTTGTATATGTATCATCGTGTCAAATAGATTGTGATTTCTATATTCACGTACATTTTCTTTATAAACATTTTCTGATTTTGTAGAGGAAAGTGAACTGTTTGATAACACTTTGAAAATTTGGAAATGGAAGATTTTCGTAAAGTAAAACAGGAAAAAATAATATTATAACCTTGGGTGGCAGCATTGAAGTAAGCACAGGAATGGTGTTTGAAAGGTTTTACATTAGATATTAGCTACTGGGATTTACTATCTTTAAATACAATACTTATATTGATAAATTTATGTCACATTTATCTATCTTTAACTCCCACTTAAAATTCGTACTATACTCTTTCGAAAGCGACAAGAAGATTAAAACGAAAAATTCGCAAAATGGATGGAACTGTATTAAAACAGACAAAGAAAAGGTAGATATTTTTGCAGAATATCTTGAACAAGTACTTCAGCCATTCCCACCTTTAGAAGAAAATATTGAAGATGAAATAACTGCGTTTCTCCAAGCAGCAGCGAACACAATCGAGCAAATTGAACATATAACACCGATGAAAGTTAAAGGGATAACAAAAAAAGATCTAAATCCGAAAAAGGACCTAGATACAGGAGTAATAATAAATGAGCCTCCACAAAAAGGGATTCTTATGCTAACCTATCTATTTAACCCTACGAGGTTCAACCAGGTCTGTGCAGACCTTTTGCATACAAATGTGTGTATAACTCTTTTGTTTTACGTGTTAGAGATAAGCCTGTCCATTACTTCCTAGAAACGGCTACGGAGAACACAATAAGTATGGAATTATACCACTTATGTGGGTATTTTCGGTTTTATTCCTGTTTACAAGCGAAATGGTTCATACATACCAAGCAGGTCTGTGCAGACCTAGCTTGTTGCTAAGGTAGAGAATGCGAATTGTGTGTAACGGCTTTTATTTTAAAAAGAAGACAGGCAATTTGCCAGTACAGCAGCAGTGTTTGTTGTGTAAAGATCTGAGTGTTTTAGTTTGAAGTAAGTTTATTTGGGGGTTTTCCCAAAAATATATAATATATATATATAATATATATATATATATATATATAATAATAAATATATAATAATAAATATAAATTGGCAATTAGTTCCCTTTGGTTACATGTAGCAAAATGACTTCAGCATCTCGATGATGATATAATGGACGTGGCACCAGAAGATATCAAAATTTATCGGAAGAAGAGAGGAATCAAATGGATAACAAGTTAGCCAAATGGATGACTGGTGCGGATGAAGAGGCCGGGGAACTCAATCCATTCGAAGGCGTCGACGACATTACGGACCCTGATTATGTTCCACTGTTAGAAGATGCGGCTTCTGATGCTGAGGCAGACATCGTTATAGAAACCGAGAGCACATATGACGATGATGAGGATTTAGAAGATTTCTATGAAGGCGCTACAGCTGTCACCGACGCTCTTGAATTCGTCGATATGGAAATGGAGCCCCGTTCAGCGAACTCGGTTATCAAATACCGTTCAAAAGATGGTAAAATTTGGTCAAGTGCTCCACCGGGTACAGGTAGGCTTCGTGCTCATAACTGCGCCACTATAGGTCGTGAAGGCCCGGCTCCAGGGATTATGCGAAACCCGGTTTCAATATTTAAATCACTAATAACACCTGAAATCGTAAGTATAATTGTACGTGAAACAAACCGGAAAGCCCAGGAGCTATGCCGTCTATGGTGTGTCAATAATCCTGACAAGACACCGCGGTTATGGACGAAACCTGTAGCGGAAAATGAAATATACGCATTTTTTTGGCTTAACCTTGTTTGCTGATATTTTCGGGTCAAAAAGTCAGCCTGCTCTTGAGTTGTGGGGCAACAACGGAAACCATATCTATAAGGCGACGATGTCTGCTCACCGATATAAAGCTATTTTACAATATATTCGATTCGACAACGGCAACACTAGAACTGCTCGGCTATTAGAAAGCAAATCAGCCGCTATCGACGACGTTTGGAATATGCTCATGAGCAATTGTTCCCGTACCGAGGCCGTACGCGCTTCACTCAATATATACCGTCAAAACCAGCTAAATACGGAATTAAAATCTTTTGGATGTGCGACGCCAATTCCAATTACCCACTTAAGGGATTGATATATGTTGGAAAACAGGCAAATTAAGCGCGTGCGGTAAATCAAGGCGAGAACATCGTTCTAAAATTGGTCGAAAAGTACGCCGGTTCTGGACGAACAGTATATGCCGATAATTTCTTCTCTTCTTATGATTTGGCTGCTGTTTTGATGACGAAAAGGTTGGCGTATGTAGGAACCATACGCAAGAACAAAGCCTGTATACCGAAGGAGATGTTGGATCCAAAACGCGATATATTAAGCACATTATTCGGTTACCACAATAATAATATTGCGCTTTGCTCATACGTGCCAAAAAAGAAAAAAGTTGTGGTTCTCATTTCGACCGAACATTACAATCCCGACGTCGACTCATCAAAGCCATCGCAAAAGCCAATTCAAATTTTAGATTATAATAAGTATAAATCTGGAGTCGACACCATGGATCAGATGCTTGGTAGTTATACGTGCAAAAGGGGCACAAACCGATGGCCGTTAGCTCTGTTCTATAACATGTTGGACGTGGCGGGCTTGGATGCATTTGTTATTCATGACAAATTGGGTCATGTCAAGAGGAACGATCGAAGACGTGTCTTCCTTATGGAATTGGCACAACAAGTGGTCCCACACATGGAGCAAAGAGCAACGAATCCCATTGCACGAGGTATTCAACACGTCAAACACGCAATGGCATTATTCGGTGTAGAGGTAAGCATTTCATTTACACATACATTCAATTCAAATTATGAAAAAAAATTTTTTTTGTAGGTAGCGACAGGCCCACCGATACACGATCAACCAATTCATGCCATTTCCTCTGCAACTCGACCATCGTGCTCGCTGTGCTATAAGTCTGAGCAAAAGCAGCGAAAAACTCGGTTCCATTGCACGTATTGCAAGAAACCGGTATGTCTACAACATTCACATGCCAAATACGCGTGCCTTGAATGCCGTGTCTAGCTTTTATTTGATTACATATGATAAATAAAATATGATATATTGTTACCCAAAATATATAAAGATAAGTTTTTATGTTTAATTCATATTTTTCCTACCATTAAACACATTTACATTTGATACTTTTGATACGCCTGCCTATATATCAACATATAAATTCCATGTAGGTCTGCGCAGGCTTAGGCTTGTACCAGTTAGCGCCCAAAAACACTTGAACCTCGTAGGGTTAATGCTGTTCTTCGACTGAAATATTTTCCAACACTATGGAAAATCGCCAAAATCATACTTAACCTCAACTAAATAAAACAAAAATTATGGAAAAACTATTGGAAAAAAGATTAATTAATAACCAAAGATAAAGTTAACCTCCTAAGTAACCTCCTAGGTAATACCAAAGATAAAGTTAATTTGAATTTGAAATCAGGTATATACGAAATTAATTGCGATGATTGTAATTTGAAATATATAGGCACGAAACGCTCACTAATAACCCGCTTTAAAGAACACATATCACATATTAAATTCAATAGATTAGAAAAAATCTAACATAGCCAATCATTCATTAGACAAAGATCACAATATGTCGATTAAAGGGTTAAAACTTGTTAAAGCCATGAACAATCCCAGATATCTCGACGCCTATGAAAGCATTCATATCGTTAAAAACAAACGTAATACGATTAACTCGGACAACGGTCCGATATTATACAGTTGTCTTTTTCATTCTTGGAAAAGAGGTAGAAAGGTTGAGGGCGTGCGAATAGAGAATAAGAATAGAGAGAGGTTGCCGTTTCTTTAAGATATGTAAGTTGTCGTAATTTTTAGTCAGTGTATTTTTATTTTAGTCAGTGTATACGTGGACACCGGGTAAAGTTGTTGCGTTACTATATGTGTTAGCTGTACTGCGCCCTATGTGCGACATTTTGATTAGTGATTTTACCTACTGATGATGATAACATCGTTGTCGAAATACGTATTTAAGATATGATTATTAATTGTGTTATGGGGTTTTATACCTTTTTGAGTTTTTACAAATTAGGTATTATACAGTGTTCCAAGCGAAAGCCTTATTGAACATTTGTAAATAAAATTTGAAGTTTTGCTAAATTGTTCCAGCAAAATTCAGTTCAATAAAATTGATACTTTCTTCACAATTAAATGTAATTTCCGTACAATTAATTTAGGAAGATTCTGTATAAATGTTTGCATAATGTTCTAGTTATCCTCATTTTTCTTGCTCGTGTGCTTTATAATCTTAATAAAGTTGTGCAAACAGGGGAATTAAAAAACAAATGTTAAAAATGACCATAATGTTTGCACGTGATGTCTAGATCTGCAAATTTATGACTACCAGTACTTTTATGCGAGTTAGCAAGTAGAAATGTTGATTGTTCTTGGACAAAAATATACCATCATACTTTAAACAGTTTAAACCGAACCATACACATTACATACATATCTATATGCTATACAGTGTGTATAAGCCAAATGGAATAAATTCATTATTTCGGTTACTGTACATATTTATAAAAAATCCCGAAACATGTCATATTTAATTTATAAATTAACATTCTTCAACGTGAAAATGCGATCCCTACCTTCAACCCCCTTCGAATGACAGGTACAACCCCCATTTTTTTAAATGGGAAGTATAGGCTTGTGATATATCGTTGTAAAGGTCTCCTTATTCTCTATTCAAGAATGTTATAATTTTCATGTTTGTTGCAACAATTAAGATAGAATAAAATAAAATCATGTTGTTATCGAAATTCGCTACAATATACTCAAAAAATAAAATTTAATGCAAAATGTAAAGAAAAATTTAAAACGTCAGAAAAAAATATGAATTTCAATGAAGTAGATGCTCATTTGCGTTTATAAAGATTTAATACATACATCAAAGGCATCATTGTATTACTTACTTCCCGTTTAGGTCTTCATAATAAGAAAGTGAGTAAAAACCATACCAATGTGCTTTTTAGATGGTATCCATTAAAAATACTTTAAAAAGTTTCCGTGGCAACATTAGTTTGTTTAAAACGCCTTAGTAAATTGTTTTGTATTTAAAAGTTGTCATTTAAATTGACAGTTTGATAATTTTAGTTTGAATTTCGTAAAATACAATTCTGGGAAATGGTTAGATTAACGGAAATGCATAAAATAACAGTCATACAAATGATTGGTTACGGAGATAGAACCCGAACACAACAAGAAGTAACCCGCCTACTTCATGAGAAATTTCCTGATTTACCGCCTATAGCTCAAGGAACAATAAGTAAGATAGAGAAGCAGTTTCGAGAGTTTGGTCATGTAAGGCAGATAAAAAAACCAGCTGCCAATACACTGAGTGATGAAATCAAAGTAGATGTGATGCTTGAGTTTATGGAAAACCCACATACATCGAGTAGACATGCATCCACTACATTAAATGTTAGCCATACATCGATAGTAAACATATTAAGAGAAAATATAATTCATCCCTATAAAATGATATCTACTCAGGAGCTTATGGGAGACGATTTTGATAGAAGAACTTATTTTTGTGAGCGAATGATGGACATGCTGGATAACAATATTATCAATTTAGAAGACGTTATGTTTTCTGATGAGTGCACTTTTTCTCTTAGCGGTCATGCTAATCGGCAAAATTGCCGCTACTGGTCTACGGAAAATCCTCACTGGATGAGGGAAGAACACACACAATACCCAGTAAAAGTTAATGTTTGGGCAGGTATTGTTGGAAACCATATCATTGGTCCCTTTTTCATTGAGGGCAATTTGAATGGCGATCGTTATTTGGCACTACTTCAAAATGATGTCATTCCAACTTTGGCAAATATATATCCTGATCCAGGAAACCCTCAAGTTCCAATGAATACGATATAGTTTCAGCAGGATGGAGCACCACTACATTACCAACGCAATGTCCGGCAGTACCTCGATGCAATATTTCCCAATCGGTGGATAGGAAGGCGAGGATCGATAGAATGGCCAGCGCGATCACATGATCTGACCTTACTTGATTTTTTTTTATGGGGATATTTGAAGAGCATTGTGTACAAAACTAAACCTTTGGATTTAAATGACTTAACAGAACGAATAACGCTTGCGATTAGGTCGATCACGCCTGATATGTTAAATAATGTTAGAAGACAGTTTTATTTAAGATTAGGATGTTGCCAAGACGTTCATGGTGAACATTTTGAACATCTACTTCATTGACATTCATATTTTTTTTTTTGCGTTTTAAATTTTTCTTTACATTTTACATTAAATTTTATTTTTTGAGTATATTGTAGCGAATTTCGATAACAACATGATTTTATTTTATACTATCTTAATTGTTGCAACAAACATGAAAATTATAACATTTTTGAATAGAGAATAAAGAGACCTTTACAACGATATATCACAAGCCTATACTTCACATTTAAAAAAATGGGGGTTGTACCTGTCATTCGAAGGGGGTTGAAGGTAGGGATCGAATTTTCACGTTGAAGAATGTTAATTTATAAATTAAATATGACATATTTCGGGATTTTTTATAAATATGTACGGTAACCGAAATAATGAATTTATTCCATTTGGGTTATACACACTGTATATAAATGTCTAAACAGTACGCATTTACATGTACACGATTGAAATAGGAGACGAAATTTTATTACTTGGAAAGTATACGCCTTACTAAACTAATTTCTCCATTATTATTTACGCGGACGTATGGAGTCGTAAATCAAGGGACTATTTGTTATGCTAATTAGAATTTCCTGACTTTACAAGCAAAATTTATTCTTTTATTTGATCAGTAATTTATGGATTAAGTACATACAAATAGTATTTTGCTCTGATGGTATAACCAGATATGCTAAATGCAGGATAATGTAGAATGAATGATTAACAGGCTTTTTTTGTGGCTGTGAACTATAAGTGAATTGAAAAAAAGACACAAATCACTTCTATTCATTCGACGAAAAAAAGAAATTAGTTGGCGATTTAAGGTCTGGTTTTACTTAAAAATATATATATTTAAAGAATCCTACATGTTTCGGCAAATGATGCCTTTTTCAAGGAAAATAAAATATAAATGACAGTATATTAATGTCATACTTATACATTTGTAGTTGCCATAGATAAAATTATTCAAAGATACATTACAGTTTAATAATAAATCATGCCTTAGTATTCTAAAATAGATAGACAACAAAAACAGGGAAAAGCAAGACATGAGCTATTATTATGTATGAGTCCGTGGAGCAACTTAAGATGTTAAGCTGTCGGCATTCGCCTTAAACGAGAAGGAAAACCACGAAAACCTACTCGGACAGCCAGTCAGGTATCAAAACATGGAACTGTCAGCATGATATGCAAATGTACAGCTATTTAAATAACATAAGATATATAATTATATAACAGCAATATATATTATGATGGTAAATTGCAAATCGTTACATAATTAAGTTATAGTATATACTGCTTAAATTTTTTATATCACTTCTGTTGTTAATTGAATTTTTTTCCTGTTTAATACTAATCATTTCTTTAATTTCCCTTTTCATTGTGTGTTGTTCTTTATCAATTATCTGCGTGCTTTCAAAATAGAAATGGTGATCGCGTTGTAGTTTGTGTGCAGTTTTGTCTATTTTAGAGTATTTGTGGGCTTGTATTCTTTTGTATAAATATTGTTTAGTTTGGCCTATGTAGTAACTATCGGAATCGCGACATGATATTTTATAGATGACATGAGTTTCTCAATTTTATCTATTTTAGGTTTAAATTTTGAAAATAGATGTTTATTAGTGTTACTAAGTTAATATGTTGTAGCTATATCATATTTTTTTAAAGTGTATTTAATTTTTTCCGAAAATTGTGGAACATATGGAATCGTGATATATGTTGTGTCATTGTTTAAATTGTTATTGGTGTCAGCAGTGTTGTATATTTTGTTGTATATTCAAAAAATAGTTAGTTGTCTAACTATTTTTTGAATACTAAGGCATGATATATTATTATTAAACTGGAATGTATCTTTGAATAATTTTATCCATGACAACTACAAACGTATAAGTATGACATTAATATACTGTCATTTACATTTTAAATTCTTTGAGAAAGGCATCATTTGCCGAAACATGTAAGATCGTTTTAAATATATACATTTTTAAGTAAACCCAGACTTTAAGTCGCCAACTAATTGAATCTACCATAACATACAAAGGTCACGAAATAATTATACATATATATATATATATATATATATATATATATATATATATATATATATATATTGTGATGAGGCGAACCATGTATATGGGGGACCTAGAGCAAAGATACAGCATTAATATTTTAAATTGTAAATTTAGTATAAGTTTTGTTTGTTAGAACTGCATTTTTTACATGCCATATCAATAAAGTTAATACCGCGTTTTTAATTTATCAATTTTGCATCACATAATTATTGTATTTCTTGTAACCATTCAAGTTAGTCATTTTTATTTACATTTTAATTTTACCGAAGATATTTAACTTAATTGATTGGAATTATATGTCATATGATGATCATAACTGTACCTATTTTAAATTCAAATAAGGCGGGAATTATCCCAAAACGAAAATAGATAATTAGCAGAAATTGTACATTCAAAATAAACTTTTATCCATTGTAAAATTAATACAATAATTTTAATGAAATGTCAAAACGATTGATTCTAGTAATTTATTTTATTTTGAGTAATTTATTGTCGAGATTAAATAAGTATAAACAACTTTGAGAATAAGATGCCTGGAATTATTAACGAAAAAACAATAGAGAGTCCGCTTGGGTAATTAAAATTGGTACAACGCGTCCAACGTTTTAAAAAGTGTATACAGGAATAAAGTGATATAAAACCTAAACTAAATTAACGAAACCTTACCAAAAAGATACCCTATAAGTTCCTGATCCACTAGCATCGTTTTTACCGAAGGTTACTTCATCCTGAACCCGCTGAACTCCGATAACAAAAACTCCAATTTAAAAAGGACGCCATCCAGAATTTGCAACGAAATCAGTTTTTTTTTCTGCACCTGAACCCGTTTTCCTGTGTACCAAGACTTGAACATTCTACATCTATAAAGAAAAACAACCAGCATCAAAAATTGAGTATTTATTTATAATCTCCAAAAATATAAAATTTTATTTGTTACATTATGAAAAAGATCGTTTATATTTCATTTAAATTCTTTAAATATTAGCCTTTCGATCACTATACAGTTAACACAGAAAAATACAGTTCTTTTTACTTTGAATTTGTGTTACATAATTAAATATTTGAGTTATAAAAATTTCATAACAACATTAACCTTACTTTTCTATTATATCGAATCACGTGACTTTTAATGCAAATGTATTACTAAATGGTATTTTAACTTACCTGTTATGCTTTGAGAATCCAATTAAACTAGTGATATTTACCATTTATCCTCTTGTTTTATTTTTTTAACAACTTTGGAAAATCATTCACTTAGCATATCTTAGTTTAAACTAACAACTGTTTTCTATCAATGCACCGAACTCGCATCAACATTAATCTTGTTCACGATAACCTGAGCTAGTCGTAGTGTGATTAAGATACCCATAATATACTCAGTAATTAATTTAGCACGTAAAAGAGGCGAAAAAGAGGTTAAGTATACAGTTTATTTATTATTATATTCAAGTTCTTAAGTTACACATATGACAACTGTAAAAAAAAAACTTCAACGCCATCTCTATAACCCTTCTACAACTTCGTACGTGTGAATATTCAAATAATTTGTATTTTTCAAAGTGATAAATTAATTTATTTTACTTCAAATTACACTTATTTATTTAAGGCTTAATTGCCTTTTAACAATATATATATATATATATATATATATATAATAACTTCGTGACCTTGGTATGATATGGTAAACCTAATCAGTAGGCGATTAAAGGTCTGTATATTACTTCAAAATATATGTATTTAAAAAACTCTACATGTTTCGGCTATATACGCCTTTTTCAAGAGAATACAAAATATGAATGACAGGATATAAATGTCAAGTAATTAAGTTGCTATGGTTTAAATTATTCAAAGATACATTCTAGTAATAATAATAAATCATGCCTTAGTATTCCAAAAAATAGATAACAAGGTGTGAAAATATGTGTTGTTCGCTGCTAGCAATTTGTGTCTCCTTCTGGGTATGAACTTGTGTGTTGGTTGCTGCTGGCAGCTTGCGTCACTCTATGGGTGTGTGGTTTTGTGTGAGAGCGTAAGTGTAGGGTTTTGTATGTCGGTGCGTTCGTGCGTGTGTTTAGTGATCGGTCGCATGAATTTAGAGAGGTCGGAAAACCAGCCGTTGCGTAGGGCCGCCAACCCTTTCCCGACAACTTCTTTACAATTCCGTGCAGTACTTCGACGGTCTGACCCCCGCCCCAACGAGGCAAGGCGCAGACAGGCGAAGCGCACCCTGTACGGGGTTGCTCATCGCAACTAAGGGAACACTCTTAGTGGCTACCTCGGTCGACGATGGTCACACTTATGCCATCTTAACGATTTCCGCCGAAGCGGGGGCATAGCACACACGTCGAACGTGTGTGTGCTGTTAACGGCAGCCTAGCCAGGTTGTCGCCCAGGACCGGTCCTAGTGGTGTGTGCATTGCGCGGCGACGAGATAGCGCCGCGTAGCATGGTTCCTCCCTCTTGCTGGAAAGGCGGAATGGCACCTGACTGCCCAACGGGCAGACCCCCCTAGAGTTTTGTAGCGCATATGCTAGGCTGCAACCCAGTAGAGGACCACATCAGCAAAAAACAGAAAACAGGGATAGGCAGGGAAAAGCAAGACATGAGTTATTATTACGTATGCGCCCGTGGAGCGACTTAAGATACAAAGTTGTCGGCATTCGCTCAAAACGAGAAGGAAAACCACGAAAACCTGCTCGGACAACTAGACAGGAATCAAAACACGGAACAGTCATCATGATAAGCAAAAGTATATGATATTTAAATGATATTTAAATAACATAAGGTATATAACAAAAAAAAAATATATAATATGATGGTAAATTGTGTATGTTTTAAATACATATATTTTGAAGTAATATACAGACCTTTAATCGCCTACTGATTAGGTTTACTATATATATATATATATATATATATATATATATCACTTACAAGAATTATCTACCGTAACAGCACATGTAAGCCATACGACCTTCTTAAAGGACAATCTTAAAGAACTTTTTAGCATCTTCGTCAACAATGGCTGCCATAGACATATACTGAATAAATTGGTATGAAGCTCTAACTTCTTCCCACTTATTTCTACTTTTTTACTTATCTGCTTATATTTTTTCCCATTTTTTTAAATTCTGTTCTTCTATTAATTTCAACCCTGCTCGTCAAATCATTTGTTTATTTGTTGTTTTCTTGGATTCTTCCAGCATTCTTTCACCTACCTCTTTCATTACTTTTTCATCTGTCCTCATTTATTCTCTATCTTGCGCTAGGAGCAGGGGCGTTTTTACGTGAACATCCTGTATATATATATATATATATATATAAATGATCTGATCGATGACATTGGTTGTGAATGCCTGTTGTATGCCGATGATTTGAATATTAAATATACTCAATATTCCTGCCATATTTATTTTTTCTTGACATTCTCAATTCTGACTTCATAAAATTTGCCATAGTCTCTTCAAATTTACTTAAATTATCTTCATCTATGGGTAGACTTTATTTATCTTCTTTTTTCTGCTTATAGCTTTTCTATTCTTATACATTATATTTCTATTGCATGCAAAACTTATCCTTCAAATCGTTTATTTCTTTCTTAGTTAAATCACTAATTTATTTTAGCTATTTCGTTTTTTTAAGATTCTTTTAGTACGTCTCTTAACGCTTTTATTTCTCATTTAACTTTTCTCATATCTTCACTGGTCTTATTTTCTTTTCATTTTATTTCTTTTCATCTGCGACCAGTCCTTCCAACATCTCTATTACTTGCCGTAACATTTCTCTCTGTGGCTTTTCTGCTTTTCTTGGTTATCTGCCATTCGAGAATCTGCCAGGTGAGGGCGGTCTCGGGAACAGTGTGATTTACAAAAAAAGCCAATATGTTGGTGATCTTACTTATACAATTGTATGACATTTCAAATAATTTAATAACATAAAAATAATACAAAGGTATTTTTAATAATATAAAATATTATTAAAAAATCTGGCGTGAAGAACACAAATACAGGTTCACTATTAATATTTTTGTGAACGTCTCCGAACATATCCCTCCCCAGAGACGTAGATACGTATTTCGCCTTTCTACAGGCTCATCGGTACGCCCCTGCTGGAGAAAATATATCTTCAGACACATTCACAAAAAAGAACCACATCGCCATATCACAGAAATTATCCAGACCGACCGTAGAAGTAAATTAAAAAAAAATAAATAAAATATTAATAGTGAACCTGTGGTTCACTATAGTGGTTCTTCGCACCAGATTTTTTAATAATATTTTATATTATTAAAAATACCTTTGTATTATACAAAACTGGTGGGGTTTACCTACTCATGTATGTTTCAATTATTCTGAAACATAAAAATAGCTAAATACAAGACCTAAGGCGCAACATCTTTCTTTTTAATTAGTCATGTCTTCTACAGGATACTGTGTTCGGATTGTCTTGGCGTGTACATATTGTCCTGGTTTTTTCCCTTCAGAAGAAATTAAAGAAGATATGGAAATTAATGTATTCATGTATATTCTCGGCTGTTGTTGCAGATACTTCTTGGTGAAACATTTTAACTTCATACAGTAAATAATAAAAATAAATTAAAACACTTGGCTTGTTTCACTATGAGATTTATTTAAATTCTCTAACAATTGTTTCGGCTGTTATGCCATTCTCAAAGAGATCTATAAATCTAACTTAAAGACTATCGCACTTGTTCTTATATGTTGTCTGTTCTTGTGTGTAGTGGGGGTGGTATTATATTGTGTATTACGGTGTCTATAAAGGGTGTATTGGCATATTCTATCTGTGTGTTGGTGATTAATAGATTTTGTTTTTTCGCTATTTTTATTTCTAATATTTCTAGGAGGTCCAATCTCTTGCTTTTTGTGATATTGTGTATTAAGTCGCAGTTATCTATATCGGGGAAGTGGTTGAGTTCTATACAGTGTTCGGCAAAGCCTGTGTTTTTCTCACTATATAAAATTGACTTTTTGTGTTCTTTAACTCTGTTTTTAATGGCTCGTCCACTTTGGCCGATATAGATAGCTTCACAGTCTTTACATTTTAATTTATAAACACCTGATTGGTCCATTTTATCTCTTTTATCTTTGTTGTTGCTAATCATTGTTCCTAAATTTGTTTTATTTACCCAGCTTATTTTGATATCTAATCCTTTTACTATTCTGTTTATTTTATTAGTGAGTTGTGGTATGTATGTAATTTTGTGCCATTTTTGTATATTTTCTGTTATTTTCGGGTATAGGTATTTGTTCTTATTATTTTGTATTTCTTTACGTTTTAACAGTTTATCTACGATTTTAGGGTCATATCCATTATTTCTTGCGATTAATTTAATTGTGTTTATTTCTGTATTAAAATCTGTCTTGCTTAATGGTGTGTTTGTGGCTCTATGTATATAACTATTGAATGTTGACATTTTTATTTTCATCGATTGCTTCGCGTTTGCATGTAATATGTTGTCTGTAAAAGTGGGTTTTCTGTAGATTTCGAATGTAAGCTTATTATTATGTCTGTTTATTGTAATGTCTAGAAAGTTTATTTTCTTGTCTTTTTCTGTTTCTTTTGTAAATTGTATCTTGTGGTTTATAGAATTTATTACTTTTAGGAACTCCGTTAATTGCCTATCTGTACCCTTCCATATGCAAATTACGTCGTCTACATATCTGGCCCAGAAATGGACTTGTTGAATTAATACCGTGTTTTTCTTGAATAGTTCTTCTTCGAATTTATTCATGTATATTTCTGCTAATAGCCCCACTACACACAAGAACAGACAACATATAAGAACAAGTGCGATAGTCTTTAAGTTAGATTTATAGATCTCTTTGAGAATGGCATAACAGCCGAAACAATTGTTAGAGAATTTAAATAAATCTCATAGTGAAACAAGCCAAGTGTTTTAATTTATTTTTATTATTCATGTATGTTTTATTCCAGACAGATAACGATAAAAATCTAAATTGTAATTGATAATTTTGTGTAATGTATAATTTTGTCCACGTTTGTAGATTGCTCGGGCCGAGTTTGATGTTTGAAGTCCCCGCTATGCAGGAAGTTGTAATAATATTAATATATATATTGTCGCCAGTTTGATTTTTATTTATGTTAGGTGGGAGTGAGATGTCGTTTGCAGGACCTTCATTTTGTAGAGATTTCTGAGGTCTTGACCAGATAGGTTGTATATTTTTTTTAATATTGAACAGAACTTAATTTTGTTCAATAGTTTAGGATAAAATCGTTTTGTATTGTCAGATGATATTTTTGATGTGATTAAATTCAGTTACGCGTTTTTACGAGTCTTTCCAAACTTGTAAATATATATATTAAATAATCTATCTGGAATCTCTCTTAGTATAAGTTTTTTCTTGTGACGTGACGTGCACAAAATGAAAAGTATGTACATTTTAATATTATCTTTAGATATTTAGGGATAATTTGATTTCACTCAGAAGCTTCTTAAATTCAGTAATTTTAGTTTATAATAATTTGTAATCAGACTAAAAAAAAAAATATTCTGGATATTTATCAAATGTTTTTTTTTATTCAGTTTAAAATAAACTATTTTAGAACGATAGAAGGTGGGGAATAGTTTTTTGTGTCATGTGATTTTAGGCATGAATTTAAATTTTTGAATGCGTGCGAAATAGATAAATTTCTATTTGACGTTTGAGTTTGGGGTTAATAGTAATGTTGACATCTGATAAATCTTGTTTATATTTTTATTGTATATTTTGCTCGCGGTTAAGTCATAAGAGGTTTTATCTTCTGTATTCATATTACACCAAAGTTTCCTCTTTTACTGTAAGTTGAGTCAGTTCGACTGTACACTTTGTAAAGTCGATTTTTTTTTTGTTTTTTTCTTGTTATTAAAACAAAAGGGGGGAAAACCGTTGTATTATTTATTTAACACCCTTTATATTTTATTTCATACCACGTTTATATTTCAATAAACTCTGAGAATCAAGAAGCTCAAGGAAGGTGTTCTCACTGAAGTTAGCTGGCAGAATAAGTTGCAGTGTGAATTGAAAGTAATTAAAAGGCACAATTCATAGCAATATGTCAAACATCGCAATGATTAAAGCAGCGTATCGTACAGCATAAAAGTGATTCCGTATTGGAAAGAGATCTTATGCACTGATGGATTATGCACTTGAGCTTAACCATACATTGAATTTTGGCAAAGTCAAGATCTTAGACGCTGAAAATAACCATAAAAAAATAACCTTTACAGAAATTGTCTACATCAACGGAGACAGAAATAACGTAAATTATAACGGACTAAGTATAATGTATTGCAATATACTCGGTGATGGTGGTTAGTTGACCTACCATGTTTTTTTAACTAGTCCTCGTATTGTTAAATGTTGTTTTGGTTTCGATATTCTTGTGACTTTACTTTTTTGCTGTGTTTTATATTTTTATAATTAAACGTGTAAATATACATGTTTTTAAGAGGTAGACGTGAAGCCACGCAGCTATATTTAACTTTTAACGATTATATTTAACGATTTAAATGTAAATGTAAACAATTTTAATATATTTAATTACGACACCGATATTTTTTAATCTGAATTTTGTGAGTATTTTGTTATTGTTATATGCATTAATATATTCAGAGTTTTGTTTTTATTGATCTTGTAGCATCTCCTGAGGTAGCAAATAATTTTTTGCGAAATATACTGTTCGCTAGATCTAATATAATATACAATTATTATTGTGTATTACTTATATTTAGAGCTGAGGATGTTTGCGGTACGGCAGGACCGTATGTAGTGCATCCCCACATTTAACTATTTATCTAAATATTCTCTGAAATGATTTGCCGGATCTCATAAATTAATAGAGTGATATTTTAGTATGCACTGGATATTGTTATTATACAAAATCATAATAGCCATTTGTATTTATGGATCATAAATAATAATACGCATGTATTTGTATTTGGTTGTGAATTCAATTTAAACTTAAAACGAATCGTAATATTTTAACGACAAGCCGTCCTTACAATACATGCATTCGAGACAAAGTGTGCAACTCTACGAATAACTTCCATAATTGATCGAAAATGGACATTTTGGAGCTGAAGTAAAGCCCCTATTCTTAGAAAATTTTATTACTGTCGTTAAGAACTATTATTATAAACAACAAAGGCCTTTTATTAGTGTTGAAGTTTTAGTTTCATTGAATTTCCATGTTGTAAGTAGTCAATTGTAAAGTGTTCATTCACAATATTCTAAAACAAGGTGTAAATTTAACTAAAATCCAGAAAAACACATTCTGATAATATATTACTAGATTAGAAGCTGTGTTTATTACTATTTATTATATTATTTTTATAACCAAATGCAATAAAAGCTACGAAAACAAAAGAAACCTCGATTTATTAAAATCTTGTCACACAGCCTTTGAAAGCCTGGCAGCACATATTTTGCATATATTTTATATATACTACCTACTTGAACTAGGTGAATGAAGTTAGAAGTTATAAGTTATAACTTCTAACTTCATTCACCTAGTTCAAGTAGGTAGTATATATAAAATATATGCAAAATATGTGCTGCCAGGAGAAACCTCGATTTATTAAAATCTTGTCACACAGCCTTTGAAAGCCTGGCAGCACATATTTTGCATATATTTTATATATACTACCTACTTGAACTAGGTGAATGAAGTTAGAAGTTATAAGTTATAACTTCTAACTTCATTCACCTAGTTCAAGTAGGTAGTATATATAAAATATATGCAAAATATGTGCTGCCAGGCTTTGAAAGGCTGTGTGACAAGATTTTAATAAATCGAGGTTTCGTTTGTTTTCGTAGCTTTTATTGCATTTGGTTATAAAAAGAATATAATAAATAGTAATAAACACAGCTTCTAATCTAGTAATATATTATCAGAATGTGTTTTTATGGATTTTAGTTAAATTTACACCTTGTTTTAGAATATTGTGAATGAACACTTTACAATTGACTACTTACAACATGGAAATTCAATGAAACTAAAACTTCAACACTAATAAAAGGCCTTTGTTGTTTATAATAATAGTTCTTAACGACAGTAATAAAATTTTCTAAGAATAGGCGCTTTACTTCAGCTCCAAAATGTCCATTTTCGATCAATTATGGAAGTTATTCGTAGAGTTGCACACTTTGTCTCGAATGAATGTATTGTAAGGACGGCTTGTCGTTAAAATATTACGATTCGTTTTAAGTTTAAATTGAATTCACAACCAAATACAAATACATGCGTATTATTATTTATGATCCATAAATACAAATGGCTATTATGATTTTGTATAATAACAATATCCAGTGCATACTAAAATATCACTCTATTAATTTATGAGATCCGGCAAATCATTTCAGAGAATATTTAGATAAATAGTTAAATGTGGGGATGCACCACATACGGTCCTGCCGTACCGCAAACATCCTCAGCTCTACTTATATTCTATGTTCGAAAGTAACGAATGTTGATACAATTATTAGGCAGGAGTAATTAATACGATATTGCGAATGACGAAAAATACTGCATTACATCAAGTCGATATCCATTGCACCATATATACACTCTATTTTTTGTTTGACTGCAAATTAAACTCGCCATTCATTTATTTACCACCATTCCAAAGCAGACTAGCGTTTTTATTCGACCTACAATGAATTTTTAGAGTTAAAAAAGTTTCTCTGTTGATTTATGTTTAACGACCTAATAAAAGCTGTTGCAGCTACACTAGAGTTGATCTATAGGGTGAGTTAATAAAAATGAAGAAGTCCCGAAAGCGAATTACCGTTTTCAGGTAAAACTGAAATAAAAAATTAACGTTTTTAACCTTTATGTGACTGGAAGGGTACCCGGGTGCCTTTTTCAGATTTAAATATTAATATTTCTTGTGTTTGAACTTGCTGAGCTTGGAAATTCTGTGACATCTCTAAACTTGTTTTATATTACATTTTATTATATATACTTCGTTATCTAGATTTAATTTTTAACGAAAAAATGGCATCCGAAATTATTACAACCTCTAAGACCGGTATGAGTACCCGGGTACCTCCATTTAAAATTACATATGGATGGATGTGAAAGAACAAAAGTAGCATTTTTACATTTTTTTATTTATATATGTTATAAAAAAGATGTATAAAAAGAACGAAAATAAATAATAATAGGATTAAACTGGCTGTTGTTACAGGTATCGCATACGGCCTTAGTAACAGAATGCTCATTACAAACTGGTTTTGAGCAAGAATTACATGTTTTTCGCGTTTTTCTTTGTCTGTGATTCAATTCCCGGCAAATGTAACATTTTCCAACGACCAAAATACGCCCAGAAGTATCTCGAGATGATTGATCTCTGACTGCTATAACGACTGGTTGTGTAATTTGGCGTCCTAGAACCATTTCTAGTGATGTACGTGTAAAATGATTGCCCAAAACTCTTGGAATACTGCTTCGAGTTAGTTCAGCGGACATGCATAACTCGTTTGCAAGATCTTTCAAAAATCTCGGTCGTCGGTCGGTTGATGTAAGCCTAGGATTGTGCTCCGTGTAAATTATGTATGCACTCAGTGCAGCAAGGTCGACCATATTGTAAAAAAAATGCTAGGGGCCAACGATTTGTTCTACGCTTTACTGTATTCTCTGATAACATTTTATCCATCGTGTCGACGCCGGCCGCCTTTGGTTTTGTTATAATATTTAATAATTTCTGGTTTTGCAGTACCAGTATGTTCTACTTTGCCTGTTGTATGCATTGATGATAATAGGATGACAGATTTGTTCTTTTTGGGAACATACGAACATATAGTTGCTCTTTTAGTAAATGCAAAATTAGTGGAATTTATAACTCTACTTTTATTGGATTGCATATTGGAAGGAAGAAAAATTTTATTTTTTCGAACGGTTCCTACTAAAGTTAAGTTCCAAGAATTTAGGTTATGAGCCAACTGTAAACTTGTGAAAAAGTTGTCTGTCATTATATTTCTTCCAGAACCTTTCTATTTAGTAACTAAATCTAGAACTGTACGCTCTCCAATATTCACTTGCCGTTCACCGTCTGGTGGTTTCCAGTATAAATTTTACCTTGTAAAGGATAAGCATTTGCCGCATCACAAGCCCAAAAAATTTTTATCTCATACTTTGCCGGTTTTGAAGGAATGTATTGAGTAAATTTTGTATGTCCTCTATAAGGAAATAATTGCTCATCGACCGTTATGCATTCAGACGGCTTATAGTTGTTTTCTAAATTACTATTTAGCATTATCCATATATCACGAATTGGAGCAGCTTTGTCACTTTTAGATCGTTCAGCACGTGTATTCTGATTATCAAAACGAATAAATCGTGAAAACATTTTGAAGCGATCACGAGACATAGCCGCACGAATAAGAGGTAAGGATTCAAGTTTCCACATTTCAGATATAAGTTCCTTATTAGATTTATGTACACCAGCTGCAATTAGGATTCCTGAAAATGCATCGAATTCCTCTTCAGTAAAAGCCTTGAAAACCTTTCGTGGTGGTGGTTGCCGCTTAGAATCTTTGTACTTTTGAGCTTGTTTTTCATTATAATCTCCAGTTACTTGTGTGCCTTTTCTGTTAGTTTCCCTTAAAATTATGGTACAAATTTCATTGGACATGATAGATTTAAAAGTTTCTTTAGCAGTATATAATGCACTAAAATTTGGTGCGCCACATTTTTCGCGCAAGATATTTCGGCTAATTGTCTGCGCTTGTGGTAATGGAGTATTAGCCCAATGAGTTCCATCTTTAGCAACTAAAACAGTAGGCTGTGCAGGCGTTTCTTCTTCATCACTAATTTCATCTGAATAAAGTTCCTCTTGTTCGATTATAGGTTCTATTTCTGCATCAGATTCTTCAGATTCGATTTCCGGAATGTATTCGTCTTCATCCGAAGCAGTAAATGGCTCTTCCTCTAATGCTTCTTCCGCTGCTGCTAGTAATTCTACTGATGTCAGTCTGAAAACCATAAAATATCACATTACGTTCTTATTATTACTATTACTTTTACTCTTACAGGATTTGTAATTATATTAACTTCTATATCATACCTGGTTCTCCTCCATCTTGGCTTTGTAAATGAACCCGAGCTAGGACCAGGCGTATTATCACACATTCCGATAAAAATAATAAAATTTGCACTTGTTATTACCAAAAACAGTAAAAATATTTAGTAAATGTACTGTAGCGAACAAATTATATACGAGCACTTCGAAAAATGGACGGTTACTGATTTTCAGACATGTCTAATCTTGTTCATAACAGCGCAGTTTATGTCGCCCCACCACTGTCGGTATATGTATAGATGCAACGTATATACAACGTGGGGTACCCGGGTACCTACGTCGTCATTAGAAGGTGTGATTTTTCCCAGTCACATAAAGGTTAAAATGTTGGTTTATTCTTAACAAATCCAAATCCAAAAAAAAAGCAAATTCATCTAAATCCACAATTTCGTTACGAACTGTAGGAAAGAGTTGGGCGAAGGGTATTTCGTCTTCTTCATCAAAAATTGTATCTTCTTGGATAACATCAGACAATCCGGCCTTGGAAAAACCTTTTTTAACTGTAGCAGAAGATACCTTTTTCAAATGTCATTTATGTTTTTTTCGGAATTTTCAAAATTAAAATTGCTGTTAATAAACATTAGAAGTTTTTTAATCAAAAAATTTCGGTAAATCAATTTGAAATTCTGAATTATTCCTTGATTTAAGGGCTGACAATGTGAAGTGGTGTTTAGCGCCAAGAATATTAGTTTAACATTTTCTAATGGAACTTTAGAATGCGACGTGCTATTATCCAAGAGAAGAGGTACTTAGACCTCTCGAGGAGAGTAATTCCTTAAAATTGGTTTGCCGTCCTTTATATCGTCCAAATTAACCTCTGCGGATTCACCAAAAGTTATACTGTGTCGCCGGCAGAAACTTTTCAACCATCCATTCAATGCCGCGAAATTTAAACTGTTTGCTACCTCCAGTGTTTTTTGTTTAAGTAGCGGCCCAGATATTGGAATTGCTTTATTTCTGGCTTCACAAAACTAATTGTAGACGACTTGATCCACTGCTAATCCTTCTGACTTCGTATATTTTCGTTTTCGCTCCAAGTTAACACCTTCCCCAACTACCTTTTTGAATTCACCTTTATTTTTTATAATATCGTTTATTTGTGTTTGTCCAACATAATATTTTTCGGCCAACTTTCGTGAATTTAACGCATACTTTTCACTTTCCGCGATTATATTCATATTGTCTTTTAGCGACAAACGCGTTCTTTTTAGCGACATACTTAACTAAGAACCTATCGAATACGGAGACAACTTTAAACTCAAGTAACTGAAAGACAACATTATGTGTAAACTTATAGAAATGAAGGCGATCTCTGTTTGATCAAACATAAACATATACGTATTGCACCGTCAATTTGCTTTCGGGGCGTGTTCGGGACTGAGATCGCATTCATTTATACAAGTGTAACATAATTATCTGTACATACTAGGAATACTAGGAATTACGGACAATTTCGAACAAATACGATGTAATAGTGGGAATTTTCATGAATAAAAATGCATTCTTCCCACCAGATTTTTAATAATATTTTATATTATTAAAAATATCTTTGCATTATAAATAATCCAGCCGATATCGGGAGGTAAATTTCTATGAAGATAGGACGTAAAAATTTGGGTTTATTTGGCGGAAATCGTTTTATAAAGGTAGCCGTAAGTAACGGGTTTTCGTATATGGCAACTTCCTTATGGGCGGTTCGGGGAACTTTGAAACTATCTGTTACCTCAGGTGGCCGCTTTAAACAGATGACCGTTAACACAGGTTTTACTGTATTAAAAAAATCGTCGTCGTAATTCGAATCTCACGTTGCGTCCAATCATTCTTGTACGTGTTTGAACTATCAACATAACATGCTTGCAAGAGTTTTAGCGTTTCCGTTTAATTATTTGCTTGGTCAAATATATAAACTCGCAATTTAGTTAGTAACTACTAACTAAATAACTAAATTTTGACGAAATTTCAATTGATTTACTTAGTTAAAAGTAATTCTATTTTAAATTTATAAATTCATTTGCTGAATGTACCATTAAAAACTTTCTAAGGACTTAATTTGTGCTTCAGAAACAATATACTTCGTGACTCATTAAAACTTTTGAAAATAAAGCAGAAATTATTACTCGATCATCTTGGATTCCTGTTGTAATTATTAAGAAACGTAGCAATTCTATGTGCACTGAACATTTATAACTTTTTGAATGCTTTAAAAAGAAGATTTTCATTGCTTGTAAAGCAATTCTTTAGAGAACATTATTTATAAATAGAAAAAAGATGATCTATTTTTTTTCGTGGTTTTAATTTGCAAATAAAAATAGAAAATGTTCTATTTTATACCACTTTCTGAGTTATTTTATATAACGAGTGCCCAATATGGCATGATGGCCACAGTTTAAGGATGTGTTACGAAGCAGTTTCCAGTTAAAAATAGTTAATGAAGACATGCCCAAAACTCTTTCGTAACTGAGTTACAAGCGTTTGGAGTTTTAAACTTTCCGTTAACATAAGAGAAATAGGAAATAGAACTAGATTTCATTAAAAACATCGCGAGCTATAATGGCTTTGTCATAGAAATAATTAATAAATCCATCACGAAAAACATTAATAGAGTTGTTAAAGAAAAAGGTCTTCAAGTTGCTTTTCGGTCCGAAAACACCATGAAAAGTCTCCTATGTAATACCAAAGATAAAGTTAATTTGAATTTGAAATCAGGAGTATACTAAATTAATTGCGACGATTGTAATTAGAAATATATAGGTCAAACGAAACGTTCAATAATAACCCGTTTTAAAGAACATATATCGCTTATTAAATTTAATAGACCATAAAAATCGAACGTCGCAAACCATGCATTGGCCACGTATCACAACGTCTCGGCTAAAGAGTTAAAACTTGTCAAAAATATCAACAGCCCCAGAGATCTCGACGCATGCGATAGCATTCATATCATTAAAAACAAATTCAATACGTTTAAGTCGGACAACGGTCCTATCCCATATAGTTGTCTTTTTTCATTCTTAGAAAAGAGGTGAATAAAGTTACGGTGTAAAGTTGTGCGGGATTCTGTGTGCTAGCTTTACTGTGCCCCATGGTCAACACTTTGATTAGTGATTTTTACCTACTGATGATGACAACTTAGTTGTCAAAATACGTATTTAGGATACTATTATTTATTGTAGTAAGGGGTTTTATACCTTTTTTTAATGTTGATGCCATTAAATATTTCGCATATGTCGCTAGTAAGTTGGAATATGCGTCCAACGTGTGGTACCCAATCTATGACCTATACGTGAATCAAATTGAACGTGCTCAGCGTAAATTTTAGATGTACTTGAGCTACAGGCTGGACAGGGTCTATCCAGAACGAAATATAGACTACGGAGATTGATTGTGAGACATGGATTGGAATTGCTAGCGGTACGAACACAAAGAAAGACTGTATTTCTGCTGAATAACAGGATCGACTTAGCATCACTGTTAACTCGAGTAAATTTACCGGTTCTGTGTTGTCAACACCAAGGACTAACATATTGTGCAGACAGTGGCGGTAGCTGTATAAAGCCACGAAGGCGCGCGCCCGTCCTAGAATTTTTAATATAACACACAATTTAAATGTTTATTTAAATATTTATTATTACTATTCATTTTATTATTATTATTCATATAAGTAATTAAAATTTCTAAATCTCAAAAAACTGAACTCCGTTTTCGTTGTCTAACGTTGTTAGAACCCACAGAATTATATTAAGGTGCAAATACGCCGCGGCCTGCATAAATCATTATAGATTCCTGGTGAATGTAACCCGATATTGGCCGATAGTACACGATACCATAACAACATTTAGGATATTTTACGACGCAGTTATCTAGCGGCCAGTGTTTTAGTGCCGTCTACGGGACTATCGTACCGTATCGTATAATATAATTCGGGTGTAATTAGTCATAATAAATAATGAATTTCGTAAATAATATTACTCAAATAAATTTTGATAGGCTGCCATTAGCCGATAAACTTAAAATTAAAGAACTGGGGAGGCCGTTGCCAGATATAAAGTTGACAAAACTTGTGAACGAAAAGCCGAAAATCGGTTTTTACGCGTCTGTTTTCAAAAGATATTCATAAACAAAACAACTGGATATGTGGGTGTGAAATAACAAATTTGTTGTACCATTTTCCGTGCTTGCTTTTTTATAAAGCCGACTATAGAATGGACCCCCAACTGGGCAAGAAGAGCAATCAAATATTAAAAATTATCGTGACGACTCCAATGACAACAGCCGAAGCAGAACGCACTTTTTCGACGCATAAACACATAAAAAACATTTTTGCGAAATACCATGCTTAATGAGAGACTAAATGCTTTAGCTATGATGTCCATAAATCGAAATTTAGTGCACGAAATAAACAATTTTGATGATAAAGTCATGGAAAAATTCATTTCCATGAAGGACCGCAGAGCGGATTTCATTTTAAAAAAATGACTTACCCACCCATTTTGTTTAGTTTAATCTGTGTAAATATGTTGTTCTTTCTTTTTCCTACTTATAAACCGTGGCTACCTACTTTGTGAAGTGATTTTTTATGACATTATAAAAACTATTCCGCTGTCCCAGCTCTTCGTTTTTGCAAACTTGAATTTTAAGGTAGGTGGATTTTTGTTTAAAATGAGCCCCTTAGTTTGGATTTTTTCCGTTTTGATTTACAATTATTATTGCTTTTGTCGTTATTGTAGCTATTAATATTTTTTAATTCCTATGTTAAATAAATGTTATAAATGGATACTTTTTCGCGCGATTTGCCTATATGTAATTTGGTATTTGATTTCTGGTGCGCCCCTTCAAGCTCAAACCCCACGACACGCCACTGAGTGCAGGGCTCAATTGATGCCTTCGTCAAGAAAGACAAATGTATTTAACGATGTTTTTATGTTTTTATGGAAATAATTTAAGTCAAAATTTTGTTGTCCTGTTTAAATTATTATTCAAAGGTATTTTTAATAATATAAGATATTATTAAAAATCTGGTGTGAAGAACACAAATGCAGGTTCACTATTAATATTTTCTGTGAACGTGTCCGAATATATCCTATCCCCAGAGACGTAGATACGTATTTCGCTTTTCTACAAGCTCATCGGTACGCCCCTGCTGGAGAAAGGATATTTCCAGACACATTCACAGAAAAGAACCACCTCGCCCTATCACCGTAATTATCCAGACCAAGCGCAGAAGTAAATTCGGCGCTATCTGTTGTCAGACAGCCGAAGTACCTCGCATACCGTCCACATAATTAATGTGAAGTAACGACGCCCTTCCAAAGAGGTTAGCACAGCCAACTCTCTAGAAAACTGCATTTTGTTTGTGCCTTCACTCATACTACGGCTTAACCGCATGTGTAATGTATCAGAATAATTGAAACATACATGAGTAGGTAAACCCCACCAGTTTTGTATAATACAAAGGTATTTTTAATAATATAAGATATTATTAAAAATCTGGTGTGAAGAACACAAATGTAGGTTCACTATTAATATTTTCTGTGAACGTGTCCGAATATATCCTATCCCCAGAGACGTAGATACGTATTTCGCTTTTCTACAAGCTCATCGGTACGCCCCTGCTGGAGAAAGGATATTTCCAGACACATTCACAGAAAAGAACCACCTCGCCCTGTCACCGTAATTATCCAGACCAAGCGCAGAAGTAAATTCGGCGCTATCTGTTGTCAGACAGCCGAAGTACCTCGCATACCGTCCACATAATTAATGTGAAGTAACGACGTGAATGTGTCTGGAAATATCCTTTCTCCAGCAGGGGCGTACCGATGAGCTTGTAGAAAAGCGAAATACGTATCTACGTCTCTGGGGATAGGATATATTCGGACACGTTCACAGAAAATATTAATAGTGAACCTGCATTTGTGTTCTTCACACCAGATTTTTAATAATATCTTATATTATTAAAAATACCTTTGTATTATACAAAACTGGTGGGGTTTACCTACTCATGTATGTTTCAATTATTCTGATAAATTATTATTGTTTGTCAATTGAAAATATATTAATAAAACTATTTCAAAATATTTACTGACAATTCTTTTTACTTCTGCATATAAACCTCCATTATTTAGGAAGTATTAAAACCTATTTATTATCTCGCAATTACCTACACTAATAAATACCATTTATTACGTCATGTGTGGAGTATTTGATGTAAGAGCGGTCGTAAATTATGTTAGTTTGTGAGTTAAAAATAGCATATTTATGCGAAATACCGAGTTCGTTTTATTAATAGCCTTTTTAAAATATAATTCTAAGTGTTTATGTTTGCACGGCCTTCGCTCAGAGAACATGAAACAACCAAACGTGACAAATAATTTATGTTTAAACGCAGCCCGTAGCATAATGAAACGAAATCCAATACAACGTTTGTGTACTTGTGACCTAAATTTTCGCATTAACGGTCGGTCAATTCAGTACAGAGATGTTGTCTTAATCAATCTCAATTTGACAAAAGCAATTCAGAAACTGTGGCATTATATATTATAAATTAATACAGGATGAATCGCTCTACTGAGACAATTATATACCTACGTATAATGTGTTTTACAAGAAATATAATTGTACGCTTACAAGTACATTAAAGGGATGTAAGAGGGAGGGTTGATTAACGCGCGATTGTACAGAAACGAAGGAATAATTTAAATAAACAAACTTTATTTTTCTACATAATCTCTTCTTAATTCAATACATTTGGTGCATCTGTGTTCAAGCTTCTTTATTCCGTCTCGAAAGTTATTTTCTTCTGACTCTGCAAAATAATTTTCTACTGTTGAAGTTCTTCATTTTTGCAGAATTTTTTGCCTCGGAGAAAATCTTTCAATTTAGGAAATAGATGAAAGTCGGATGGTGCTAGGTCTGGCGAATATGGGAGGCGCGGTACTAATTCGAATCTTAATTCTTCAATTTTTTTGCAGCTTCACTTGCTTTTTAGTCATTCCTGGATGCTTTTCAGCGATAGCTGTTTTCCAACGATCAATCAGGTTTGCGTAATATTAACCATTAATCATGCCCTTTTGAAGAAGTCTATTAACTATCGTTTGTAGACTTTTGCATCAAAATATACTGATGTTATCACCTTTCTGCCGACAAAACTATTTTGGCTTTCTTTTGGAGCTAATTCTACAGGTTTGGTCCACATCTTACCCACATGTACCCCAACGTGCCAGAATCGGCTGTGGTGGCTCAGGGGTATGACACAGTTCGTGAAATTTCCGAATACGTTTTGGAGATTTCAGGAATACTGCCTTTGTACTCGATATTAAAGCATCTACCTCTGGATAACATCTACGAACCTGTTCTGCCACAAGGTGTAGAGCATGAAGTTTACAAGTAATATGTAACAAGTTAGGACAATATTTTCTAAGAGACCGGCCTACAGAATACATGGTTGCGGCTCCATCGGTCATAAACATTAATACTTGGTCTTTCGAAAGTTTAAATTTTTCCAAAGTATCTAATAGCACCTCTTAAATTTTTTCGGCATTACATTGTTCTAGCCGTCTGGATGCTAATAAAATTGATGAGATGTGATTCCATATTACGCGCCATCACATTAACTACAGATTGTTGTTTGCTGTCAGTTGTTTCGTCCACACATAACCACAGTTTTTTATTTTTCAGTTCAGCTTTGATTTTATTTTCAACCTGTTTACGCACCGATGGTAAATTTCTTCGTAACGTTGTCGTGCTCGGTAATGTTTGATTCGCGTATTTATTCCAAAATGAAATAAATGAATCATTACTTAACAAGGCAAACGGCAGTGTACACACAATCATAGTTACACATAGTTCATGTATAAACTGTTGTCGATTAATTTTGTTATTATTGTGCTTCGAACTGCTTACGTGTTCTTTACAATGTGTTTTTGACCAACACATTAGATATGTATTGCACACTAAACATTTAATTTTTGAGCCATCGTATATTGAGTCCGGGAAATCCATAGTAAACTTATTCACTTCGTCTGACAACGGTCGTTTTCTCGATTTATGCGCCGACGACATTTTATTACGTATGCTTACACTTACGCGCAGTCTAAGCAAGTACCAAACACATACTGAATGCTTTTTATTAGTTCTGATGCAATACAATTATCCTCACATCGGCGCACATGGCGCGCACGGAAATTGGTCTCCTCTACTCATCAGAGAACATTACATACGACCATTGTTCGTTTGTCCAATTTCGGTGCCCATGAAAGACGTTATCCTCGATTACCTCTTCTTAGAGGTGGAACTCTTAAGGGTCGTCTAGACCTTAAGTGTACCTCATATAATCTATTGGAAATAGTTTGGTCGCTAATCTACGCCATATGTTTGGTTAAACTGATTTTGTATCTGCCGAACAGTGCAGGTTTGATTACGTCGGGCAATAATTTGGACGTAACGGTCTTAGCTGCAGCAATCCGACCGTTACCACGATGTTGATTACGCACTTCATCAGTAACCCTATAGCGGTGTCATAAGCGACTTATGACGCTTTGTGTAATTTGAAATTCAGCTACAACGTCAGCTTGACGCTGCCCAGCTTGCAACATGCCAATAGCACGTAACATTTTTACGCGCGGTAAATAACGCCTTTCCATTGATAAGACTACTCAAATTATACACCAAACTTAATGTTTATTAAACTCTGCAGCAAGAAATGAAGCTACAATCTACTTAAACTGACAAATAACGCAGTTATGATAACTAATAAGTAGATGTTGCAAACAAAGCACAATCGCTCCAATCCAATCGTAGCAAGATGATATGATAAAACCTCCGCGCATATTATTTTTGCTCAAAATATTTATATAAAATACGACATTCTGTTTTTACATCTTATTTTTAAAAATATCCCTGTACGATTTTGAGCAGTGTATGTATGTAAATATAATCCCTAATATGTAAATATACAGGGTTATGATAAAGTAACGCACAAAATTCATAAAACGTACAATGTTCATTTTTGAAAAAAATGCAAAAACACTTCAAACAGTTTATTTTATTTCGCGTTTTTTAACATAAGTCAAAAAAAAAACGTCAAATTTGTCAAAGTTATGACGTCATCAATATTTTTTTAAAATATGAAGCATGTTTTTATTTTACTTTATTTGATAAAGCTTGTTTTTCTGCATTATGAAGAAACATTTGAAGTAGGGGTCACATAAGAAAAAACTGAGAGAATTAATAAAAAACAAAATAAACTTTATTATAGTAATAACACTTAAATTAACTAAACAGTCCATTAAACCAAAACGATTTCTTATAGGAATTGTTCAAACTGTGTCCCGTTCACTATCTGACATACGCCAAGATGATGGTAGACCTGATTTACAGAGTCTTCGATCATCTGCGGAGTTATACGAGTCATTTCATGTCTAATTCGTTCCATTAAGTCTTCTAAATTGTCTGGTCGGTTAACGCAGACCCGACTTTTTAAATGTCCCCACAGAAAGAAATCAAGGGGGGTGAGATCAGGTGACCTAGGTGGCCACTCCATTGGTCCACGTTTTCTAATCCACCTTCCTTCAAACTGGTTATCCAGAAACCTTCGAACATTAAGACCATAATGTGGTGGTGCACCATCTTGTTGGAACCAAATACTGGGATACAAGTTTTCCCTATTATTTGGATCCGGAAATGGCGCTGGGTGTGTTTTGTCTGAATCCAGTTGGGATTTTCCCGAGCCCAGTAGCGACAATTGTGTCGATTTACTGTACCACTTAAATAAAACGTTGCCTCGTCTGAAAATACTACACTATTAAGCAAATTTGGATTTTCGTCACAATGCCTCATGAAGATTTCACAAAATTCCAAACGTCTGTCCGGATCATCTTCTGAGAGTTCGTGAACAAGTTGAACTTTGTATGGGTGCAGTTTTTCTTTTTTTAAAAACTTTACTACAAACGACTAACTAACATCTTGTTGTAAGGCAATTTCTGCTGTAGTTGCGTGAGGGTTGTCTTCTAATGACAGCAAAATATCTAACCTTGCATCGCCGCTTATTCCCGGTCTTCCAGATTTTGGAGCATCACTTACGCTTCCTGTTTCATTAAATTTTGCAACAATTCTGCTTACTGTGCTTCTAGCAATTGGAGGTCTTTCAAAATGTGTTTCGTTAAATAAAGCACAAGCTTCTTCATGACTTCGAAGTCTATCGCCGTAACCTACCATCATTAGAATTTCTATCCTTTCTCTTTCCGTCAAAGGAGCCATCATAATAAAATTGGTATGACACTAATTGTAAGACTGACACTGACAAACAGTTGTTTTATTACTAGGAAACTTAAGTTTTAATTCTTTTAATATTTAGTTTCTTTTCATAAATTCAAAAACTAGTTTATTTTGTTTTTTATTAATTCTCTCAGTTTTTTCTTATGTGACCCCTACTTCAATTATTTCGTTATAATGCAGAAAAACAAGCTTTATCAAATAAAGTAAAAAAAAATCAAGCTTCATATTAAAAAAAAAAAAAAGATGACGTCATAACTTTGACAAATTTGACGTTTTATTTTTTTGACTAATGTTAAAAGACGCGGAATAAAATAAACTGTTTGACGTGTTTTTGCATTTTTTTCAAAAATGAACATTGTACGTTTTATGAATTTTGTGCGTTATTTTATCATAACCCTGTATAAGGAATCCGTATAGCATGAGATAAATGTTCTATGTTCTATTTAATAGTCGGATAACATATTTCCATATATAGAAAGTCGACGTAAGTTTCAACAAAGTTGATCATAATCTTCTTTGTGAACTTTCCCACATGTATGTGGTTGCAATATGCTTCCATTCGAGGGAAGTATGTATACGGGCGTGGTACATTCACTGTGTGTCCTTTAAGATATTTTACAGGAATCTCGCGTAACGCCTCTTGCTTCTAATATAAAGATTATCGACGTTTGGAGCAATTCAGTACGTATTATATAAACGATTTAAAAAATAAATGTATATTTATTTGGCTGTTAGTTCATGATACGACGCTTGGCTTTTATATTGTGCATATACAGCTGGAATTTAACAGTAGATAGATTTTAAAGACTTAAGTGTTTTTCGAAGTATTCTCCAGGAAGATTAATGCATTTTTTAATGAGCTCAAATCAACTCTGGAAGCAGTTATTATACTCGTTTGTTGGTACAGTCAACATAGCGTTTTTGTAGGCATCGACAGCTCCTTCTAACGACTGGAAACTTTGACCACGAAGTCCGTCTTTGATTTTCGGAGAGGTAAGGAAATCGTTGAGACTTAGGTCCGGACTGTACGAAGGATTATTATTAATTATTTATTAATTAATGCGCGAAAATTTTGACGGTTTAATTCCATTCTTTGACGAACTTGTCAACTTTGACAATTCATTGTAGCTACAACACCACGTGTAGTGTTGAAACTTTGGATTTAGGCTAACTAATGATGGAGGTTAATTTTTAGTACTGATAATAATAATAATAATAATAATAATGATTTATTTTGCCCAACAGATTAATCCAAAATAGGACAACAAAACTTTGACTATGTGACAATACAACAATACATAAATAAGATAATTAATACTGGTAGCCGTAACTTTGTGGTAATTCATTTTGAAAATAATAAAATAAAATAAAACAATAACTTTGTTATACCACTTTATTCACATGTAATAGTGACCGCGGTTTCGACATACAATGTCATTATCAAACTGCAAAAGTTACAGGTCTACATAGATCTTATAAATGACAAAAATATATGATGTTATTTAAAATTACTACTATATACTTAACTATTATATACAACATTGGAAAAGAGGTGTATATATAAGATCCAACTCGTCGTTAAGAACAATATCTATTGTATTGTTTCCGCTTTTAAAAATTTCAAGTGACTCTAAAAGATTTAATTTACGACCTTTCTCGGCCAAATGCAATATTTTATGATGACCAAATGTATGCCTTTCTGTAATAAGATGGTTTGCGAATGTTGAATCTGTCTTCTTTACTTTATATGACCTCTTGTGTTTTTTTACCCGCATAATAAAACTTCAACCAGTCTGACTATATATACACTTTTACAATCATTACAATATAATTTGTACACTCCTGATTTATTATTGATATCTGTTTTAGGTTTTGCGTTAAAAATGAAATTACTTTAAAATTACGTTAAAAATGAAATTACTTATATGGTTTGTAAGCTATACTAACATTACTATTATTTTTTGAAATTGTATTTCCAATTAGCTCGCTTATTTTACCGAAGTAAGTTAACGAGACAAATTGTTTCAAATTAGCACTATCTTTAGGATATACTAAACTAAGGGCCACTTGTAACTGTTTTTTCTTTAGTATACTGTCAATTACGCTACTTTTATAACTATTGTTTACCGCTATTTGTTTTATAGTATTGATTTCACGAACAAAAGATTCATTAGACAAAGGAATATTTAATGCTCTATGTATCATAGAATTAAAAAATGAATGTTTGTGTGTCTTAGGGTGTAGTGAATCTTTGGGAATAATGCAATCAGTGAAAGTAGGTTTACGATATATATCAAATTTTAAGCTCTGATCTAATTTGTTTAAATTTAAATCCAGGAAGTTAATACTGTTATTCTCTTCTATTTCTACTGTAAAATTGATATTAGAATGGATTGAATTTATGTAGTTCAGAAATGTTTGTAGTTGTCTATGAGTACCCTTAAAGCAAGCTAGGATGTCGTCTACATACCGATACCAAAATTTAATATGTTTTTTACCTAGTTGTGATGAAAGAATTTTTTCTGTAATATGCTTCATGAAAATTTCAGCTAATAGAGGACTTAGAGGTGAGCCCTTTGCCAGACCTTCTGTTTGTTTGTAGAATTTGTTGTTAAATGTAAAGTAACTTTGGTTGGTGACTAACTCCGTTAGAGATATGATTTCGTGTATAACAACCGGGTTTGTATTTTTCTTTACTAATATGTTTTCTATTAACCTTAAGCATTCCTTATGTGGTATTTTTGAAAAAATGTTGTAAACATCAAATGATACCAGGATTTCTGTCTTCTGTATATTACAATCTTTTAATTTAGCTGTTAACTGTATTGCGTTTTTTATGGAAGAGCTATCTGTAAATTCGGTATATTGTCTAATAATTATGTTTAATTTTTCGGCTAATTTTATATAAATATACACCACACATCCATTGTAACAAACAAAAAGAAATTCTAGCAATAGAAACAGAACTGGCATTTGCAAATAACAATCAAATTAGCAGTATCTTAGGTAAAGCCAAAGTTACAAATATTCTGAAAAACAACTCAACATCTCGCAATAATCAGTCAGACAGACGAGCATTGCAAAGTATTAATCACAAAGTCATAGAAAACAACCTCACGATATCAAAAGCAGATAAAGGAAATTCGTCTGTAAAGGTGATTATGAAAATAAAGTTAAGAAATTTATAGACGACAATACTATCACAGAATTGAAAAAGGACCCCACGAAACAGTATCAGGCAGAAATTCAAGAATGTGTCAAAAATTGTAATGCAGTAATCTCAAACACAGATAAGTACCAACTTTTCCATATGAATCCTTCCCCCCCTAAATTATACGGTTTAGTAAAAATTCACAAAGAGGAAGCACCCATCAGGCCAGTTGTTTCGTTTATTTCTTGCCCCAATAAAAAATTAGTCGAAAAATTAAACATAATAATTAGACAATATACCGAATTTACAGATAGCTCTTCCATAAAAAAAGCAATAGGTACAGTTAACAGCTAAATTAAAAGATTGTAATATACAAAAGACAGAAATCCTGGTATTATTTGATGTTTCCAACATGTTTTCAAAAATACCACATAAGGAATGCTTAAGGTTAATAGAAAACATATTAGTAAAGAAAAATACAAACCCGGTTCTTATACACGAAATATCTCTAACGGAGTTAGCCACCAACCAAAGTTACTTTACAACTTTACAACTTTACTTACTTTACAACCAAAGTTACATTTAACAACAAATTCTACAAACAAACAGAAGGTCTGGCAATGGGCTCACCTCTAAGTCCTCTATTAGCTGAAATTTTCATGAAGCATATTACCGAAAATATTCTTTCATCACAACTAGGTAAAAAACATATTAAATTTTGGTATCGGTATGTAGCCGACATCCTAGCTTGCTTTAAGGGTACTCATAGACAACTACAAACATTTCTGAACTACATAAATTCAATCCATTCTAATATCAATTTTACAGTAGAAATAGAAGAAAATAACAGTATTAACTTCCTGGATTTAAAATTAAACAAATTAGATCAGACATTAAAATTTGATATATATCGTAAACCTACTGTCACTGATTGCATTATTCCCAAAGATTCACTACACCCTAAGACACACAAACATTCATTTTTTAATTCTATGATACATAGAGCATTAAATATTCCTTTGTCTAATGAATCTTTTGTTCGTGAAATCAATATTATAAAACAAATCGCGGTAAACAATAGTTATAAAAGTAGCGTAATTGACAGTATACTAAAGAAAAAACAGTTACAAGTGGCCCATAGTTTAGTATATCCTAAAGATAGTGCTAATTTGAAACAATTTGTCCCGTTAACTTATTTCGGTAAAATAAGCGAGTAAATTGGAAATATATTTCAAAAAATAATAGTAATGTTAGTATAGCTTACAAACCATATGTAAAAACAAGTAATTTCATTTTTAACGCAAAACCTAAAACAGATATCAATAATAAATCAGGAGTGTACAAATTATATTGTAATGATTGTAAAAGTGTATATATAGGTCAGACTGGTCGAAGTTTTATTATACGAGTAAAAAAACACATGAGGTCATATAAACCAAAGAAGACAGATCCAACATTCGCAAACCATCTTATTACAGAAAGGCATACATTTGGTCATCATAAAATATTGCATTTGGCCGAGAAAGGTCGTAAATTAAATCTTTTACAGTCACTAGAAATTTTTAAAAGCGGTAACAACACAATAGATATTGTTTTGAACGACCAGTTGGATCTTATGTATACACCTCTTTTCCAATGTTGTGTATACTGTATGACACGGAAACTGCAACACCAAGAAGGGGTACGAATTTTTTGACCAAACTTGGTAGAAACGTATAACTATTCAAAGGCAATAATTGATTAAAATTTCAAAGAAAAAAGACAAAAGACTAACACAATATAACATAATTTTTATTAATAATGTGTCGAGCCGCCCCTATTAGTTACACACTCCCTCACTCTTTGTGGCATTGATTCGACTAGGTGGTCGATATCCTCTTGTGGTATGGAGTCCCAAGCAACCTGTAATTCATGCCGGAGAGCTATTAGTGTCTGCGGGGGATTGGCTAAATTCATAAGTTTTCGTCCCATAATGTCCCACACATGTTCTATTGGCGAGAGGTCGGGGGATTTGGGTGGCCATGGCAAGATATTGACATATGCCTCTTCGAAGCGATTTATAGAAATTCTCGCTACGTGAGGAGGGGCATTATCCTGCTGGAAAAGTGGGTCTTCGAGCATTTGAAGATATGGAAGAATATGGGGTTCTACCACCTCATCAATGTAACGCTGGGCGTTCATGGTGGCTTGGATGCACACCAACTGAGACCTACTCCCATATGCTATAGCACCCCATACCATAACACCCACTGCTCGATGCACATGCCTTTCAACGGAAAACTGAATATCACTACGTTCCCCACGTCTTCGTCTGACCCTCATACGGCCATCATGCATCCCTAGACAAAATCGAGATTCATCACTGAACACCACCTTATGCCACTCCACCACTCCAATGCATTCGCAATCTACTCCACTCCAAACGTTACTGTCGGTGTTGAGCCGTAAGTGGTAACACAAGATGTGGACGATAAGATTGTAAGCCGAAACCCCTAATTCGGCGATAAACGGTTCGAAGGGTTACTGGACGACCTTGATTACCTAACCACACGTCAGCAATTGATCTGGTACTGGAGAACCTGTCTCTTAGTGCCATTAGGCGAAGGCGGCGGTCCTGTATCCCATTAGTTCTTCTTCGGCCTCCGGTTCCTCTTCGGCGTCTTTCCTGACCCTCCCTAGTCCATGATTGATAACAGCGCATAATAGTGGATTGGTTCCGGTTAAGGCGATTTGCAATTTCCCTGTATGAAAAACCACCTTCTCGCAAACAAACCCTTCGAACCCTCTGTCGAATTCGCTTAATTGGCGATAATTTCCACGTTGCCGCACTCTAGGCATAATAAAACTCTCTAAACACGTTAAACAAAGGTATAATAAGACAAAACCGTTGAAATAAATTTGAAAAAAACAATAAATACACCACACATTAATGTCAGCGAAAACTGAATGAAGTGTTAGAAGTGCCATGACCACTTGATATATCGCAACAAAATTTTAATCAATTATTACGTTTGACTAGTTATACGTTTCTACCAAGCTTGGTCAAAAAATTCGCACCACTTCTTGGTGTTGCAGTTTCCATGTCATTGAGCATATAATAGTTAAGTATATAGTAGTAATTTTAAATAACATCATAAACCACCCCCATATATTTTTGTGTCATTTATAAGATCTATGTAGGTCTCTAACTTTTGCAGTTTGATAATGACATTGTATGTCAAAACCGCGGTCACTATTACATGTGAATAAAGTGATATAACAAAGTTATTGTTTTATTTTATTTTATTATTTTCATAAATAAGATAATTAATTAATTCCATAAGAACATAAAAACATCGTTAAATAAATTATTCGCGTTTCTCGACAAATACACCAATATTGCATAATATATTATTCCTTGTTGTTGAAATCACAAAAAATGGAGAGTGTCTAGCAGCAATGCGTGGTGCCAAGTAAATTCACTCGAGCTAACAGCGATGTTAAGCCGATCCGGTTATTCAGGAGATTCGCCAACACTAATGCGCCCCTCCTTTGTCTTCGCACCGCTAGCAATTCCAATCCATGCCTCACAAGTAAATCCTAGTTGTCGTCTCGTTTACGCTAAACGCGTACAATTTAATTCACGTGTAGATCATAGATTGGATACCAAACGGTAGACGCATATTCCAACTTATTGTGGAATTTAACACCAAGATCCCTTGTAGAGTTGTAGAGCTTCGTTTCTCTATAATAGTATCACCACTAGTATCATTTTCCTTGTAAAAGTTACAACGCAGCATTTTGAAATGTTTCAATTAAATTTATTCATGCGACACCAGCTGTGTACAGTAGCCAAGTTCTTTTGCAAAAAATGCACATCAGTTATGTCTATATATAACTATATATATATATATATATATATATATATATATATATATATATATATATCTAACTATATAAGTCAAAGTGATGCTATTTGGTCATTAATAAAAATATTAAACATAAGCGGACCTAAGTTGGAACCTTGAGGAACTCCAGAAGTCGGGTAGAAAAACCTTGACTTATAGTCGTTGTAAGTAACATAGTTTGCTCTATCCATCAAATATGACTTCATAAGCCTGAGTAGGGAATCGTTAAACCCAAAACTGACAGGTTTTGTAAGAGTAGAATATGGTTGATGGTATCAAATGCGCGATTGAAGTCCGTATAAATAATATCTAATTGACTAGTATCGTCTAAAGCTTAGGCTATATCTTAGGTTATGCAACAGAAGTTTGTTAGAGTCGAGCGATTTTTCACAAATCCATGCTGCGAAGAAGAAATAAAGGGCAGACATTTAAAAGGGATGATTTTGTGGTGGACGGATTCAAATATTTTCTTTCTCAAAAACAGAAATATATTTGATTAGTGGCGCCCAGTATGACCCAGTATGCAAAACATAAAAGACATCCCTCGTATAAGAAATTAAGTAGCCTAAAGCGTGAGTTACATTACAGTTTCTTTCGTACTAGAAACTTAAACAAGTTCTTGTACAAGATTTCATACAAGTTTTAATTTATGCTATGTTGAATAGAGGGCACCAAACTTTGAGTGCGTTACCAACATAAAATAAAAATTTCTGTTTGTTTATTATTTGACGTTTAGACGGGTTGTGGTTATTTATTAGCTTTTATAGATACAAAAATATTAAAAAAAACGAATTCGAAAACCGATATATCCGGGCCCCATATTTTGTTACTTGACATTCTTACACAATTTATATTAATTTCCGAAAACAAAACAAACACTACTTAACCTGTTATTATTATATGATTTTTATTTAAAATCAACAGTTGGTACAAACGAAATGGTGTTTAATGCGCAAGTCTAGTATGAAACTTGGATGAAAAGTGGGATCGGATCTAGTTTTGTTGTTTAGAAACTTTGATGTATTTCTTCTGAATTACACTATCAAATTTTCGACGAGTACATCTAGTTTGAAAACTTGTCCAAGTTTCTAAACGAAAAAAGTGTAATGTAACTCAGGCTTAAGAATTGAAATAAAAAATCTACAAACAATTTATTAGCAGTAGTACTGGTAATATTGACAGGGAAACACATTGGTCCTCTCCGTAGGTACATGAGCTATGCAATTGAATCGCCTTTGTTAAATTTATTCGTTTAAAAACTGTTTAGAGGACAATAGAAATGTACATTTAGTTTATTAAAACAATTTGTATGTGTAAACATGTTTAGTACCCTATAATATAACAGTTAGGGTCGACCAGATGGGTCACATTTTCTCACTACCTACAATATAAATTGTGTAAATTCTTAGATTTGTAAAAACGTTGTAAAATAATACTAACCTTGTAGATTTGATACATTTAATTTAGTTTGTAAAGTGCTATTTAGCTGTAAGTACCTGATGAAGCCACTGTGCTGGCGAAACAATTACGATTACGTATTAAAAAAGTGAAGATTTTAACGATTAACTTTAGTTCTATTTTAAATTATGGATCTTAATTAAGTAAAAGCCAAATCAATTCAATTATTATGAGTAACCACGATAATATTGGAATCTTGTAATATTATGGTCTCAATAATTATCAATAAATGTTTAACGTTAAATGAACTTAATAGATGATGATACGATAAAAATTAAAAAATACATAAATAACACAGTTAATCTTATTGTTTCAAGTGTTACGCTCCGCATATAGAATATTTTAATTTATTTTTAAATTATATTTCTTCTTTAAATATCTCGATTTAAAATAAGATTTAACTTAGACATTTTTCTGTATATTCGTTTACAAAGAGAAAGCATTTTTTTTGTTATATCAACCGAGACCCTTCGTTTTCTACCTGACCCGGCAACAACCGTACTGTGGAATTTCTTTCTATATACATTTCACTTTATATTGTTTTAATTGAATTACATACATCTTCCTTTATATGTTGTGTTTCATATCATTAGAAAGCTTATGTCACAAGCGTTATTTTAATAATATTTATGCCATCGATAGAACAACTCTTCAGGTCCCGCTTCTTATTAATGATTACTCAAGATATCGACCCTCTCTTCGACAGGTCATAAAACAGACCGTTTTCAAAAACCAGTGTCTATCGACGCAAAGCTATCAGTCGATCTTCTCTTTAGAACCTTCGTGAGTTAAACAACTCCTCGTGCTGCTCAAGTACACAATGCAACTCACCACGCCGTCCGGCCTCTTTCGCTTCTAAGGTAATTTTGTATTGTTCAATATATATTATTCTTTTAAGCGAATCCATATTAATTTAAGCAATTAATTTCTTATTCCTCCGGCCAAACATCGCTCTACATATACTTGACCAAGATATATCTTCGAAGGCCACGTGAACATCATCGCCACACAAAGGTAACTCTGTATTGTTCGATACAGAGATTATTTTATATTAATCGTATTCAATTAACCCTTAATTTACTGCTCAATCTAACGTTCGCTTTCAGATATTTTGTGTTAATTTTTAATTACTTATTTACCGCTCCTCGTGTATATATTACTTTTGTTTAATTACTTTTAAATATAGGAATTTCAATTTCTTCTTATATAAATATAAATACAAACTTTGAAGACAACGCTTATGTGTTTTATTTATTTAGTAAGTAAGTTATATATATATTTTAATTAACAATCATCACGCACGTCCTGGACCATTGAAGAAACTTCACCAGCACCACTAATTATTTTATTTATCTTAGAATAATTTCATTATTATTAGCACGGCACATCTACATCCCGATATCCAGCACAAGCCGCCGTTTGTAATACAAGCTAATCAAAATAAATTTACAAAATAGGATAAGTTCCGATTTTGCGAAGGTCAAACAGTATTTATTCAAAATTTTCATGTATTTCTATTATTAGAGAGCACCATTCGGTAAAATATATAAACACACATAAAAAACAAAAAGTAGGAACGCCCGAAAACTGTTCGATGTCTAAATTTAGTCGTTTATCTCTATTGCAGCCGACGCTCTGCCAATGGTCCGCCCCTGATCCCGAATAACTAATAAGGCTTTAAAACTTTAAGGGCATTAATATTAAACACTACAAATTCATCAGATAAATATCTACCATTTTATTTCATCCGGAAATATACGACGCTGTTCACGTTTATTTTTTATTTTTTACTAAACGGTTGGGAAATAGGATTAAATCCATGTTCTATTTGCATGAAATAAAATCAATTGATTAGATTCAATGTGGCTTTGGTGTAAAATGTATTAAATGTGAGACGTTTGTTACGATCTTTTAAATAAATTACAATTTTATCTAATTCGTATGAGAAGTGAAATCGAAAATTAGATATTAGTGCATAAATCACTTTTATAATAAAAAAGGGTCATAATAGTTATTTATGCAACAAGTGCAAAAAGTAAGTGTTTATTGCATGAGATTGGACAATTTCAAAATTGTCCAATTAGGTGTCCACGAGTTGCATACAATATTTTTTCTACGTTCATATAAGAAACAAAAATGTAATTAATATTACTGATATACAAAAAAGGGATATTTATCAATACGTTTTTGCCGTATTACGCAGTTGTTATATAATGAAACAGATATGCAAAATACATGTATTTTGCATATCTGTTTCATTATATAACAACTGCGTAATACGGCAAAAACGTATTGATAAATATCCCTTTTTTGTATATTTACCGCCATCTGGCGCGTGTTAATGGACAGCACCAATATACGTATTTTTCCGCTTTTTTCGTAATAGCATTGCTATTCGAGCGGAAGATCGCCTTTTCTGGCCTAGTCGCTTTCTTCCGTCAGATGTCACTGATTAAATTGGTGTCGCCTGATAGAACGAAACTGGTTATAGCTTGGAGACGATTTTAGCGTAAATGTAGATACAGATACAGATCAGTTGTTTAACAGATCTGTATTAATTTGCATTCACATTGCTTCACTAGTTCAACCGATGCGGCCTAGATGGCTGAAACATATGTATTGAACAGAAGTAAATGCTAAAAATACGAGGTGTTTGTCCATGTTTACAGTGACGGATATGTATTTTGCATATCTGTTTCATTATATAATATTACTGACTTTAAATCGTGTAATTATCAGATTTAATTTTTGACTAACGCTTCTAGGACTATAGTTGCATTATCCAAGTCATAGTAGCCGTGAGCGCGTATGTTAGGGTACGATCAGAGTGCACGCGAGAAAACGATATTTCCTAATCCAGTATGTAATAAATATGATTAAAAATAATATAAGATATGCAATTGTTTGAAACGTAATACAATATCACAGAAAATGGACTAAATATGGCGTCGATTTGAACGTTTATGTTTGTCATGATCACAAAACGCTGTAGTAAAATGAGTGCAATAAAGAATCAGATTTATCACTAAATATAGTTCAATAAAGTTTTTTTTTTGCATGAACGTAGAAAAAACTAATTTAAGCACTAATATCTAAATTTTTCAACCAGTCCAGAGCTTTAGGAGTTGTCTCGGTCAGCATATGGATGCGACCAGGGGAACTTCTTCCGGGTCGTTTACTATGTGAGCCAAAGAGCCCTAGTATCTGCTAGTTTCAATTTATACAGCATTCATTTGCACCTTCCGTGGTCTGTGTGGATCCTATTTAATTGAGGCCATTGCCTGCGTGGGAGGGCTACGCCCTGCAGAGGTTCTGAAGGACTAAAAATAAAATCTCCATTCCTCACTTCAAGATATTGTTCGAGGAGAACTACCCAGTAATCACTCACATTGATGGGGTGCTGAACTTTCGTATCCAGCCAAATCGGTCTACTAGATTTCCCGCTCTCCAAATCAACATGTATAGTAGGATCAAAGTTGTTGGTAATCTTCGCACATTCATTCTGTACTGCAGTGAGACGTTTAATATCCGACGGTGCAATGTTAGGAAGAATCGGAAGCCATGTAACAGTACCAGTGACAATCCTCATCGTATCGTTAAGTTGTATATCTATTAGCTTAGATATGAAAGCTTCGATACTACACAACAGCATAGTATTCAGCAAGAGAGTAAGCCAGTACAATGGCTGCTGTTCGTAAGGTCCCCCCTCATTTGCTCCCCATGTAATATATTATTGCGCTTCTTAACCGCTTGACTAGCTTCATAGAAGTGCTGCTCGAATGTCAGAGACCGGTCTAACGTTACGCCTCGATATTAGGTGTGGAAGTTGTGGTTGATCCGATTACCACCAAATTTAACATTCAGCTCTATATGGGATTCGTTGTTTTACAAATGAAAGGCACATGATTCGAATTTTGAAGGGTTTAGTTGTAAGCGCCAATTCTTGTAATATTCGTCTAAAACTTGCAGATCTTCAAAAACTCCTCATTCCTCCTTCCTTTAAATTATTGGTTAGGCTGCATGAAGGAAGCTAGGTCATCTGCATATAGAAATTTTCGTGATTTTGTTGGTGGAAAATCATTTGTGTAAATGTTGAACACTAGAGGAAACAGAACCGAGCTTTAAGGAGGGCCATTATTTAAGGTTTTGCCATTACTAGTTCGATTGTTTAGTCAGACTGCAATTCGGCGATTGCTTAACATATTCTAGATAAATTTGCTTAATTTAGCACATGGGATGACATTTTGAAATTTAAAAATCATTCCATTCTTCTAGACTGTGTTATAGACACTAGAGCATTGATTCCCAAAGTGGTCCAGGTGGACCTCCAGGGGTCCACGGGAGATTCGACGGGGGTCTACGTTGGCGTGACAAAAAAATGGGGGTTCACAATTCGCAATCGGGGGTCCACGAAAATTTATCTGGTTTCGATAGTGAAGAAGTAAAATGTTGGCTTCAGTTCACCTATCAATGTAGGTAGATAACATTTTAAGAAGCTCAGCGACTGTTACTTGTAAAAACTTGCATATTCCATATTCAGTACAACGTGTCGAGACTTGCAAAGCGCTGCCGCTGCCGCCGTCCGCAATGCTTGTTCAGACGTGGAATGGGATGAAGTACGACTTGTGGTGTGTGTGCTTGCAATCTTGCATGAACTTGTTTGATTCTTCACCAATATAAATACGAATGCCACGGATAAACGTTACTCATTTGTTTCCCGAATTTCGTAAAGAAAAGTAAAGTAAAGTGATTCGATGTTAGTGTTTGCCACTGTCGGAAAAGTAAGTACTTACCTGCCTATTTGTTATACATACTTTTATTTTATTTATTATTTATCTATTTATTTTACAATTTATTGTACACGTAAGTAAACAAAAAATGGACAAATTACAAAAAAATACGTAGGCACAAAAGGTGAGGCTTATTCCTAAAAGAAATCTCTTCCAACCCAGCTGCGATAGGAGATATATTTATGTTGTAATAAGTATATTTGTAATGGTTGCGTGTAGTAGGTATGTATTAAAAATTAAATACTGAACAGAGCCATTATTAGATACTTCCATAAAAGAACAGAAAGCCGAGAAAGGTTGAACTTCTTGTCCCTACTTTATTAGTAATTTTTTTATTACCCGACTGTGTGGTGATTCACTAATAATTAAATATATTTTCATAAATTGTACGTGTCTTTATATACTACATACTCGTAACGTGCATCAAAGTAATAAATAAATAATTAAAATCGCGAAGTGTTGATATCAAAATATTATTTACAAGTATTTTCTATCGAATTTACAGAAATATATCAAAATATAATTAATGAAAAAATGTTTTACATTACATTAAAATCGGTTCAGCCGTTTTCATCAAACTCAATTATTGATCTTAGCGATTTATTGCTTTTAATAATTAGAATCAGTTTGCCGCCGGTACTTTGTTTATTTCATTGCAATAATCAATTAATCCTGTTAAAATAGCCATATCCTGTTAAGTAAGACCGCCTTAAGATTACTACAACAAAGTTTTTTTTTTATTTACAGGTAGGTAACTGATACGAAACATGGCAATCTAAGAAGAAATGTCGACAGTACAGTGTTGATTATTTAAAATTTGGTTTTCTTCCATCAAAGGCAGACAAGCGATTGCCCATATTCCTTTTATGCAACAAAGTTTTGAGCAATGACTCTATGAAACCATCGAAGCTGGAAGATCATCTAAGAAGGTGTCATCCTGATAAAATAGGTAAAGATTTGAAATATTTTCAAACATTGAAGGGAAAATATGAAAAGAGACCCACCGTGCACAGTATGTTCGCTTCAACGTCGGAAAGTAACGATGATGGCTTGCGGGCATCTTACAATATCTCATTACTTATAGCGAAATCTGGCAAATCGCACACCATTGGAGAACAGTTAATTTTACCCGCTGTTGAAGAGGTTTTAAAAACTGTTCTGCACAAATCTCCATTTGACATACTCAAAAGAATTCCTTTGAGTAACAACACTGTACAATGACGTATTGACGAAATGAGCTCTGATATTGAAAGTTTCTTGTGTAATTATCTGCAAACAACTCATTTTTCTATTCAACTGGACGAGTCAACTTTACCTGGTAATGAAGCATTATTATTGGCATATGTTCGATTTGTTATGGACGAAGAAATTCATGAAGAGCTACTATTCGCGAAAACTTTGGAGACGGACACTAAAGGTGAGTCAATATTTAATGTCGGAGTGATTTTTTTAAGAAAAAATCGATTCCATTCACAAACGTTATTTCGGTGGCAACAGATGGAGCTCCTGCCATGGCCGAGCGATATCGTGGGTTTATAAGCCATCTTAAGAGAATTATACCAGAGGTAACTGCAATACACTGTGCCATCCACCGACAACACCTAGTAGCGAAAAACTTGAGTGCTAAATTGCACCAATCGCTTCAATTTGTGATTAATGCAGTTAACAAAATAAGAAGCAATGCATTGAATACGCGTTTATTTGCACAATTGTGCGATGAAAATGATGAAGACTTCCAACGATTGCTCTTACATACTGAAATACGCTGGTTGTCGAAAGGTGCATGTTTAACAAGATTTTTCTCACTTTTTGAATCAGTTTTAGAGTTTCTGGAAAGTAAAGATCCAGATTTAAAAGAAAACCTGATCAATTTGAAAGCAGACATCGCATCGCGTATTTGATAGATTTGTTCAAAAAATTTAATGACATTAACTTACAATTACAAGGGGACAGCCTCAATTTAATAAAAACAAAGGGTGTAATTTCAGCTTTTCTTGGAAAATTGAAATTTATGAAGCAAAATATTAGTCGGCGCGAATTTTCCCAGTTTTCAAACTTGTCACAGGTAGAATGCCTTGGTGAGGATATTCACACATACGTTCAACATTTAATTGCCCTGCATGATGACTTTAAAATCAGATTTGAAGATATTCTGACGATGGAAATACGACCATGGATCATAAATCCACTTGATGAAACGGAAGTGGAGAATATGATATTACAAGAGGAGCTACTCGAGCTTAGCACTAATGAGGAACTGAAGGTGAAATTTAAAAGAGGGTATCAAACATTTTGGCTGCAGGCAGAAATACCCGAAAAATATCCTGGACTGTGAGGAATTGCGAGACAGCTTTCAATAGCGTTTCCCTCGTCATATCCTGTCGAGAAAAGTTTTAGTATCGTTACAAACCTTTTAACAAAAAACAGGAGCAGATTGAATATCACAGAACGGGGAGATTTGCGGTTATTCCTAACAAAACTGAAGCCAAATATTGATAATTTTCTGTCAATCCATCAAGTACATCCCTCCCACTAAAATTATGACTATTTTGTGATTGTCATTGTAGAAGTTACGTTACGTTATTAATATTTAATTTTAATTATATTACGACTGTTATCATATTACAATGTAATATGATAACAATAATAATTAATAGTGTAATAATTACATATTTGAATAAATACAGCACAAGGAAATATACTATTATTTTTTTTATTTTTACCACTCCGAATGGGGAGTTTTCTAAATAAAATATGTGAGAATTGATTGGTTTCTTGTGCTGTGAGTAGATGTCAAAGGAGTAAAGTTGGATGGAATCAGTTTTTTGATTGGCTAACTTTACTTTTTTGACATCTACTCACAGCACAATCAATTAATTAATTAACCAATAACTCAGCCGCAACGCAAATTTCCATAGTTAGATCTAATCTTCACATTTTTTGTCGAGTTTTGGGAATATGGTAGAAATGTAGCTGCAGGGGGTCAACCGGAACCAGCAAAACATTCAAAGTGGTCTATGAGAAAAAAAAGTTTGGGAGCCTCTGCACTAGTGATCGTCAAATGCAGCGGATGATTTTAGGCCCTTTTGAAAACCTGTTTCAAGCTGTGTTGTTAACACCAAGACTTCTTTCGCGTTCTGAAACCAGCGCCCTTCTTATTAATAATCTCGTCAGTAACGAGATTATGAATTATGATAAAATAAGGCGAAAATTGTGGGCCTTCAAGGCGACTTTTTATAACACAGACCAAAAAGTGGCCAAAAGTTGGTGAAAAGGAACACCATGGCGTCAAATTTGACTTGGATATGTTCTTTAACTTGCACCTTTCGGATATCACCTCGTCTGCTTTTAGAATGCTGGACTTCGTTATGAGGTCTACTAGTAAGTTTAAGGATTTAATTTTTCTGAAATTACTATACCAGGCTTTTGTTTTGAGTAGATTGTAGTATGAATTGGTAATATGGTCTCCTTACTACTCGACGCATGACTCCTCACTTGAACGGGTGCAATGGAGATTTCAGAAATCCCTTTCTTTCAGACGTGATGGTAGATAGCCCGAAAGAAATACTGACTACAACCGTCTTCTAGACAGACATAACTTCAAATCTTTAAAACATCATCGAGAGGTTAATGCTGCACGATTTATGTGTAGGTTGATTGATGGACGAATTCGCCTGAAATACGAGGGAAAGTCATTAAATAAGTCACAAACTGCTATAGGAAAGCTGAAAATAGGAGTGAGTTGTTTCCCTATTTGTCAATAGGTGTCACCACAATTCAGCTTTATAATTCTCAAGTGACAGTCGGTGTGCGCGAACACAGGCAGTGTTAAAATGGCGCCCGTGCTCGAAGATTATACTGTGGAAGAGCAACGTGCTATTGTGCGTTTTTTTCTGGGCAAAAGGACTTTCTGCAAAAGATATTCATAAGGAAATGTCTCCTGTTTACGGTGAAAAGTGTTTGTCGCGTAAAGCCGTACATAACTAGGTCGAGAAATTCTCTCAAGGACGCTCAAAAGTTGTTGACGATCAGCGAAGTGGCCGCCCCGTTCAGATTTCGACAGATGCAACACTTCGACGGGTGGAAGAGATGATTCGAACTGACAGGCGGGTAACAATAGACAGTATAGCAACTGCAATAGGGTGTTCTCATGGCTTAGCCTACGAACTGATGCACGATCGTTTGAATTTCCGAAAAGTTTGCGCACTGTGGGTACCTAGACAACTGACCGAGGAACACAGAAGAATTCGAATGGGCTTGTCCTTGCAACACCTCTCTCGATACACAGTGGAAGGGGAGAACATGATTGTTACAGGATTGTTACTGGTGATGAGTCATGGGTGCACCACTACCAACCCGAAACAAAGCGTGCTTCAATGCAATGGAAACATCCTTCTTCGCCGTCAACAAAGCAATTTAAGGTTGTGCCCTCAGCTGGTAAGGTTATGCTTCCGTGTTCTGGGACTCTCAGGGAGTGCTCCTAGCCCATTTCCAGAACAAAAAAGAGAACGTGACTGCTGAATCATACTATAGAGTTTTGTTGTTGCATCGGGATGCAATTCGACGAAAACGTCCAGGCCTACTGACGAGAGGAATATTGCTGCATCACGATAATGCCAGGCCCCATTCGGCCCACTTGACCCAGGCGAGAATTGCGCAGTTAGGGTGGGAACTTCTTGAACATCCGGCTTACAGTCCCTACCTGGCCCCAAGCGACTATCATCTGTTCGGTCCACTCGAAAAGCATCTTGGCGGCAAACATTTCGAGGATGACAACGATGTTCAACAAGAGGTACGCACGTGGTTCAGACGCCAGCCCAAACACTTTTATGCAGCAGGCATTGGGGCATTTATAAAGCGATGGGATAAGTGCATTAATGTAGATGGAGACTTTGTTGAAAAATAAAACTTGTTTTTGGCTAACTATTTCTCTAATTATTTTTATAATACCTTTTTGTGACCTAATTACTGAGTTTCCCTCGTATTAAACTGTATAGCTTTTCACGTGATTCGAATGACGTCAAGATCTAATCCGATTTTTGACCCACCAGGCGCTAGAACTAACGCGCTACTGAGAACTACATTTAATTTTATGTACCAATGTACAGATAATATTTATGGTGACACTTTTACGGGAGGAGTTTGGATTAAGTTTTTATTTATTACAAAATAATACAAATCTGTATAAAAACAAATTTGTATCTGTATATACATGGACACGCAGTACGTATTTACCAGCGATTGCTTCAACCACCAGACGCATGCGTTTCTGTCTCAGGACTTTGTCAATGGCGGGTTTACGAAGACAAACGACTGTGGGTACACTTCGCGGTCATGTAGCAAATTTTGTCCTATCAGATGACATCAGATAACCTCATGACATCTGACGGACAAAACCGACCATGCCGATGCAAAATGTTTCTTCTCGAATAGCTACGCTATTGCAGGAAAAGAGAAAATACGCATATTACTGTGAGTCCATTAACTCGCACCCAGGTGGCGTAATATAGCAAAAACAAATTAGCATATCGATCACATCAAGCTTTGATACAAAATAATACAAATCTGTATAAAAACAAATTTGTATCTGTCCGACGAGTTAATGGTTAACGGACAGTTGTTTTTGTTTTATTTATTAGTTTATTAGTATATTTGCTTATTTTATTTCATACATTTATATTTTATGTTTCTTTTTTCTATTATTTGTATGTATTTGTCCTAGAAATGTAATTATCTGTTGGGCAATAAAGATTGTTATTATTATTAATACTTGTCCACCGAAATATAGGTATTTCCCACATAGGTTTCATAGAAAATGATATTAAAATCTTTTCGTCCTAAAAAAATTTTTTTGTTCAGGTAGGTAGGTAACAATTATTACATACAATACAATACAATAGAGAATCTCCGTATTTCTATAAAATAAGATTTAACGAAAACAACGTAAGAACATTAAACTAATTGCAATAATTATGGTATTGAAGGAAGTGCACCATGCCCAATAAAATTCTGTTGCTAAAGTGCAACAATCCGTAAAGCAGACACACTTTAAACAAACTCCAGTTACTAAATGAGGTGAAACTTACGGTATGTGCACGAAAGAGAAATTCATAAATTCGATTTTATTGCTGCATTTTATTAGATCTTGAATCTTTGAAAGTAAGTGTAAAACAGCTATTTTTTAAAAATTAGATCCTGTTACAAGAGATGTAAAAATCGGGTGATAGATAGGACATTCCTAATTATCGTACCATTTGCAACTTGCCTGTTGTTTAGCAAAGTGCCTTGAATGTTTGATAAACGATGGATTACTTACAGTTTATTCTAACGCAATTGTTCCGGAATAACATGAATTCGTTCGTGGTCGACGTACTGAAAACAACTTATTAACATATTGTAATTACATTTTGGAGAGCGCCGGATGGGGTTATCAAGTGAATTGTATATACACTGATTTCCAAAAAGCGTTCGATCAAGTTAACCCATCGTTTCTCAACCTGGGAGCCGCGACCCTTATGGGGGGGTGATATTAAAAGGGGGTCGCGAAATACCCTAAACAATGATGAAAAATTATTTTATAAGAATAAATTATTTATTATAAACGTTTTACTTACAATAAATATACCGTGCCTTCATAATAGGTTGTAACCCACGTGACGTGTTGCAATATTGGTTGCATACATTAGGATTGTCAATCCTGCATAATAAGTTCCCAAACTCAAATGTTTTGTTATGACAATTTTGTACGTTTTGTGTATTGTGTCAATTAGATTTTCTTTGCATTACACATTTCGACATCGTACACATATTATAACACATCGTTTTGAGGATAAACATTGTATTTGTAAAGGAAAATCGACTGGGAGGCCCACCAAATTAACTGAAGCTGATGTAGATGATATTCGGCAACGAGTAGAACAGAGCCCTCATAAATCAGTAAAAAAACTACCTCAGCAAACAGGTATTTCATATTTATTTTTAATTGTACAAAGTTAACATTCAAAAAAATGTTCTTGTAGGTCTCTCAGTTGGAACATGTCACAAAGCATTAACAAAAAACATACATATGCATCCTTATAAAGTTACTGTTGTTCATCAGTTACATCCAGTCGATTACGATAGGCGAATTAGATTTTGTGAATGGTTTAATAATCGAATGAACGATGATCTCCTAGATTTAACATTTTTTAATGACGAAGCATGGGTAGATCTTACAGGATACGTAAATTCACAAAATTATAGATGTTTGGCTACAGAAAATCCACACCAACTAGTAGAAACATCATTACATCCTTTAAAAGTAGGAATATGGCTGGGAATGTCGAGAAGAAGAATTATTGGGCCAATTTTCTTTTACGATACCATTACTGCAGCAAGATATCGAGGAATATTAAATGAATTTATTAATCAGCTGCATGACGATGAATTAGAAAATGGCTGGTTTCAACAAGATAATGCACCTGCTCACACGGCCAGAGACACACACCACTATTTGACAGAATTTTACGACGATAGACTGTTTAATTTATGGCCACCCCGTTCTCCCGATCTTACTCCGCTTGATTTTTACTTATTTGGACATTTGAAAAATAGGATATATAGAAATAGACTACATAATTTACAAGAACTAGAAGCAGCAATTGTACATGAAATAAATAACATTACGCAGAATGATTTACATAATGTTTTTGAAAATTTAAAACGTAGGGTGAATATTTGTTTGCAACAAAATGGTGATCATTTCCAACATTTATTATAAATATGTTATTGTGAAAGAGCTTTCAGTACGTTAGCTCCTCATTAAATGTGTTTGTACAGAGGCAAAATTGACAATTTTTTCATTATTAACTGTAAATAAAATTTATGATATTAAAATGATAATAAACACTAGTGTTTTAATTGAATAAACATACAACTAAAATTTATTTTTATTATTCCAAGAAATTACTTACGTTTCAATTAAAATAAAATTAAAAAACATCTGTCAAACTATTTTGAACTAGGAATATTTGTATAGGAGTAGTACCAATCTGTAATGTTGGTTGCATATGTATCATGTTACAACAAATAATGAAGGCTCTGTACATGTAAAGAAAAGAAATTAATGTGTTGGTCGTATTTGTGTTTCATTTAAAAGCTTCTCCATACGTGGATCAATTTTAGAAACACACAAAAACAAATGACGGTAACGGTCGGCTTTTAATAAAATTAAGCATTTTTACAGCTTCGTAAAGAATTTTTGTTGAGATGTTCCACCATGTTGTTTGCGACAAGACCATGTCTCTGAAGGAAGCAGAGTGTCCATTCCGCCGTTGGTCTAAGACGATCTTCAACATTTTCATTGTTTCACTGTTCTTTCCTGTTATCGCCTTTACACAATCACTACATACTGCACTAGGTTTTGTCCAATCTATATTAATGTAGTTTCTAGTAATATCATAAAACATCAAAAAGACATTGTGCTCTTGCATGACTCGGTACTGGTAACTGTGTCCACATTTACACATAAAAAAACATAAGAACTGAGACATCTGTTGATTCATCAAAGTTAATACTAAAAAATTCACTTGAACTCACTTGTTGAATTATCTGATCGCGAACATCTGCAGCCATGTCACCAAATCACCTTGATATTGTGTCGTTAGATAGTGAAATTTTTTCCAATTTGTTTGCTTCTTCCGCGCCTATTAAAACACTGACCATTAGGGTGGAGCGATTTTTTTTTTATTTAGCAATAGCTTTGGAATACCTGTAAAAAGTTGCTCTATTATCTCCCAAATATACACAGAAAATTTCATTTCGCACATAATATATTTAGAGGTGCCCCCGACATTATTAAGTTTGGCAAAATTCATGAATTTAGTCGAAAAATCAAAAATATTTAATGAACGCTAAATTACACACTGATCGTTGCGCAGTTAGTATAAGATAGAAAAATATAATCCGAAGCGAGCGTATTAAGACGCGTGGTTGTTGAAGCACGTGGAGACGATTTCGCAACTCTCCTAAAACGTTATTCGAACGCTATAGTCAACTCGCGTGAGTACTATTTCACTTGTGATACTCTTTGAATTTTACGTCTGAGGTCAAGAAATAAGACTCATGTAAGTAGTATTTTCAATTTTCTATTTAGGTTTCAGATATTACTGTAATACTTTAGCACATATTATATATCTTTATTACAGTAAAATGTCTCAAGTCAAAACACGACAAATGATGACCTGTGCTGTGTTCGGATTACCAGAGAAGTTACCAGTATCTCAATTACCAACTTATAATGACGTTATGAAAAATTACCTATTCATTAAAAATGAATTAAAGCCCAATAAAACAGTAAAAGAGCCAACCGTTCATGACATATCCGAAATATTGGCTCAAGAAGTTTTAGAAATTTGGCAAAATGCTTCGCTGCCAACTGTTAGTGTTAAGAGAATTCTACAACTTATTCGTTCCTACCATGACAAATATAGAATCTTAATGAAACCTTATAAAGGTCGTCAAACAAACAAAAATTACGAAGAAAAGATCAATAGATTTATAACTGAGTCCCACAGATTATTTGATGTTTGCAGTTGCAAATGTAAACTTTTCTCAAATTGTAATTGTTTAAAAGGCAGTCGTGTTCCCAAGGAAGAAATAAATTTTTTACTCGATCAAAGAACAACAAGAAAAATGGTCATAGGCGGTGTAGATGTGGTTGAAACTATAAAAAAAGAAGAAAAAATAAGAAAGAAAACAAAAAAGTTTATCGCGTAACAGAGAGATAACTGATTTTGAGAAACCGTGTTGTTCGCGTTCTTTACCTGAAGACTTGGCAATCGAAAGCGACAGATCAAGCGATAGCGTAGCTTCTAGTCCTTACCTTGAAGCACCAAAAAAAAACAGTTGATCCGCCACCAAAAAAAAAGGAGATTAAATTTACCATCATTAGCTCTTGCCTGCGATCGTACTGGAGTTTCTGACAGAGCCGCTGCCATTATCTTCTGCTGTGTTAAAAGATGTTGGCATTATTTCACCAAAGGATCCAAGTGGTGTTATTGATCGTTCAAAGTTGCGCCGTGAAAGATCGAAAGTCAGAACAGCTTTACAGGATGCAGTTCGCAAGAAAACCCTACGCGGTATGTATTTTGATGGGAAAAAGAATAAAACGTTGATTAGTATTCGGAAAAAAAATAAATTTTACAGAAAAAGGGTACTAGAAGACCATTATGTGATTTTATCAGAGCCAAGAAGCGACTATTTCGGGCATGTCACATGTGAGTTGGGAACTGCTAAATGTATTAAAGATACTATATTAACTCACTTGAAATCCAAATCGGTGAAACTTAGTGAAATAGTTGTTGTTGGTTGCGATGGAACAGTAGTAAACACGGGTTTTAAAGCTGGTATTATTCGTTTGATGGAAGAAGAACTGAATAAACCATTACAGTGGTTTATCTGCCAGTTGCATTCCAATGAATTACCACTGCGACATCTGTTGTTACATTTGTACGGAAAAACTACAGGGCCTAAATGCTTTTCAAGGGCCATTGGATATCAGTTACAAAAGTGTGAAACAATGCCATTAGTCGAATTCAACGCCATTCCTACAATATTACCTCAAATTTCCAGGGGTGATTTGAGTACCGACCAAAAATATCTGTACGATATTATGATCCCTATCAGCACTGGCGTTTTTTCTTCAGATTTAGCTAACATTGAACCTGGATCTCTCAACCACTCTAGATGGCTTACAACAGCAAATCGAATTCTAAGATTATATGCTACTAAACCGGACCCCGAGGAAAAATTGGTGATATTGGCCACGTACGTGATGAGAGTTTATGGTCCGATGTGGTTTAGAATAAAATGTAATCCCTCGTGTATAAACGGAGCTAAGCACCAGTGGCAAACAATTAGTCTGAGTCGCTATTTGAACGCCGATATGAAGAAGGTCATTGACAAGGTAATCCAACGAAATGGATTTTTTGGTCATCCAGAAAATGTTCTTATTTCTATTCTTGGAGATGAAAGGGAAATCATACGAGATTTAGCATATCGACGAATTTTAAAAGCAAGAAGAGAGAAAGCTCCAGGACTTCGAACGTTTAAACTGCCTTCATTTAATTTCGATGCTGAAGATTATACCGACACTATAACGTGGCGAGACTGTGAGATAACTGAGCCACCTCTGACTTTAAATTTATCTAATGACGACTTGAAAGCCATTGTCAAAGACGGTCTCGGCACATGTCAAAAAATTAAAGATTTTCCAAGCCATACTCAAGCCGTTGAGCGCTGCATCAAAGTTGTGACAGAAGCTTCAAGTGCAGTTTGTGGAGAAAATAAACGAGACGGTTTCATCAGGGCAAGGCTACTATCACGTCAACAAATGCCTACTTTTGATACAAAAAAACAATTTAATATATAATTATTGTATTTCTGAATAATTACCTAGTTTACCATTATTTCTTGTATCTCGCTTCTTTAAATTTGTATAAAAAATATAAGATATTGACCTAACAAATAAAATATAAAGTTTGATCACAATATGAAAAATAGGTAATTTTTTTTTAATTTTCAATTATGTTGGGGCACCTCAAAACATCATTACAAATAGGTAATATTTCGTACGTTTAATTTACTCATTGAAATGCAACTTTATATAGCTATACCATTTTAAAAAACAAAATTTTTTTTTATTCATACATTATCGCTCCACCCTACTGACCATGTCTATTTTACCAGGCAACATGAGGGTGTCGGCGATTGTATGGGTTTGGACATCTTAGCTACTCTTAATGCTACGAGTTAAGATGCTTCACGTACACTCTTATCAGTATGGCTTGACTTACAATAGAAGTTTGTTGATTTCTTAAGATGTGTAATTTTCTTTCGAAAAATTTCAAGGGTTTGTTCTTTTGTTCAACTACTGCACTAATTTTGATGGCTTCTTGCTTCAATCGGAGAGAACTTGAAAGCAAAGAACGCACTGTGGTTTTCATCCAATGAGGTAAAACCATAATTTAAAAGACTGTCATTGTACAACCTTTTTCCCAACCCATTCACTGAATGTAGATGGTTTTTCAAAAATTCATTTCGCATAAGAAATTTGAGAAAAACAATTCAGTTTCATGGTTGAACACACACTAAAATAAAAGCACCAGGCGCACAATTCGCATTCGAAACTTAACTGAAGTATGCAATCGCAAGCGACTATTTTATACTGGTGACAGCACGACTTTTTCAAACATGCTCTCATTGTGAGTATGTTACTCCAAATTATAAAGAACACGTACACATCAAGTTGGAACTTGTAAATTGCTCATACATGAATGTTCGTACCCATCGCTATAAACGCAGCGAAATAAAATAATAGGAATAGTCGTATTAAATTTTTATACTGTCGGTATTTCTTAATGTATAAAATTAGTGCAATGTGATTATGTATATTAAATAATTTTTTCCATTTATAATTACTAGAGACCGGACACATCGAGCCGAAATTACAATGGACCATATAAATATTCTTTAACATCGCTAAGTACTAAGTATTCATTCGGTTAACAGCACATCTATCTTTTGCCGTTGAATTTCGAAGCAATAACTTCTTACAATAAAATTTTACAGTAAAATTCCTATCTTCATTGACGTAGATAGTGTGAGGAGTTTTAAAAATTATTTTATTTATTAGTTTATATTTCGTAAGATGAATAAAGTACGTTGAGTTAGTTTCTTTTTTTCATTGCTTTAACTGTTAATTATATAGTGAATTTCGTTAAGTTTCAATAACTTACGCATACATTTTTAATTTTCACTTATTTAGATCTAGAACATTATTTAAGTTACTTTACCAAATATGATAATGAAAATATGATAAGGGATCGTACTAACTGTATATTAATTGCCAGTGATTTCGATATTTATTGCAAAGTCTGTAAAATATCCAAGAAATCGCACGTAAAACGTCACTTAGCATACACAGATTACATAGGCCTGCGTTTTTTAACTTTCTAAAAATTGTTTTAAATTTGATAGCTGATTCTTATGTGTTTTTGGGCGCTGAATCCAAATATAAACTCTACTTTTCTCCATCACGTAAGGATTTTTCACAAAAAGGCTTCAAATTATATTTTTTAAAAATTAAAAATAATTTTTAGTTACATTTTGAATTTACTTACAAAGGATATAAAAAACAAAATTACTTACAAATATCATTCAATCTAATGAAAAGAAACAGTAAAATACTATTTATGTCTTTACAAGTCCTTATAATATCTTTTTTTTTGTCTTTCCATACTCCTTCTTGTGCTTTTTCTTCTGTAATCTCGTAGTGGACCATCCCTTTTTAACATCCAACAATAATCAGCTATCATGCTTATATTCCATCTTCCTTGGTATCTTCTCTCCATCTCTTTTAGGTCTTGGTGGAACCTTTTCCCCTCCTCCTCACTTACTGCACCAAGATTTTCAGGGAAGTAGTCGAGATGCGAATCTAGAAAATGCACCTATAAACTCATGTTACAGTCTAAGGTTTTAAATTTTCCTAACATATTTTGCACAATATTTTTTTAATCTTCATGTTTTTTGTTGCCAAGAAAATTTGTAACCACATTTTTGAAGGCTATCCATGCTTGTTTTTCTGCTTACTCCATTTTAGATTCAAAATTTTCATCTTTCATAAGCTTTCTTATATCCGGCCCAACAAAAACACCCTCCTTTATCTTTGCTTCTGACAAGCGAGGAAACTGGCTGCGAAGATACTTGAAGCACTCTCCATCTTTTTTTAATGTCACAAATTGTTTCATTAACACTAGTTTTATATGTAATGGAGGAAGCAAAACTCTGCTCGGGTCTACTAAACTTTTTCTTTCAACGTTTTTCATTCCAGGTTGTAAGGTTTGTCTTGGTGGCCACATCTTTTTACAATAGTGCTGCTTTCTGTCACGACTATCCCACTCACACAAAAAACAAGGATATTTAGTATAACCGCTTTGTTGTCCAAGTAACAAAGAAAGAACTTTCAAATCACCACAAATTGTCCAGCCTTGATCCTTGTAACGAATTTCAATTAAAAGTAGCTCAAGATTTTCATAACACTCTTTAAATGAACTGAATGTCCCACTGGTACAGAAGCATATTTACTTCCATTGTGTAGAAGAACGGCCGTAAGGCTCCTTTTTGAAGAGTCAATAAAGAGTCTCCATTCAGAAACATTATATTCCACGTGGAATTATTCCATGAGCCCGGGTACATCATTACAGAAAACTAGTGCATCTTCTTCGGAATAATATCAAGCAAACTCTTTTTCTCTGTTCCTAAACCAGTAAAATGTTGTGCTAGGTGCTAACAATTTTTTTTCTTTCAACCTTGTCCTTAAAGCTCAGCTGAGTCCTTAGGAAGATTTAAGTCCCTCACCAAATCATTTAATTCAGATTGGTCAAACAATTTTGGCTCATCACTTCCAGTATCATAGTAATCACTTCCCTCATCCAGTTCACTTGCGCATGTACGTGAAACCATTTCGTCATCAGATACATCATCTAATGTATCTGGTAGTGAAGGAACAGGTACTTCTGGTCCATGAGGTATAGGACGTGTTGCGGATCGAAGGTTTGAGTAAACGATGTCCTTTTTGTTTTTTAAATTGAATCCGTGTACTACACACCAACAAAAATAACAATCATCGCTATGATTGATCGGTTCTCTCCAAACCATAGGCACTCCATAGCGAAGAGACTGTTTTTTTCCTTGTGACCACTGGCGAAGCTCTTCAAGACACACTGAACAAACCTTATGAGGAGCCCAAGGTTTGTCTTGGTCTCCTAATTTCACACCAAAATATGCAAAATATACTTTTTTTACAAAATCTGTAATGTTTCTTTGTTGTTTTTTTTTACTGTAAACTTTCCACAAATATAGCAGAAGGAGTTGGGTACATTGACACAGCCTCTTGATGGCATTGGAATTTAATTTAAAAAAACTCGTAAAATAAAAATTAACTCAGCAACTAATCACAAATCTCAACTAATTACACAAATTCACACCACAGTTGTAAAGAAGATATTGAATGAACTAACTGTTTTGTCTAGAATAGCAATATGTTTGTAGTGGAGGTGGGGAGGTAGACATACAGTAACAGGAAGATGATGAGTCATGTCTTGCGACATGCTCAATTATTTCTATTTGTAACTTCTTTATCATAAATCTAGTGTATGTTTATTCAGAATATCAACTTCTTGCATCATCATTAGAGAACGGACATTCTTACCACATGACTCGGCGTAATTCAATGAAGTATTTGTTAGTCTTTCACGGCCATCTGGTCCGCTGCGATTACAATGACAACACACCTATTGTATTTGAAGGATAAATATCCATTAAACGCAATCGGCATCTCGAAATGTTTATAAACTTTGCCAAGTACATCCCGGCGTAATACAATGAAGTATTTGTGTTTGACTTTCTCGGCCACCAGCGTTAACAATGGACAACGGCTATTGTATTCTGATAACTTAGTCATGTGGTAAGAATGTCCGTTCTCTAATCATCATAAGTAAAAAAAATATAATAGTTTATTTAAACAACGGTTTAACAAAATTGTCCTTTTCAAAAAGACTAATACATGTAGATAGGTCAAAAAGCCCCAGATTGTAAACAAACCTTACGTGATGGAATTTTTTAAATAATTTTCCCATCTTCAGCACCAAAAAATCTATTGAAATCACTGTATAAAATCCAGACAATTTTACCATCGCAGGCCTGTGTATTAGACACGTTGGAATCTGACAATTTTAACGAAGAACTCTGTGAAACTTTAATGGCGACAATTATTCCACTAAATAAACTTAACAATCCCACCTTCAAAACATTTCTTCAAAAATATACTGGTCGAAATGTTCCTGATGAATCCACCTTATGCAAATATTATGTTTCTAAGTGCTACACGAACATTAGAAGCCATCTTTAAAATCAGTACCTATGGATAAGTGCCGACAAAATTGTCGATACATTAGGACGCTTTGTGGTAAATGTTGTAGCTGGTGTACTACATCCAACTACTCCATATAACGCTTATGTAATAGCAACAAAAGTTGTAAATACAGTTGATGCGGAAATAGTAGCTAAAACCTTTACGAGAATATGAACCGACAGGTACAAAGAAAAAATACTTTTATTTGTCAGTGACAGTGTTGCATATATGTTAGAAACCTGCAGACTATTAAAAGAAACATATCCTAATATGCTGCATATTACTTGTGTAGCACAAGCTCTCCACAGAATCTGTGTATATATCAGACACCTTTCCGCAAATTGATAGGCTTGTATCCGCTTTTAAAAAAGTTTTCAAAAAAGCACCATCGAGAGTAGCTCTTTACAGGGAAAAACTTCCATCTTTATCACTGCCTCTCTCTCCAGTAATAACTAGATGGGGAACATGGTCGAAATCTACTAGTTTTTAAGCAGAGAATTTCGATAGTTTACAAAATTTCGTTACATGTTCAAATGACGATGCTCGAAGTGTTTCTAAGTGCAAGGAACTAACACAAATTCCAAATTAAAAAAATCAGTTGTACTTTCTTCAGGAACACTGGAAATTTGCCAAAACTAATTTTGGAAATCAAAAGTCTCAAATTAAATCATGGATTAACTACATTAGATGTGGCTATTAATAATTTGAAAAATATTCCAAGCGACTTCGGATGTGGCCTTTGGCAAAAGTAGACGCAGTTTTTAATAGAAATTCAGATTTAATAAAATTGCGGCAAATGTGTATGGGTACAATGCCTCAAAATCTAACTGCTAAATACGCTGAAATAAAAGAATATTTCCAGTATGCACCTATAACACGGGTCAACACAAAATTTTGACTTTGACTTTAAAGCATAAAATTTGGATATTTTAGGTCGTAATTAGACGAAAAAAAGTACATGACATGAAAAAGCTTGCTTTTGTATTTATTTCTTTTGTGTTGTTGCCTTTTTTTATGTCTGTTTCGTTCATATTTTCCAAAAAGACACATATAATTACATCAATACAACTTGAAAAATCGCAAACAAATACATTTGATCCTTAGCAATTGTTGAGCACTGTATTTTTGATATTAGATTGTGACAATTTTTGTCACAGTACAGTTGACTTTTAAAATTTAATATAAATCAACAGATTTAGGTTAAGACATACGATTTTTTGTCCAAAACTTACTTGACACCTGATTTTTCTGAACATCCCTTATAAACAAGATGGCAGAATTAGAATATGATACTAGCTTTGCCGAAAGATGGTGCTAGTCCTTGAATCTCACTCGAAAGGTTTGGAGCTGTTTACGAAAATATAAATTTAAACACTGTAAACTTGGTAAAATAAATCCTACAAATAAAATGAGAAATATCTCAAAAACATTTTCATTTTTGAAATATAAATTTTTATCGACATTTATTATTTTAAAGCCCGCCAAGTTTAGATAAACACAAAAGAACCCACATATGTTATGAATAGCAACAACAATTGATATAAACGTAAATCGCCGATAACTTGACAATAAATTCTCCCAAATCACTAGTTTGTGCAATAAAACTTGTTAAATTAAAATTACGTGGGTCTCTGTCGTATAATTTACACATATTGATGTGGTTGGCGTCAAAATTATAATCTATATGACGGAGAATTTCCCGAATTCAACTCACGTATACGAGGTATGGCAATTAAATAACGAAAATTTTTCACTGCATTTTTTATTAAGTAGTCAGACTTTTCTCACAGTAACAATTTTCGATGGAATCCTTCCTAATATTGCTCCATTTAAAGTATTCAATATAAGTTCTTTGATCAACTTCTTTAGATTTTCCTGGCAGTAAGTTTATTAATTTCTTCGCAGATTCTTCAATTTCGTTCATCTTTTAAGCGACTTTTCACCGCACAATTGCACAATTCATAGTTTTCAATAATATACCACGTCAAATGAAACTTATTTTAGCCGAATTAAGACAATAACGTGAAATTATTGGTCTCGGCTCACGGCTCACACAATTGTCTTGGTCGAAGGAAGACGTATTCGGGAAACGTTCTACATACGATTTCTTTTGCCGTAAGACTATTTTGTCCTGTTTCGCCATAAACTAAATCATTGAAATCATAGCACTATATTCAATATTCGTGCAGGATGCCATTGCGAACGAACCTAGCCACAAAGACTATGTCCATATCAAGTGTAAATCTCAGCCTTGTTTGTAGCGGTGGATGCCCGTCTTATCGCCTATCTATTAACTGTAACAGGGCCAGATTCGAATAAAGAAAAATCATTTTCTCGTTTCTACATGAACATTAGACAGCGATTTTTTGTATGAAGGCATTACACATATGAATCTTTCACCCCTTTTTTTATTTATCGCTGTGGAAAAGTAAGAGTATACATAAAATTAATTGTAAATCGAAATACGAGTACATTGGTCAATAAAATGCTAAATAATAATCTGCTTTAAAGAAAATATCTCTCATATTATATTCAATAGATCAAATAATTTGAGTGTTGCATGTCATGCGTCAGAAACCAGTCATAATATAAGATTGTTTAAAATTAATTAAAAATATAAACAATTTAAGGAAATTGGACATCTATGAAAGTATTTCTATCATTAAAAAGAAAAAAATATTTATGATGCAGTTCAGGCTCCAATTCCATATATCTGCCCGTATGACTTCTTAGAATAGATACATGCAGAGAACGTAGGAAAATACGTGACATTTTTTTAAGAAGGTTGGGGAACCTAATTTTTTATTAAATTCCGTGTACGCGCGGACGTCTTGTAAATTGTTTCGTCTCTTTTACTAGCTCTACTGTGCCTCATGTTCAATATTGTTTTCTTTACTGAGGATGACAGCTTAGTTATCGAAATACTGATTTAGGGTACGAATATGGTAAAGGATGGCATACCTTTCTTCATGCCTTTACTTAGCTATAGCCTCCAATAAAATACTTTTCTATGATATATAGTTAAATTTATAAATGCGACGTTTCATCAAGAACCATCTACTATATCCATGACAAAGCAAAAACAACACCAACTGGTTTGTTGACTCAGATTAGTATTTAAATCGCATAGGTTTTACTATGCGCGAATTTCGATATAATTCGCCACATATTGATTTAAAATAGTGCTATTACTGGAGGACACCAGCGTAGTCGACTAATAGCGCATTGTGTATAATGTTCTATACAGGTTGATTCAAATTAAGTGCGCACTATTGCTATCTCTGTTATTATTGATTGTAGAAAGTAGGTTAAATTAGCAAAGTATTAGTGTTTTTAACATTGATTAGCATGCAGTTCATGAAAAAAATTGAATATCGCATTTTCGAGAAATTTTGAAATTAATAATTTTTTTTTAATGGAACAGCCTGTATATGTCAATAACGTACTGAATATAAATCTTTCGCACGTTTAGTTATTAAAAATATATTTTTTTAAATTTTGTGTTGTGTTCATTAGTTCTCTATTTATTTTTCTAAACATTTTGGTTTTACTTTCGTTGCTTAGTGTTTGACAATATTTCACTATGGTATTTCCTCATTTGGAAAAATGCGATATGTTGGAAGCATACATTTTATGTCGTAAAAATTCAATAAGGACTAGCGAATATTATGCTGAACATTATCCTTTACGACAGCAGCCAGGTCGACATTACTTTCGAAAACTTTACAATCAGTTTAGACTGCATGATTGCTTATTTAGAAAGAAAAGAACGAAGAAAAATATCGTCGTCAACGAAGAAGTATAAATTACAGCGTTAGCATCTTTTGAAGCCCATCGCGAATTTTCCATTAGGGATGCTACTAAGGAATTAGCATTAAGTTATTCATCAGTTCAAAGTATTTTGAAAAAGCATAAATATATCCCCTTTAAGTTCAGAATCTCTCAAACATTACAGCCAGGAGATTCCGCCAGGAGATTAGCTTTCTGTCATTGGTTTGTTAGTTTTTCTGATGAAAATTTGAATGGAGCACAGTGTATTTTATGGAGTGACGAACGAAATTTTTCGAATAGATACATGTTTAATAAGAAAAATAGTCATTACTGGTCTCAAGAAAATTTATTAATAGTTAATCCACATGCTGCACAAGTTCGATTTAGTTTTAACGTTTGGTGCGGATTAATTGGTTCGGTAGTCGTTGGTTCACTGTTCTACAATGGTACGTTGACAGGAAACAGATATCTGGAATTTATTCGTAACATCCTAGAGGATTTCCTTGATAACGCCAATTACCTGATGCGCCAAAATTTATACTTTCAGCAGGACGGTGCTCCTGCACACAACTAGTGCAAACTTACCTCGACACCATCTTTGCCGAAAAGTGGATTGGTACAAATGGTCCAATTCAATGGCCAGCACGCTCCCCTGACCTCTCACCTTTAGACTTTCTTCTTTGGGGATACTTAAAAAATGAAGTGTACAAAACGCGATACGACAACGTGCGCGAATTGCAAGACAAGGTCAGAGAAGTTTTTCGCCAATTAGATAGAAGGACCATCTTAAGAGCCACCCAGAGTGTACTGAAGCGGGCACGAAAATGTATTGAGCAGGAAGGTGACACCTTTGAGCAGTATTTATAAATTATACATGAACTTTCTTCTTTTTAATTTAATTTTGTAAGCTGTAATATGTTAAAATAAACATTAAACACAAAATATGTATCTGTTTTGTCAAAAGCTAGCGGAGCAATGACAACATTTAGAAGGAAATAGAAACTGCTATAACTACTTCATTATTAGTTTTAGGACAATAGTGTATTGAAACTTTTATATTACAAAGAACATTAGCATTCAGAATTTCAAAAAAATATACAGGACTGTTCCATTTAAAAAAATTATAAATTTCAAAATTTCTCGAAAATGCGTTATTCAATTTTTGTTTCATGAACTGCATGCTAATCAATGTTAAAAACACTAATACTTTGGTAATTTAACCTACTTTCTAGAATCAATAATAACAGAGATAGCAATGGTGCGCGCTTAATTTGAATCAGTCTGTATATACAATTTTTTATAATATTTTCGATATTATTAAAGAATATTCTGGTTTGTATACGAATAGTGAGGTTTTATTAATTTAAGTAAGTTTAAAATTGTTTTTATTATTTAAGTAATTTATATTATTTATACTAAGACAAGGATTTTTACTTTGTATTTTTAAATCTGTTGAGTATAAAATCATATTATTTCGTATTATTATTAAAAATCCATTACCACAGTTTTAGAATTTTTGTTTAATGTTCTTTTACATCAACTAATGGGAAGCAATTTCGAAAAAACAAAAATTTAGATGCAAAATGATCACTAATTGACCGCATTACTCATGTGATACGCCGTATTGACAAACCATCTCGTTTGATATATTGCAGCTAAAATGCTTCGCAGTCAGATCTGTGCCAAACATTTTTTATCGAACACTCGACTAACATCATTCCGCAAACACTTCACGCCTGACCAAGCCACGTGTGTTATTTTGTTATTTTCCAAAGTCAATTATCGCTAGAAAAATGCTATTTTAATATTGTTTGAAGTAACTAAGAAAGATTCCCTGCACGAGAGAAGAAAAATATTGCGAAAATCGATTGAGAGAATGATTGATGCATCCAATGGAAGTGTTGAAGTTACGTATGTGATGCAGGCAACTTTTAGCCAACAGAATAACTTTTCTTAAACAATTAAACACTTTGTTTTGAACATTTTTGAAACTATTTGATGATTGAATCATATTTTACTAGTTGCATGAGTATTTATATGTGAAAAAAATGCTACCATTTTCGAGTATGCGCACAAGCGGTATTTAAATTTTTAGCGTCTATGTTTTGTTTGACAGTTACGGTTCCTTAAAGAAGACGTGTTTAGTGAATGTTGTAATATTGGTAAAATCACTATTCATGGTGCAATTCAGTACTTGTCTTTTAAGAAGATCAATACAACTGAGATTTTGGTAGACATATGACAAACATTGAGTAACGATGCTCTTTTGAAAGCCACGATTTGTTCTTGGGTTGCTTACTTTAAACCTGGCGTCATGACTCTCGAAGATGGAGATCATCCTGGACCACCAAAATGTGTTACCGTTCTAGAAGTGGTTGCAAAAGTTCATGATGTTATGCTACGTGTGCGAAGAGTGGAAGTGGAAGAAATTGTCAAGACAAAGAGAACGTGTACACCATATTTTGCATGCCAAATTAGCCAAGTTTAGGCTGTACCGTGTTTACTGATTCTACATTAAAAAATGTGAAAGAGCACGAATTTCCAACTACGATTCGAAGCTTTTTAACCTGAACTCGGTACATTTTTAACACCGCTTCGTCGGTCAATGAAACTTGGCTCCATAATTATGTGTCAGAATTGAAACGACAATCTCAGTAGTCGAGGTATCATGATAGTCTTCCGCCAAAGAATGCCCCAAACATTTCTATCGGTTGGAAAGGTACACTTCACTTTATTTAACCCTCAAGCCTATCTACCCACGAAGGTGTAAGGTGAGCGGAAGTTAAGCTGGCGTCCTCCTGCAGATTTCCGTCGACTTTTTTCGGTCGCTCAAATTTGCAATCTCCCATTCCATATTCTTTCGACCGCTGCATTTCTTACCTCCTCTATCTATGCTTTTCTAGGCCTTCCTTTTGTTCTCTTTTGCCAGGTTTTGCCTCGAAGACTGCTCCTTCAAGCCGGATCGAAGAGGATAATGGAAGAACAGTACATTACTTAATGCTTTAGTTAACAAAAATTATGGTATATATACAAATTCTATATACAATTTAATTCCAACAGTTCGAAACATTTTAATTTTACATACATTACTTAAACGTAATTGAATATCGAGGACATTTAATATTATAATATTTAAATAGATAGATTGAATAAATAGATTAAATACCTTTTCTTAAATTATCCTCGTATATATCAATGAGTAGTTGCATTACAATATTCTATTTGATGAAATTCGTCGAAATAAAATTTTATAGTGAGATATAAAATATTTCCGACAATAAATTTTATTAATATCTTTTACAGATGCTTTTCAAAGTAAATACCTAGATATAAAACGATTGCAGTTATATACACTGCCGCTAGCGTTTTATTTTTCATCGAATGCAGCATACGGAATAATAAAAAAGTAGTTTAATGGTTACCCCATTAAATTCTGTAGTTAGAGTCTCTATTACGGAGTTTGAGCTTACCTAAGGTTAATTAACTGTTAATGTGGAAAGTAGTTATCATCAAAAGTCAGGATTATGCCAAACGCCTTATTTAAAACCGAATCTGAATAAATAGGATTTGTGCGAGATTGCTTATCGAAAAGTTCACCATTTCAAAATATATTTAATATAAGTATATCAACCTTCGTTGTAATTTATTAACTAATTTGTAATATTGATAATGTAGAAAGCTATTACATAGAACGTGATGTAAATTGCAATATTTAGAGGAAAGTATTATGTTTTGATTTATTATTTCAAATTACGAGGTGCATTCAAGTTCTAAGGCCACCGATTTTTTTTCTCCAGACTGGAAAGAGATAGAAGCATGTGCATTGTTTTAAAATAAGCGTGCGTTCGTTGTCAATACGTCACAGAGATGGCAGCACTTTACGGCAGATGGAATTGTAGCGGCAGCGTCGAGAATGAGAACTGTTTTAGATACTTAAAATGGCTACGTTTTCCTTACTTGAACAGCGTGCAATCATTCGTTTTCTGAATTTGCGTGGTGTGACACCAATTGAAATTCATCGACAGTTGAAGGAGACATGTGGTGATGGAGTTATGGATGTGTCGAAAGTGCGTTCGTGGGTGCGACAGTTTAATGAAGGCAGAACATCGTGTGACAACAACCTCGGGCTCGCACAAGCCGGTCTGACGACATGATCGAGAAAATGGAGAGACTTGTTTTGGGGATCGCTGAATGACAGTTGAACAGATCGCCTCCAGTGTTAGCATTTCCGTGGGTTCTGTGCACACAATCCTGCATGACGACCTGAAAATGCGAAAAGTATCCTCCAGGTGGGTGCCACGAATGCTGACGGACGACCACAAGGCTGCTCGTGTGGCATGTTGCCAAGCAATGTTGACGCCCAACCAAGGCATGAATGGGACTTTCTTTTCGTCGATTGTGACAATAGATGAGACGTGGATGCCATTTTTCAATCCTGAAACAAAGCGCCAGTCAGCTCAATGGAAGCACACAGATTCACCGCCACTAAAAAAATTTCGGGTAACCGCCAGTGCTGAAAAAATGATGGTGTCCATGTTCTGGGATAGTGAGGGCGTAATCCTTACCCATTGTGTTCCAAAGGGCACTACGGTGACAGGTTCATCCTACGAAAATGTTTTGAAGAACAAGTTCCTTCCTGCACTTCAACAAAAACGTCCGGGAAAGGCTGCGCGTGTGCTGTTTCACCAAGACAACGCACCCACACATCGGGCTAACGTTACGCAACAGTTTCTTCGTGAAAACAACTTTGAAGTGATTTCTCATGCTCCCTACTCACCTGACCTGGCTCCTAGTTACTTTTGGCTGTTTCCAACAATGAAAGACACTGTCCGTGGCCGCACATTCACCAGCCGTGTTGCTATTGCTTCAGCGATTTTCCAGTGGTCGAAACAGACTCCTAAAGAAGCCTTCGCCGCGGCCATGGAATCATGGCGTCAACGTTGTGAAAAATGTGTACGTCTGCAGGGAGATTACGTCGAGAAGTAACACCAGTTTCATAGTTTTCGGGTGAGTAGTTAGAAAAAAAATCGGAGGCCTTAGAACTTGAATGCACCTTGTACGTCTAGTTGACAGCTAACCAAAAACACGAGTTGCCGGTACGAAAATGGTGCCCTTTTTAAATTGTGCATTCTTATTGGGACACCGATATATGAACTTGTATTGTGTTCTTCACACCCGATTTTTAATCATATTTCATATTATTAAAAATACTTTTGTATTATTCAAAATTGGTGAAGTTTTAACTAGTCAAGTATCTTTCCAATTATTTTGTTATATACGCATGCGGTTTGGCCGTTAAGGAGTGAAGACAGGGTAATACAGTTTCTACAGATACAGTTGTTACTGTCTGATGGTAACACTTTGCTGTATGTGACATGACAAATTTGTTCAATGGTGGCATGCTCAGGTTAAATCCAAACTAATGTATTGTCATTAGAATATTCTTTTCAACGTAAGTTTTAATTTATTAATTAGAGATTTCTCCAAAACGATGGATATTACCAGTAGGCAACAGTTAATTTAAAAACCTTTTAATAATGATAATAATAATAATATAAATAATAGTAATATTAATAATAATATGTTACAAGGTAGTGTTCTTCAAAATACATTTATTTCATCAAAACATTTACTTATTGTAACTTGTTATGTAGATTGTAAATAAACTAGGGAAAAGAGGAATATATTTTCAGTAAATCCTCCCTATATATATATTCACACACTTCAATTCAAAGTGACACAATATTGGAGAAACCCTATGAATCTTTCTAAAATGTTTACAAGACCATTCGATTTGAATCGAATAAATATATCATATGTGTTTGAAGTAGCAAGAGGGTAGAAAGTTTCAAGCCTGTACGCTTGTCCTTTTTGTCTCTGGATATACCGAAATTGCTGTAGTTTTGTGTACACAAAGTTTGCCTATAGTTACAAGGTCAATTGCGTCAAAATTTTTATTATTTACGATTATGTAATTGAAAATATAAGTATCAAAAATGTTCAATACGACGTATGAAAGCTAAAATGTTACTTTAGAAATTGCTACCAACTTCATATACACAATATTGAGTATATTATCTCTATACAGGCTGATTTATTGATGGGGATCTTACTTATTATTAGAGATAAAGGGTAGATTTAAATTTGGCAAAGTTGCTAAATTGTGTGTTTATTATGAACTCGAAAAGAAAATGGACCTGTGTCGAATGCCGTTCGAGATTTTTTTAAAAAACGAAAGAAGCTCATTTTTTTCTCTTGCACGTTTATTTGGGGTTGCAGAGGAAAACTAAAAACACATTCTCGAGGTCACTTTTGGTCTACTATCTAATGGTAAACTCAAAATTTCTACATGACGTTTCCTTTCTATTTGGCCATCATCAATTTTCTTATTTTCTAAGGGTAATATGTCGGATTTTGACAACGCTAGAAAGAGTTTTTTTTCTGATGTCAACCATGTATGACATCTCGACACAAGTTTTTGATATTACGCTTTAATCCACGAAGAATACATTTTAAGATTAAGTAAGGTAGCCACGAAATTTCAAACTTTCTTCAAACATTTCCCTTCTAAATTTTTTTTAATAGTTTTCATTATTTATTGACGAGTCCCGGTATCTTATCTTGCTTGCGTATCATTTAATACGTAGAGTGCTGATATCGCTATCTGTGGCGGAATTGGTAACTATCATCCCCTTCTGCGAGCGAAGAAGTTACAAAAAGTACATCTCCGTAATGGAAGATAACTCACGCTTCTTCCACTTATAGAATTTCAAGTTTAATTACGGATCAGGTCAAGAGCTAGGGAATATTTTAGAACAGCCAACTTTTCCGCTTACGACTCATGAAGGTTGGATAAAATTATCAACCGACTTTGGGTTCTTTCTGCTTGGCGTTCTACTTCGACTTCGTTTTCGGAAAAAAATAATTAACTTTCCGCGGAACACACCACGCACACTACCGCCTCTCCATCCAGGGTAGTTCATGGTCATCTAATCCACCGAACAGCGATACTCCGGAAGAAATTAGTTACCATCTTAGATGAACAGGGAAAGAGAAGGAATACTCGTATTGTTTAATTTTCCTTTGTATAATTTAAATTTCCTCTAATAATTTATATATATATATATATATATATATATATATATATATATGATAAGTATGATATAGGTATATAGGTATATAGGTATGATAAGGTAAACTTAATAAGTCGGCGATTAAAGGTCTGACCTTTAATCGCCGACTTATAAAGTTTACCTTATATATATATATATATATATATATATATATATATATATATATATATGTTAATATGAAGCTGAATAGGCCTTAATGATAAATATAAAGTTTAAAGTTAAAAATAAACTTTTGCTGATAAGGTATTTTCCCTTTTTTTAAAAATATTGAATTATAAATATCTATATGAAATAAGCTATCCAATGTTACACGTAGATGGGGTTGTAGAACGTTAAAACTATTATTTGCGTATGATGCAAAGATACATAATCTTTAATAACTACATATACTTAACCTAAACAGCTGTTCCGGTATATAACTTCTTATAAGTATATTTGGGTGGGCGAAAGTTTGTGTTATGTGTCCGGCTAGGAAGAACAATTTAGACTCTTGTTGTTGTTGGGCATAGATACATACCCTTTAAATGGTAGGTTCGGTGACTGCAATAGGACACTTACAAAATCAGCTGATGCCAATGCAATTAATAATGGTATTTTTGTATTCAAAACTACGAAATAGAACGAGTGAGAGAAGGACTAATATTAAAGACTTTAATGAAGTGATTGCAAAGAAAGAACAGGTAAGTGAATAAATTAATTAAATTAGGAATATATAATGTATCATGTCACGTGATAAAATAAATTTGAAATAAAATCTAGGTTAAACAACACAACAAAATAAATGTGACATGAATAAAGCTAAACGCAAACATAATTCTATTATCTATTTTTAATTATTTGACAGGAAACTGTATTCTTCGTGACTTAGTTTTTAATTAAATTAATATTAATATGCAACATAGGTTATGATTATTAAAACTAATTTGATACTGGTTTCTTGGATTTAAATAAATTAATTTATCATTTTCAAAAAACTCGTAGGATGATTAAAAAATACTTATGTGGATATGGACAGGACTTGATTATTCTGGATTTGGCTGGTAGATCCGTGAATGCAGGCTACAGGTATGAACGGCAATCGGATGGCGTCCCCCGCTTGTTGTTCGATCTAACGGCCGGCTTCCCGGTGAAATGTAATTTTCGTTTTCTTGGACACCGGTTACCGTCTGGACTCGCAAAATGCGTTAAACAGGAGCTGGATACACTGGTAAGGTTTGACTAGATTTGACGTATGGTTTTTATAGATTTATTAATGCTTTTTCTTTTAATTTGCAGAAAGGCACTTATAATACGTCTAGGTGTTTTTAATGGAGAATTTTCTAGTGACGCCAACTTTCTTTTGTTCTCAATCCTAACTTCTGATTCGTTCAACTGTATGTATTTTTATAATCTCGACGTTTTATTATAATGAAAATGACAATTTAATCATTTTAAATATACATATGCTTAATATAAATTATATAGTTTATGTTGGTGAGTACATGTTTGACGTGTGAATGTTAATAATTGTATATAATGCTAGTTTTATAGTAGGGATAATTCCCGCTGTAATTATTTTAAATTAGTACAGTGTCGCCTAAATAAATGGCGTCATTTATTATTAATCAATTAAGTTGAAATATCTTTTGAAATACAAGATATCGGAGTAAAATGACTTATGCAAATGAAAAGATAAAAATAAACAAATATGAGAATGAATTAGAAACAATTAAATACGCGAAATCAACTTTATTGATATTACATATGAAGAATTCAGTTTCAATATTTTTTAATTATTCTAAAGATTACATATATACCTTAAAATTCTAGATTTTGCTAACTTAGGCATTCTTAGGTGTAGGGTTGACCTACATCAATATATATATATATATAATAACTTCGTGACCTTGGTATGATATGGTAAACCTAATCAGTAGGCGATTAAAGGTCTGTATATTACTTCAAAATATATGTATTTAAAAAACTCTACATGTTTCGGCTGTATACGCCTTTTTCAAGAGAATACAAAATATGAATGACAGGATATAAATGTCAAGTAATTACTTGACATTTATATCCTGTCATTCATATTTTGTATTCTCTTGAAAAAGGCGTATACAGCCGAAACATGTAGAGTTTTTTAAATACATATATTTTGAAGTAATATACAGACCTTTAATCGCCTACTGATTAGGTTTACCATATATATATATATATATATATATATATATATATATATGTATATATATATATATATGTATATATATATATGTGTGTTTTCTTTTAGGTTTCCGCGGGTAGTAGTATGTGTTGTAACTGGATTCCGGGTTTTCTTCCGCGTTTCCACTGTTTGGCCTTCGTAAAGACCGGTGCTGGTTTCTGGACGACGTTTCGGCAAAATCACATTTGCCATCTTCAGGTCTGCGATAACTGTCTGCTTCTGCTTTTGGTTACTTGTAAACAGTTTACGACTAACCAGAAGCAGAAGCAGACTTTCTGATCTTCGTTCAAGTATCGTTGTTTCGCCATTTCGTTATACAGTATGAAAAAATCGTGTGGATATTTAGAAAGCAAACACAAACTGAACAAAGCGGTGTAAATTGGCATGTGTTTTCATAGCAAAATGCAAAAATGGGAATCCCACAACCAAATTTGTACTTATCAGTTGTATTGTAATTATAATGGAGGCCATATGGCACGATACACAATAATATTAATTAAATATATTAACGTGGTATTCAATCAAATTACATAATTATATTGAATTAAATTTTTACTTCTACTGAAACATGTAGTATGGACCAAATGGTCTTTTAATCTAGGATACGTATATTTTTTAAAATCTAACAGCAGGGTTAAACAAAGGTTTAAAATACTGTTTGCCAAGACGTCGGATTCTTATAGAACAAGTGATTGCAAGTATCGAAATCTTGATTAAGAATTTTGAACAAGGCCCAATTCCCCAAAAACCCAAATCGATAAGAATTTACAGCAGCATAAATAGAAGTCAGTTAATAAATAATGGAATGTCATTAAAACTCTCAGATCAAACGACTGTTTTTACTTAAAACCAGATAAAGAAAAAAAGTTAGTAATTATGGACAAAAGTGACTATTTTTAAAGAGTTGGGAATTTAATTATAGAAGGTCCGTATATAGAAATTAAGAGGAATTAAATTGTCATCCTGTGTAGGTAAATCATATTTTACCTACTAAGGACGGCAACTTAATTGACCAAATATGTATTTAGGATTTAGGACGATTATTAACAATGCTAAGAGGTTTTATACCTTTTTTAAGCTAAGTTTAGATATTAGAGAAATATTGTTATATAGATTTAATCTAAATGCAATTACCAATACGTTAATTCAGTGTTCATTAGAGAAAAAAAAATTCATATTTAAAAAATTCATACACTGTACCTTATACTTATTTTTATGAACATTTTTCATTTTAGACACATATTATAAATGCTAACGAACTCAATTTATGCAGGATCCTATACAAATTCAAGACAGAATCTGATATAATCCCACCTTTAATGAATATATCAAAAAACTTTTTATTAAGCATCATTAGAGTATATCACCCGGCGATTTTTTATGCTACTTCCATTTTGTCATAATCATCAACCCTTATACTCCACTACTTGAGTAATATCCCCTGCAAATAGCCTTTTCAACATTTAGGGGAGTTTGTAGATATATTATAAGTTATAGCGTGCCAATAAAGTTTTATTAAGAGGTGATAACTAAGAGAGTTTATACTATCATATTTTTGCGTGTATATTCATAAATAAATATCATATTATTCAGATAATTGGACAGAATTTATTATAAGGGTTCAAGGGTGAGTTTAGTGAAATATTATATTAATTAACTTAAAGTAATTCTATTGGTATACATTATTATATTAGATAACGTTTCTAAATTTTCTAAAAGTCCTTTCATTTGGCTGTCTCCTTCCAGGATACTTCTGCAAATACTCTGTAGCAGAACAATTTTGGTTGGATGAAATGAAATATGCCACCATGTCAAATTTTCTTCGTTAGAAAATATAATTAATAAAAAAAAAATTAAATTATTTCACAAAAAATTAAACACCAAACTAATGTGTCAAAAAATCAACGCAACTGTCAATCCAAATACAACAGTACCACATTTGCTTTCCAAAGCTTGCTTTCGTCTTGGTGAAAATATTTGGAAAACGCAAAAAAACGAAAAAATGAGGAAACCTCAATTAAATGATGATTAAATGAAAAAGTGTTTTCAGAATCTAATATGAACACATCAGGGCTGTATTTAAAAAAAATAAGTTTATGATGGTTCCGCAAAGACGAAACGTTGGATTAAAAAAATAATAACGCCATCTTAAACACCGTTAAAAGTTGATGTGGAGAAGTGACATTGGTTTTGCTCTGGGCCAAATATTATATATAATATTATAATTAATATGTTTTTTCAATAAACTAATGCGTAAGTAAGATCTGAAGTTTTCTCGTCCGCAATAAAATAATCTTTCAAAGTTTTAAATGCTTGTACGACTTGTGTATGTGACGGTGTTGTTACAATTTCTTCATCACTTTCTTCTAGTGTTTCATCATTCACGATATTTGATACACTATCAAGTATGTCCTGGTCTGTGGGATAGTCTGTTGTTAAAAGATTAGGGTCTATTTCGCGAAAAGAATCGACGGATACATTTTGAATTTTCAGTATCTCAGTACAAGTTTGAAAGTCCTGGCTTAATTCAGCGAGCAATTCGTCAGTTTCTTTATCGCGTAATCTCTCTCTTAACTGAGAAATCGGTATTACGTCTTCTTCCTCATCTTCTTTACCAAAAACAGCCATTTTAAAACAGTTTTGAATAGTTTTACATTCCATGTCATGGCAATCTCTTTCACACAATCCGGCAATGATATTGTAGGATAAATTTGGTTCTCTAGAGCATTTAAGATTTTTTTCAGAATTCTCCGTTTGTAATGATCCTTAAAATTTTTATGATACCTTGATCTAAAGGTTGTAATTTACTGGTCGCGTTTCGTGGACAGAATTGAAGAATCATGGCCTCAAATTTTTGCTGTAATGTTGGATGCGCATGACAGTTATCAATAAACATTAATATTCTTCTACCTTCTTTTAAAAATGGCTTATCTAGTTTATTAATCTTAGTATGGAGTTGACCTTCTGTCCATTTCTTTTTATTTTCTTTTTCTAGCCATAACGATTCCACATACAGGTTTTGGGTCGATAAAGTTTCTCTCAGAAGCTTCTTTGATCAATTCGTCGGCTATTTCATTGCCTTTAATCTCCTCATGTCCTTTGGATTTAGTAGAAGAATTCATAATTTCTTTAATAACCTGATTATTATTATGTTGATTTTTTTGTTTGCGCACTCGGCTTCCCGAATTTCTTCGGCGCAGGCCGCAACTGCAAACAATTTAGTAATCCACTCGTGTACCAGGTACCGGTTGTAAACATAAGCTCAGGTGCTGTACTATCCGCTTGCATTTATCGTACTGATGGCCTGTGTTTTCACAAACAGTTCGAGCGGTGGAAGGTCCAAGATGGCCTCGATCAGATGTATAAATCAAGTATAGTACCAGGATCAGTACATTTCCTTGGGGGACACCGAATTTTATAGAAAGGAATATTGTTACTCTTTCTCAGTCTTATTATTTTTGATATCAAGAATTAAAGTAATTTCAAAACAAGTATAAATTAGTAAAAAATTTTTACTCGTCTAAATCTACATTTGTCCTATATGAAATAGGAATTATATCATTCAAATTACTTCATTAAACGTTTAGAAAAGTAAATTGAGTTCATTAAGTTTGTCTCTACCGTAATTTTGAATTTCAACGAGCTATACCATTCAACTAGCTTACACGGTTTAGGTAGATGTTAAACGAATTTGTTTTACATATATTTTTAGTTCTAATTTTCAATGGTGATATATATTGAAATTTCATTATATAATAATAATAATAATATTCGTGTTAATATTCATGTTAATCCGAATGCAATGTTTAAAGTAATTAAGAAAATTGTTCTATCTAGACATGGTAATTTACTATGCAAATGTTATATGGCGTTAACACAATATATTTTTTCTTCATCTCTTAAATTCTAGTGAAAATGTATATTACTGTATAACAATTGTTAAATCATAACTATTACGTTATTACGTTCCTCAATTGTTCTGTTATACACTTTCATTTAAAATATCCTTTATAAACACAGACAATTTGTTACATAGTTGTCTGTCTCAACTGTCTTTCATGTCACTTCTATCCATGTTGTACATTACGATTCTAAAACTAAAAACGATGTCGCTTATGTATGTTATTAAAATGTAATAAAGTTTAGATTAAGGAAAAGCGTAAATATAATAGAGTTTATGTAGGATAACAAAGAAAAGTAGAAACAGTTAGACATCGCTATCGCTAGATACAAAGTGTTTTGATATATGTATCTGAATTGGAATAATTTCTAACTTTTCCCCGTCAAAATTTTTCACATTTGGACTTAATGCTGTAATAATCTTTTCGATTAGAATAAACAAATTTTGAATGGATAATGTGCTTCTGATATATTTAGTTCTAATTTTCAATGGTGATATATATTGAAATTTCATTATTTAATAATAATAATAATATTCGCCACAAAAAATAAAGGAAAGTCACAAATGAATAGTAATATGTATACAGTATACATGCGGGAACGATTTGACGGAAGATGAGGCTCACCTATCAGTGACAGGCTGGCATTATTTTCAAATAGGTTAGGTTTCTACAAGAAGTTAATTAAATTTTCACTACCGTCTGACGTTTCGTTTGACAGATACAGTTGTTTAAAGTGTTACACTTTGTAATTATATATAAATATATAATGTTTTAATTCCATTTTCAAATTATATTATTTACAATTGCATCGAATTTAAAATATTAAAATCTATTTAGCTATTTTGTGCCATATTTGGTTCAATGTTTGTTCTCAAGAGAAAACCCTACTTGTATCTCACTGGTCGTAAATGCCTTCCGAGAATATCTATCGAACGGTAAAACCCAAGCATTTCACGTTCGTTTAGCATTTCCTATATATATAATTTTAATTTAGTAATTAATTAAGTATAACTTCTCATCTAATTATTTATAAATCATTATTTACAATTATAGCCACATATATTATATATATATATATTGATACGTTTCTTATTATTTTAAATTCTTTATGTATGAACTTTTAATATTTCTTAGTATGATATTATGTTGCGGTTTATTCTCTTGATGATCGTGATAATGTTAAATGAGACGTAAAAAGTAATATTAACTGTTATGTAAAATGTTGATTTTATACTTAACTTAGAAATGGTCTTATTATTCTTTCCTTTTTTTTTATTATAGACGGCTAGCTCAATATTTCGTATCTCTAGGGTTCAAAGTCGGTTCAGGTATTTCTACTCCTCTCTTAGCTTATTTATTTTAATAAATCAATTCGAACAACACTTAAAGCAATTAAAATAAAACCAAAAAAATAAAATGATGAAAAAACATTAACTTTATTGTACAAACAAAATTCTTAAAAATTCAAAATTAAGTCGGTATTTCGTGGAACACAAGCAATGATACATGCGATAAAAATTTGTACTAATACAAATCTTCTTTACTCTTGTGAATAAACATGTGTTTAACAATGTCAGTCTAATAAAATTGTGAATATTGGAAATAATAGATTAAGTTTAAATAGATTAAGTTTAAATTGTTTAACAAGTGCAGAGTGAACTTCAATCTCTTTAATAACAGTTTACAGTGTTTGAGGAACAAATCGTTAACTGTGAGTACGAGTAAGTTGAGAACAACCAGTTCTATATGTGAATATGACTATTTAAAATGGCGTGTAACAATTAGTATATAAAAAACGTGTATTTTCGGGAATTAACTTCGGTGATCTCTGTCTATAGGTTCTGGAATGGTTCTCGAGCCAGGAAAACGGATATTAACCAGATCGGTTCCCTTAGAATGGCTTGTTCGTGATGTTTCCAAAGTCCGACGACAGCTGATTGCTTGGCGGCGTTCGTGTGCTCCGTTGAATGGCTTGATCTTCGGTGAACCTTTTTTAGTAGACTCGCTGTATGATTTATATGTCCCAAAATTTCAAAAATTTCTATCTCCGGAATGTGATGGTCTGGTCTTTTGTAACTTTTTCAGTGTGTTGACGACAGATATTGTAAGCGTTTTAGATAAATTATTTTACTAATTATTTTAGTAGAAAAAAATTACTTTTATCGGAGCGAAATTTTCGTGACCGTTCGTTACAACAATGGTGGTAAAGACGCCGTTTTATTCTTTTGTTTTAAGTAAAATGACTGGCCGTTTATTGCCTTGTTCGTACTCATAATTATGTTGTTATTCAGTTATAATTTAGGTAATATTTCAATGCAAATGGGTTTATAAAATTATTTTAAGAATTATTGAATAAGTTTGGTTATGAAACATATGTTGTTTTGTTTACAATAACTCTGTCAACATGTGTTCCTATACAGGTTATTATGCCGTTATAATTTGGTGGCGGAGCTTAATTGTTTCAAATACATTTGAATATAAATACGTTAAATATGTTCTTATAAATCGCGTTAAATATTAATTTGAATTAGAAAATGAGTATAAACATCAGTAATAAAAATATAGAGAAAAATAAGTTAATTATTTTAAAGCAAATTTGTCGTCATAATAAAGTATTTATATTTTGAATTAATTCCTCCCCTCACTGGCATGAAAACATATAGTAAATATGAACATTATAACTAAATAGCTTGTTTTTGTATCCCTTTCAGAGGAGGAGCATTTCTTGCAATGCTTCAATATATATATATATTAAAAATAATAGACTTTTTATTGGTTTAGCGACCTTTTATTGAATTTTGATGTTTTATTCTACGACGTTTCGACTTTTATTATTATTCAGTCTTTTTCAAGTAACTAGAAACAAGAATTAATACAATGAAAATATGAGAAACCGTGTTTGCTTTTCTGAGACTGAATTAATAATTAAATTAACAATTAAAATTAAAATTAAATTAAAGACTGAATTACCAATTAAATTAACAATTAAAGTTAAAATTAAAATTAAAATTAGATTAATGATAAGTAAGGAAAAATTAAAGTGATTACATCTGTATAAATGAATTGAAAATTTGAATTAAACTACAGATACAGTAAAGAACATTGAATGACAATAAACTCACCGTTTTTTTGGGTTTAAAAAACACGCATTCTGTGCAACATGTGTTATCGGGGACATCCGAGACCTTTTTTTTATGAACCGACCGCACTAGTTCGAATATTGTAAGTGTCTGTCTTTGGTGTAGAGAGGTTAATTTCTGTTCTATTTTGGAATTAGCAAAGTGGTCAGGACCGTATTTAGGGGTATATAGTTAAAGTATTTACAAATGGGAACTGATAAAAAAAATTTTTTTTTGGTTTGTGTTTGTGTGTGCGAGGGGGTTTTGATTTTATCTATTTATCTATCACCCCCCCCCCCCCCGCACACACAAACATACAAACCAAAAAAAAATTTTTTTTTATCAGTTCCTATTTGTAAATACTTTAACTATATACCCCTAAATACGGTCCTGACCACTTTGCTAATTCCAAAATAGAACAGAAATTAACCTCTCTACACCAATGACACAGACACTTACAATATTCGAACTAGTGCGGTCGGTCCATAAAAAAAAGGTCTCGGATGTCCCCGATAACACATGTTGCACAGAATGCGTGCTTTTGAAACCAAAAAAAAACGGTCAGTTTATTGTCATTCAATGTTTCTTTACTGTATCTGTAGTTTAATTCAAATTTTCAATTCATTTATACAGATGTAATCACTTTAATTTTTCCTTACTTATCATTAATCTAATTTTAATTTTAATTTTAACTTTAATTGTTAATTTAATTGGTAATTCAGTCTTTAATCTAATTTTAATTTTAATTGTTAATTTAATTGTTAATTCAGTCTCACAAGAGCAAACACGGTTTCTCATGTTTTCATTGTATTCATTCTTGTTTCTAGTTACTTGAAAAAGAAAGGTCGAAATGTCGTAGAATAAAATATCAAAATTCAATAAAAGGCCGCTAAACCAATAAAAAGTCTATTATTTTTAATATTAAGACACGGCCAATAAAATAAATAAGAAAAATAAAATTCTTATAAACACTAAATTTATATATATATATATATATATATATATATATATATATATATATATCAATTGATAAATTCTTGGAGTTTTCCAGCTTTTATATGAAATATTTACAAATATTATCAAATTAGTATGTAATTGCGAAGTAAATTTGAATGTAAACATTGCTGTCTACAAATTACAAAGAAAATCATACGAAATTTTTTTTAATTGAAGTTTTGTCTACATTGGGACTTGAGCCTAAGTCTACGGTTTGCCGGACCGTTGCTTTACCACTTAAGCCACGATAGACCTTCGTTCAAGCTACTTAGAAATGCATTATAAAGTAACAGTGTTAATGATTCAGATGTTAGTTATTGAAAGTAGATGTCAGGTTTGAAAGCAGAAGTCAGTTTTGAAAGCAGATGTCAGTTTTGAAAGTAGCTGTCAGTTATTGAAATCAAATGTCAGTTATTGAAAGCAGATTTCTGTTTTAAAAGCAGATGTTAGTTTTGAAAGCAAATGTCAGTTTTGAAAGCAGATGTCAGTTTTGAAAGCAGATGTTAGTTATTGAAAGCAGGTATCAGTATTTGAAAGCAGATGTCAGTTTTGAAGGTTTGAAATTTCTAATTATTACTCCATAGCTAGATGTGTGTTTAGATAATTTCTTAGCCGTTCATTAAATATATCAATTGATAAATTCTTCGCGTTTTTCGGCTTTTATATGAAATATATACAAATATTATCAAATTACTATGTAATTGCGAAGTAAATTTCAATGTAAACATTTCTGTCTACAACTTACAAAGCAAATCATACGAAATGTTTATTTGAAAAATTTTGTCTACGTTGGGACTTGAACCCAAGTCTACGGTTTGCCGGACCGTTACTTTATCACTTAAGCCACGATAGACCTTCGTTTAAGCTATTTAGAAATGCATTATAAAGTAACAGTGTTAATGATTCAGATGTTAGTTATTGAAAGTAGATGTTAGGTTTGAAAGCAGAAGTCAGTTTTGTAAGCAGATGTCAGTTTTGAAAGCAGATGTCAATTATTGAAATCAAATGTCAGTTATTAAAAGCAGATTTCTGTTTTAAAAGCAGACTTTAGTTTTGAAAGCAAAAGTTAGTTTTGAAAGCGGATGTCAGTTTTGAAAGCAGATGTTAGTTATTGAAAGCAGGTGTCAGTATTTGAAAGCAGATGTCAGTTTTGAAGGTTTGAAATTGCTAATTATTACTCCATAGCTATATGTGTGTTTAGATCATTTCTTAGCCTTTCATTAAATATATCAATTGATAAATTCTTCGCGTTTTTCGGCTTTTATATGAAATATATACAAATATTATCAAATTACTATGTAATTGCTAAGTAAATTTGAATGTAAACATTGCTATCTACAAATTACAAAGCAAATCATACGAAATGTTCGTGACCTTGGTATGATAAGGTAAACTTAATAAGTCGGCGACTAAAGGTCTGCTTTAATACTTCAAAGTATATATATTTAAAATAACTCTACATGTTTCGGCAATGATGCCTTTGTCAAGAGAATACAAAATATAGAAATCGCCGACTTATTAAGTTTACCTTATATATATATATATATATATATATATATATATATATATATATATATATATATAATATCTTCGTGACCTTGGTATAATAAGGTAAACTTAATAAGTCGGCGATTAAAGGTCTGGTTTACTTCAAAGTATATAAATTTAAAACAACCCTACATGTTTCGGCAATACGCCTTTGTCAAGAGAATACAAAATATAAATTATATTTTATTTATATTTTGTATTCTCTTGACAAAGGCGTATTGCCGAAACATGTAGGGTTGTTTTAAATATATATACTTTGAAGTAAACCAGACCTTTAATCGCCGACTTATTAAGTTTACCTTATATATATATATATATATATATATATATATATATATATATATATATATAAAGCGATTTAAAAAAAAATTATTACAATCACTATTGTAAACTTTAACTAAACTATATCATGTGAAGTACCATCTTAAAGTATTTTTCGCAAGAAATATTTGAATGATATTAACTTCATTGACACTACAACCTTTCAGCTCGCGTATTTAATTAATTCTTTATTCTTAGACATCGCTATTTGCAATATGAATGATTATCCATAAAGTAAATCATAAAACGATCCTTTGCTACAACGGAGTTTCTTTAGACAAATCTCTCTCTTGTTTTCCTGGCTACCATGGGGTGAACATCTCTTACCGCAAGTACTTGTTCAAGCATACACAGTGAAACACACGTGCGATCGCGACATCATTCAAAGGTAACCTCTGTATTGTTCGATACGTATATTATTTTAAATATATTCATTAAACAATTAATTTATGAAATAACTAACTTACTTTTCAGGGTGTATTTATTGTATGTTATTTTTCAAATACTCATTCATCGTTACTTGTATATTTAGCTTCCATTTCATTATTTAAATACATTTCCAAGCTTAATTTCGTTGTGTTTTCTATTTAATAAGGTGTATTTAATGAACGTTTATTTCAGCATATAGCACCTTTACACCTGTCGCCCTGCACCTTTGATGCTCATAATCACATTAATTATACTTTAGATTGCTTTTTATTATTATTAGAATGCTATAGCTAACCCGGAACAAAGCAACACAAGCCACTAGCCTCCATCTTCTAATTGGCGCTCCCACTTGGTAAAATACGCAACACAACCAGCATTCTTTTAAGAAAAGAAGACGTGTTTAGTAAAAGTTACAGAATCGCTAAAATCGTGGAATTGTGGAATTCAATACTTGTGTTTTTATTAAGATGAACACAGCTGAGATTTTAGCGGATATGCAGCGAACAATGGACAACGAACATTGGTTATCGAATGTCTCCATGAGTCTCGAAGATAAAGAACATGCTGGACCACCAAAAGGTGTAACCATTCCAGAAATGGTTGAAAAAGTTATGATGTGCTTGGCTCCATTACTATGTGCCAGAATCGAATCGGCAATCTCAGCAGTCGAAACATCCTGGCGGTCCTCTGCCAAAGAAGGCCAACATGTTTCCTTCGGTTGGGATGGGAATGGCCATCATGTCTTGAAATTCGAAGGAATTCCAAAACATAGTGGCCATTACATTTCCAAATGAATTCATATTATGCTGCGCTTCTGGATAAAGTGAAAGTTGCCATCACTGAAAAGAGACCCACAATGGCTCAAAATTACATTAGTTCCTGAGCAGGGCTGAATATCCTTCAATGTCGCTTCTTATGACATGATTATATGAGGTAGGAGAGTCAAAGGGGTCTGCATGTCCGGATAGAAATTTTCACGCGTATATGAACTTGTTTTGTGTTCCCCACACCCAATTTTCAACAATATTTTTATTTATATTGTGAGAGTATTCAAAATGTTTTTGATAAATAATATTTTATATACAAGGTGTGTATAAATTGTCGCAAAAGCTACACGTAGCGACATTCTTCGTTCGGTTATGAATAAAAAATCTTAATGTTCAAATGTCGTATCATGCTTCGTAAATTCGTAAATGTCAAAATTTGACAGCAATGATTTTGATTGAACTCACTCAAAGTTATTGTTCTACAACGTTGCCAAATGTGTTTTTCGTGGAAGTACGTTAATGAATAAATGTTTAAAACAAGCTTTTAAATCAAAAAGAAAACGTTTACGAAATAATACTAGTAAATTTTTTTTCTTTAAACTAAATTGCATCTATCTCTATTAACAGATATCGAAGAGCAAAGGTTAGTTACGCACTAAAAGTCTAAACTTCAAGAACCCCGTGAAAACAAACGAAGCATGATACGACATTTTAACATTAAGATTTTTTATTCAGAACCAAACGAAGAACGTCGCTGCATGTAGCTTTTGCGATAATTTATACACACGTTATATAAATCTTCATTTCTCCTTAAACAGTCTTTTTTAATTAATTGAAATTATTTCTTGGAAAGGCCTTGTATTTTTGAAAGTTAATTTCATCAATACAAAATACTAAATAATGCTTGTTTAAAAAAGTTACTGCAAATATTTGGTTTACCAGAGTATGCATCCCTAGATTGTAAATTTTATTGAACGCGAATGAGTTTTTAACCACACTAAAGGTTCTCAGATCAAAGAATATCGCTTATTTCAACTTTACATTATTCTCGACTCTGTCCAACATTTGTATCCGTTCTCTTGTATTAACTGCCAGTTGCAACGTTTTATTTATTCCAAAAAAAAATTATTTAAATTCATCTCGAAACAAAATTACCTAATTTCCAATAGATAATATAAATATTAAGCTGTCCAATTAACACAATTTCAAATTGTGTGAAATACTGAAATATGGTTCAAACTAATAATATTTGCAATAAATTTAATATGCATAGTTTTATTGCAACATATAATTTTGCAACCGCAAATGTTATATTAACTATTTCATTCTATTTGGAATGAAATAGGTCAACTGTAATACAAAATAAATATATAATAACTTTAAACTGCCAATCGTGTGATTAATGAATATGCACTAACTAAACAAACTAATATTTAATGTAGCTATTTTCAACCAGAATATTTATTATTTTATGAAATAATTGCCCTTAGGTTTCTAAATATAGATATTAATTTTCTTTTTCTTGAGAACTGTAAACATTGTATACAAGATGTCCCGTATCGTTATGTTCAAATTTTAGGAGTGTAAAGTAGACTTCATTTCAAGTAACAAAAACGCAAAACTTGTATATCCATTTATATTTGTTTCAAAGTTACACATCTATGAATGTGATTGTCAGATCACAAAAATAAATGTGATCTTAAAGTCAATATAAACAGATTTAATTTAAAAAAAAAGTTATACAATTCAATAAAAGAAGGCCTGTGATTGTTAACGTCGCATAATAAAATGTTATCCTAAAATAAATAAACATGTGTCGTAGTGCATATAGTAATTTCTTGGAGATCTACAAAAAAGCGTACTGGAAATTGATTTATGAAAAAGAAGGTTCTTACATATTTCGTAAGTGCTGAAGCATGAATATCATACAATAAACAATGTTCAGTTGACTGATAACGTTGCATTTTTTAATAAAAGATTTAATAAAGGTTCGTACAACAGCTTATGAGTGAGTGGACATGTTTCCTTTCTCCAAAATGCCTTATCGATTTTCTTCTCAAGAGTATGCGGACATGCATTTTGTGTATGGCTACTTTAACGGCAGTGCACGTCAAGCAGTTATTGAATACCGACATCGGTTTCCCGATAGGCGCATTCCTCATTACAGAACGTTTCTGGAAACACACAGACAATTTCGGGAATGTGTGATTATCTTCTTTCGACCGAGGAGTAAATTTGCCAGCAGACTTAGAGGAAGAAGCAGTAGCTATTGTTACATGGGATCCAACTCTCAGTGTACGTCAAATCGCTAGACAACTAAGAGTGCCACGAACGACAGTTTGGCGAATTTAAAACGTGAGGGCATATCACTATCGCAGGGGCCACGGTTTGCTTGAGGCAGACCACTATGCTCGTCTAGTTTATTCTACCTGGATATTAAGACAGTCACGGCTTCATTTTTATTTCTGCAGAACAGTCCTCTGGACAGATGAATCTACGTTCACGAGAAGTGGTGTTACAAATCTAAGAAACCTGCACAGGTGGTCATCAGAAAATCCCAAAGCTATACGCCCATCTAAATTTCAACATGAATTTTATATTAACGTTTGGGCGGCCCTAATCAATGACTTGTTGATTGGTCCTATCGTTCCTCCTGGGAAGTTAAATGCGGACAATTACCTTCAATTTCTTATTGACGAACTGCCAGGTCTTTTAGACGATGTCCCACTGAATGTTCGACGAGACATGTGGTGTCACATGGATAGGGCACCACCACATTTCAGAATTGCTGTCCGAAATTGGATTAACGTCAATTATCCAAGATGGCTTGGTCGAGGTGGTCTTGTTGCAGGGCCACCCAGATCACCCGATCTTAATCCCCTTCACTTTTATTTACGGGGGTACATGAAAAATTTCGACTACGCGCAAGTTTCGAACACAAGAGAAGAGTTGTTGGATCGTATTCACATGTCTGCCGAGCAAATCCGACAAAATAAGTATGAAATTCGGATAAGTACTTCTTCAGTTGGCTTACGGGCCAAGCCTGTATTCAACAAGGAGGTGAACATGTCGGAAATATTATTAATTGAACTTTTTTAAATAAAATCAGTTTTTATTGACTTTGGGGTTACATTATTTTTCATGATCTGACAATCACATTCATAGATCTGTAACTTTGAAGCAAATAAAAATAGATATACAAGTTTTGCGTTTTTGTTACTTGAAATGAAGTCAACTTCACACTCCTGAAATTTGAAAATAACGATACGGAACACCCTTGTTTAATAAATATAATAAATTACTTCATAATGAAAGATTTACAAAATTGTTTATGAACTCTTGAAATGCCTGCCAAACATCTACAGCATTCAAAATTCTTTTTATTATGCTATATAATATGCTATTTAATAATGCTATAATTATAAACAAAGCATATAATATGCAAAATATGCGCTTTGCATATTTGGGTTCCATTAGGCCCGTATGACACCATGCGAAATTTTACAAGGTATTTGCATATTTGCTTAAATTTTCTGTAAAACTTAGCAGCGAAATTATTTAGATCGGTTTTAAATTTTTTTCCAAGTCTGCGTGAAAAAATGCGCAAAGTGGTAAAGTTAACACATGTTGTGATGTTTGACATTTTTAACTAAATTATTCACAAGGAACTATGTTATAAATTTAGTAGGTATACACCTGATCAGCTAATCAAAGAATTTTACAATTTAATTTACCAAGGACTGCCAACATTTATCAGGATAACACCAAACTTACACACAATTACAAATGCGCGGGTGCAGTTTTTGTATATAATAATTAGGGACCGGACACTAGAGGCCGATGACTCACTGCCCATGGGCGTACTATTGAAAATTTGTATTTTTAAAGAGTTTTTAATTTTATTTATATAATTTGAAAACAAACGGGTGGTGATCTATAAAATGCAAAATACATTTTTATTTTTTCATTTTATAGTTGAGTAAAGGAGTATTAGGGGAAAGTTGCTAGGAATCGACCGGTTCCTCGAATGGACCACCGTCAATTTACAGGTATACAGGGTATATAGGTCTTAGGAAGCTGCAATAGATGGCGTGTGATAATATGAGCACGTGCCAGAAACAAATCGGTTGTGCTGTGAGTGGTCGGCGTTTGTTTTTAAAGGAAAAAAACTGAAAGAAAGCATTTATATGTCATTTTGATCACCTCTACTGTAAGCTTTGGCAGGTAAGGATTTTGAATTTTGCTTCATGTTTTATTTTTACCTAGAAAATGTGAAGCCTTCGTATTTCGAATATTAGTCAGTTTCCTTGAATGGACCATGCTCGGTTTCCTCAAATGAACTGGTCCATTTCAGGCAACTAATAAGATTCTTTGAGTTACAATTATTGTTTTTTCTTTTAATTTAAGAGGAAACATGTCGGATGCTAGGAAAAAAGGAAAATGGACAGGCGAAGAGTTAGAGTTAGCATTAAGTGCTTTAAAAAACAAAGTATATGGTTTAAACGAGTGTGCTAGAATTTATAACGTCCCAAAAGCAACATTAAAACGCCACTTGGATTCGAAAAATAAGATTGCTAATGACAGGGTTAAATTTTACGGTGGGGTTCCTACATTTTCTGCAACTATTGAAAATGAAATTAAATCTCATATTTTGAAACTGGAAGAATGCATGTTTGGGTTGACACTCACGGATGACCGCAAATTGGCATTTGATATTGCCCAAAAGAATGGTATACCTCATTCTTTTAACAAGGGGAAAGGTTTGGCTGGTAAAAAGTGGTATTACAGCTTTATGAAGCGGCGTCCGGACTTGGCTTTAAGAACCCCAGAAAGTATTTCATTAGCTCGTGCGAAAGGTTTTAATAGAGAGAGCGTAACGAAATTTTTTGATTTGGTTGAAAAAATTTGTGATGAGAACGGATTAGATGGAACACGAATTTTTAATATGGACGAAAGTGGATTTTCCACAGTTCAGAAAAGATGCCAAAAAATAATCGCAACCAAGGGCAAAAAGCAAATTGCAGGTCTTTCAAGTGGTGAGAGAGGAGTCAATAGCATATTTGTGTGCTGTTGCAGTGCGTCAGGTCAGTTTGTTCCACCTATGATTATCTTTAAACGACTTCGAATGGCACCAGAATTAAAGAATGGAGCTCCAGAAGGCAGCATTGTTGAAATATCTGAGAGTGGATACATAGATTCCTCATTATTTGTTAAATGGTTGGAATATTTTATTTCCACAGTACATCCTAGTAAAGAGCGAAAAATTCTTTTATGTTTGGACGGTCATACAACACACAGCAAAAACCTGAAAGCTTGGGAATTAGCTCGTGACTCGGGCATTATATTGCTTCAACTGCCGGCCCACACCACCCATAAATTACAGCCACTAGATGTAGCAGTTTTCAAGCCCCTTGAAACCTTTTATATTCAGGAAGTGCAAAAATGGATGCGAACCAATCCTAGTATTCCCGTATCGATGTACAATGTTGCATCAATATTTACACCTTCCTACGGACGGGCAGCTACAATTGAAAATGCAGCAAGTGGATTCAAGACCACTGGTATCTGGCCAGTGGACAGAAATATTTTTGGTGAAAAAGACTTTGTTGCTGCGGAAAATCTTCAAGAGGAAACTGTAAACATTCAAAGCGATATCCAGACTGGAACACAAGGTTAAACAATTTGTTATTGTAGTTTTTCAATTTATTATTCTACTTTTTTATAGACAATTTCAAATCTCCACTTGGGAACAGTTCACTGTGTGTGTCCGTGGAAGCAATCTCCCCGATTCCAAATCCAGCCAACAGTGAGAGGACGTCCAAAAAACGAAAAAGAAAAGATGCCCAACAAGCTTGCGAAATAACGAGCAGCCCTTATAAAGAAGAACTTGCTGGCAAGCAAAAAGTGAAGGAGGCAAAACCAAAAAGTATATTTGGTAAAAAGAAATTGAAATCCTGTCGATCTTCTAAACCATCCACTAGTTTATGCCCTGATCATGATGAAGCAGATGTTGGCTGCATCATGGTATTGTTTACTATGTAAGGAGGACAAACAAATTGACATGATTCAGTGTCAAAAATGCAATAAATGGGTGCATGCACTTTGTGCAAATGTAAGCTTTTTGCGAAAATTTTATTTTTGCCCTATTTGCATTAACTTACCACATGTTTAGTGGTGCTGTAAAAGCTAATTTTTATTTACTTTTAAGAAATATCTTTTTGATTTACCTATGTGGTTTTATTACATAAGAATATTTTGTACTTTGGTTTTTTTAATAAACAATTTTTAAGAATGTTATATGAGTTTATTAATGTTTATTTTCACATTATTGTGTTGTGGTTCAATTAAGGAAACTAGAAGTCCAATCGTGGCAACTGGTTGCCCCAAATGGACCACAAGCAGGCTTTAAAAAAAATAGGTTTCAAAACATTTGTAGCGTGCATGTTGCAATTAAAAAATAAAAATATGATACCTAAAACACTAAAATGGATGCACATAATTTTTGTTTGTATAAAAAATTTTTTGTTTCAACAGTAAAAAATAAAAAGCAATAATCGGTTCATTTGTGGCAACCTTCCCCTAATATTAACTAGCACTACTTTTGAAAGATGGCTTCTAATGCGTTCTACTGTTTTCGTGTAGCACTTAGGAACATAATTTTTGCGTAAGGTGGATTCATCAGGAACATTTCGACCAGTATATTTTTAGATAAATCTTTTGAAGGTGGGATTGTTAAGTTTATTTAATGGAATATTTGCCGCCATTAAAAGTTTCACAGAGTTCTTCGTTAAAATTGTCAGATTCCAACGGGTATAATTTCTGGGTATGTGTTTGCGATACTGAGTGACGTTTTACGTGCGATTTCTTGAAATTTTTGAAAGATATTTTACAGACTTTGTAATACATTTTGGAATCACTGTCAATGGTCATACAATTTCACCGTACTTTATTTATCTTACGAAATATAAACTAATAAATAAAACAAATTATAAAAACTTCTCCCGTTTCTATCGACACCCATGAAGAAAGGAATTTAACTGTAAAATTGAAGTAATTTCGGCACAATTCAACGACAAAAAAACTGATGCATCCGGTCTCTTGTTATTACATCTTAAAATTTTATACAAAACGTGGAGTCCGTGTTATAGCTTCCGATTATACGAAATTAAATTTTGAATCGTTATCATTACAAAAAAGCGTTCTAAATGTTATTTCGTGTGTAATTGCTCCTGCGATGTTGTAAAAAAAAGAGATAAAAGGAACTAAACTAGCTTGTGGTTCCGATACAGGCAAAAAGTTCACAAAAAGTTCACCCATTAACAATTTTACGTGAAGGGTATTTGTTTCTTACTTTCGAACATCGTCTTAAATATTTTGTTACGTAACAGACAGGCTTTTAACTACCTGCGATGTTAAGAGGAGGAAAAGTATCGACTTGTATATTTAACATTTACGAGAGTTTCCTTTGTTTTCTTTGCGAATTCCGATTCTCGATTGCTTGGAAGTGGAAGTACACGAAAGGTGTCGGAACGAATTTAGTGTTGATAATTCCATCAACATTAAATTTATATACCGGGATTTTCTTTTGTCATTACACAGGTATAATGCATTGACTTTTATTCATTTACCCTTACAAATAGGCATAATTGTATGGCGGTGGCATGGTAGGCAACCAGCAACATTTTTCAAATTGTCAAAAGTCTGTTTTTCATTCATACTTAAATCTTAAATTAAATATATTTGATTGAAGAATATACAATTTATTTAAAACAGTTAATTATCCCAACAGGCGTAACCTTATGGGTAGATAATTTAAAGTATTTTTAAAAATTCGAAGAAGATGGATAGTATTTCTTTAACCCGTAACTACCGTAGTGCGGTCATAGAGACCGGAAACGTATTGTGATTTCACTGTATCTTTTTATCTGTATCCCCCACTTCTCTGACCTGCGCAGTACCTTCAAATAAAGTAAAAATCAGTCTAATCCTAGAAGCTAGCGATAATAGGTTGCATGTGCGTTGCTCTAGTACACTTCAAAGTTTTAATACGGTCAGCCTGACCGCACTACGGTTAGTACGAAACAAAATGTCTGATTTACCAGGACCATCAAAACGTGTTAAATTTGGAGATCCTGACTTTGAAAAGCAGTTAACTGAGTGGTATACCGAGTTGTGTAATGACGATGAAGAAAATAGTGATAATGAAGAAGTAGACGAAGACTACTATGAACTTACAGATCATAATTCCAATTCAGAACAGGAACAGTCTGAGGATGAAAGTGCGACGGACACATTAGATATTGATAAGGAAAATAGAGAAGAAAATATCGATGACACAAATACTATAGCTAACGAATGCATAAAAAGTTATTATGGAAAAAATAGATATAAGTGGTCTTCAAAATCATTTTCATCTAACACCAGAACCTAAAAACATAATATTGTACTGAAATTACCTGGACTAAAACCCTCAGCTCACATTGATAGAGCAGATTATATAGCAACCTGGCAGTTGTTATTTTCACAAGATATTTTAGACATAATTTTACAGTGGACAAACATAAAAATACGATCTATGAGGGAAAAATATAAAAACCGAAATAGAGCCGAGTTAAAAGAGGTAGATGATATTGAGTTAAAAGCATTCATGGGATTACTTTTTTACACAGCAATTTTTAAATCCAACCATGAAGATATAAATATGATTTATGCTACTGATGGAACAGGTCGGCAAATTTTTCCTTGTGTGATAAGACTGATAAGTAAAAACAGATTTGCTGTTTTACTTACTGCCTTACGATTCGACAATCCTAACGATAGGTACGTTCGGAAGGAAAGTGACCCTGTAGCTCTAATTTCAGAAATATTCGAAATATTTGTTAAAAATTGTCAACAAGGATACAGTCCCGGAGTGAATATGTGTATTGATGAAATGTTAGTATCCTTTAGAGGTAAATGTAAATTCAAAATGTACATGCCCCAGAAACCATGCAAATATGGCATAATAGCTATTTATGTAACCAGTTATGAAATGGGTTATTTTGTGTAACGAAATGGAATGTTTGCAGGACGAGCGAGCGTAGCGAGCGAGATCCTGCAAAATGACATGAGTTACACAAAATAACATTTCATAACGTGTTTCATACAAGATTTTATCTAATTTTGACCAAAACATAGATTTATAATTTTCCAGTTGATCTGACATTAAACGTCATAAGTCGTATTAAATAATTAGTGACAGTTTTCATGCTATTGATAATAATTCATTTGACTTGACAGGTGTTTGTTAATTTAAGTATAAGTATTTACTTTTATTAGCTAAATATTTCGGTGCATTGTACGAGTAAAAATGTCGGATTCAGATTCAGGTGGACTACCAAGCGATATAGAAGAGGCTGCACAAAGTGCATTATCGACTGTGATTCCACAAAAGTCGAAAGCCCAGTACGATTTGGCTTATGAAAAATTTGGGAAGTGGCTTAAAGACAAAAAAATTAAATGTGTTAATGAGAAGGTTTTATTAGCCTATTTCGAGGGAAGAAAGAATCAAAAAGCTTCAACACTCTGGACTCTTTATTCCATGTTACGTAGTGAATTGTCTTTGAAGAAGAATATTGATATTGCTAAATATGCCAGTTTACATGCATTTCTAAAGAGGCAGTCAGAGGGATACCATGCAAAAAAGTCTAATATTTTGTCAAAGGAAAACGTCTCCCGGTTTATGACAGAAGCTGAGGATAAAACATATTTAATGACAAAGGTCGCATTGATCGTTGGAATAGCTGGTGCTTGTCGAAAAAGTGAGCTAACCTTTCTACGTGTGGGGGATATTTTAGACGAGTTTTCTCATTTTGTAATAAAAACCCTAATACAAAAACAAAAGTAACGCGCGAGTTTGTGATCACAGAAGGAAATATTGAAGGGCAAAATTTTCTTGATCTTATTAGAAAATATATATCATTGCGTCCACAAAACGTTAATCACGATAGGTTTTTCGTCAAATATAATAATGGTAAATGCGGGGCACAGCCAGTTGGCATTAATACAATCGGTAATCTACCGAAAAGAATTGCTCAGTTTTTGAAACTACCAAATCCCTTCTTGTTTACCGGACACTGCTTCAGAAGGTCATCGGCTACCTTTTTGGCAGATTCTGGTGCGGATATTTTTAAGGTTAAACGACATGGAGCCTGGAAGTCCAATACTGTAGCTGAGGGCTATGTAGAGAACTCTATAGAAAATAAGAAAAGGATTGCCAATGATATTCTTGGTGAATCAAGCTCAAATGCACATTCCGTTTTGCATCATAACATCAGAGTACCTGCCATGAATTCTACGTGTGCAGGAATTAACCTCACCAATTGTTCACATTGTGTCATAAATGTTTATAATGCATAAAATAAAAATTTAACCAGTTTGTGTCATTTAACGTCCCCCCCCTTTATTAACTTGAGATGAAATGATTTTTTCAAAATATTTCGTAACTAGTGATGAAATGAACTTTTCAACACTAGTTACGAAATATTTTACTTTTCGTAACTAGTTACGAAAAGTAAACCGTTTCCTAACGTCATACAGTTTTGAAAAGTGTCACTTTATGTGTCAAAATTAGATAAAAGTTCTTTGTTTAACCGATGCGCGCACAAATTATTTTTATAATGGTTATATATATTCTGGTAAAGATTCAGATGGCAGGGGACTTTCAGACGAACAAAAGAAAATGGCCAAACCAACCCAATCGGTAATAAGATTATCCCAACCAATTCAAAATACAAACCGCAACATTACAGCAGACAATTGGTTTACGTCTATTGAGTTGACAGAAAAACTTAGAAATAGTGGACTAACCTATGTTGGAACTATTAGAAAAAATAAAAGAGAAATACCCATTCAATTTTTACCTAATAGTAATCGCTTAGTAGGATCCTCGCTTTTTGGTTTCACAAAAGAACTAACACTTTGATCGTATGTCCCCAAAAAGAGCAAAGCCGCTCTTTTGATATCATCTATGCATCATACTAATGCAATAGGTCAAGAAACAAGTAAACCTGAGATAATTACTTTTTATAATTCAAGTAAAGGAGGAGTGGATGCTCTGGATGAAGAATGCGCTGTGCACTCTACCAGTCGTCGCACACGGAGGTGGCCTATGGCAATTTTCTTCAGGCTACTTGATATAAGTGGTGTTAACGCACACATATTATATCAAGTAAATAAAAATAATAATATTTTACAAAAAACAGATTTCTTGAAAAAACTGGCCGATCAACTTGTTAGACCGCAATTGGAAAGACGAGCCAATAATATAAGGTTGAAGCGCGATCTAAGAAACTCTATCTGCAAGATATTACGAATACCAGAAAGAGAACGTCCCGATGGTTACGAAGAAAAATTAACAGTACGAAAAACTTGTTACTTGTGTCCATCAAGACTGAAGCGAAAAACATTTCATCTTTGTTTATGCTGCCGTAAGCCGATTTGTTTAGAGTGTTCGTCAAAAATCTGCCTTGAATGTAAAAAAGATACTTAGAAAGTTACTAAAGTTTAAGGTCTGCAGTTTTTATGTTAATCGTGTTTAAATTGGTACATTTTATTTACATATATTTCACGTAGGTTATATTTTAAGACTACGTAATAAATTCAAGTAATCTATCTCTAGTATACAAAAAATATTTACGTTATGAAATTATGATATGTTAGTTTAACGTTAGTAAGAGTGTGTGTTGCACAAATTTATTCTTTTTTAAAAAAATAAAATAAATTTTCGAAATATACTGTTAATTTTATTAATAATATTAATGAATAGCTATAACTTGAAAGTTTCTAGTTCAAGAATTTAAAAAAGTAGATTTTTTGAAACATGTTTGGACGGGGGTCTCTGTGACCTCACGACAGTAATAGTGCGATAAGATTGGCACTACGGCAGTTACGGGTTAAGGTCGAAATATATCTAAGATAATAAAATTAGTGTATCAGAGAAAGAAAAGCTATACAGACAAAGGAAAAGGGCAGAAAATGAACAAAGAGCACAGGGAATCAGGAAATGGAAAGTTATTTTCAAAAAAAAAGAAATGAGAAACTTCTATCGTGAGGCCAAGAGGGGAAAACAAAGACCCAGGCAGATCGTGTATATAAAAGATGGAGAAGGTAATTTAATAGGAGAAGAAGAGGAAATAAGAGCAAGGTGGAAAGAATATTTCGCACAAGTGTTAAATAAGGGAGAAGAAGCAGAAAGCACACAAGAATTATTATAAACAGAATAGACGGTCAATACAAATTCAATATCGGAACCCACCAGACAAGAGCTAAATCAAATAATAGAGCAGCTCAAAAACAATAAATGTCCAGGAAGAAATGAAGTAACAAATGAGAACATAAATTATGCTGGAGAAGATCTAAATAAAAAAATCTACGAGTTAATAATAGATATTTGTAGAAGCAAAAAATACCGAAAAAATGGACCCATTCCATAATCATACCTATTCTAAAAAATGGAGACGTATCTAACTGTAATAATTATAGAGTAATTACTCTATTTAATACAGTATACAAAATCCTGGCGATGTAATAAAAAAGAGGTTGGAACCCATTGCAGAAGATTTTATAAGACCATATCAAGCCGGATTTAGGAAAGGAAGAGGAACAACGGACCAGATTTTCACAATGAAAGATGTGTTAACCTCATGCTTGGAATACAATATCCCAGTAAGTGTAATTTTCTTGGACTTCCAAAAAGCCTATGACTCAGTCTTTAGAACAAAAATAACACAGATAATGATAGAATTTGGAGTTCCATTGAAATGCAATTAGTAAAAATGACGCCAGAAAAAAACCCTAAGCAGTGTCCATATCGGAGAAGGAACATCAGAAGACTTTGATATTACGATTGGACTCAGACAAGGAGATCGCCGATCGACGCTGTTGTTCAACCTTGCATTAGAAAAGATTGTCAGAGATAGCAACCTTAATAGAGAGGGACACTTGATGAACAAAAGTCATCAGGTCATTTGCTATGCAGGCTGACAGCAGCGGCACGCAAGGTGGGTTTGGAGATAAATCAGGAAAAAAGTAAAATAATTTGAATTGGAAAGCAACATAACGATGGAATCTGTAAAGTAATAACTGAACAAGGAAATTTGGAGTTTGAAAGAGTGGAAGAATTTAATTACCTGGGAGCGCTAATAACAGCCAAGATGCCAAGAAGAAAAGGAAATCAGCATGAGAGTAATAAAATCTAATAAAAGTGCAGAAATGGTAAACCACCTAATCAGGTCAAAGCACCTATCAAGGATATCTAAATTCAGAATATATAAATCTATTTTAAGACCCACATTACTGTATAGTTGTGAGACATGGGTGATAAATAAAAATCAGAAAGAAAGGGTAATTAGATGGGAGAGAAGAATTCTGAGAAGAATCCTTGGAGGAAAAAGAACGGAAGAAGGTTATATAAGAAGAACGAACGAGGAAGTATACAGCATATATCGAGGACCAAAAATAGAAGAAGCAATAATAGTTGGGAGACTAAGATGGCTGGGACATTTGGAAAGGATGACGGATGACAGAATACTAAAACAAATAGCGTGGAGAGAGCTGGTCGGTAAGAAGAAAAGAGGAAGACCAAGAAAAATATGGAGGGAAGCAGTGCTAGAAAACCTAAGAGAAAAAGATGTGGTAAACTGGAAGATAAAAGTGAAATATCGAAAGATATGGAAAAAGATTACACAGCTCTGGGCCTGAATGGCCTGTTAAGCTACACTATATACCGTATGTGTTAAATATCATTAGGCATAGAGAATCAAGGTATGAGTACATGAGAAAGCCAGTCCAATGCCAGCGAAGACCGCGACGACTGACGATTGTCTCCGATACCGATTGACTGGAAATTTTGCATTCAGTCTAGCCGCGGCCGTTACAGTATGAAAGTGTACAATAAAATTAATGTATACTGGCTCTTTATACACCCACTGAAAAGCTTCAGTTAGTAAAATGGTTTTATGCTGGCAAGTCTGCAATGGAGTGCATGAATTTGTTTGCGCTGACTTTTGCAGACCGTTCTGTACCTTGCAGACAAACAATTTATAATATTATAAATAAATTTGAAACTTGTTTCTGTCTCAATAACTGTACAAAATGCAAACCAAGAGAGGTATCACCACAAAAAATTGAGGAAAGAGATCGGCGGGATGTATTAATTTGTAGTATTGTGGAAATTGATAACACGAGATCTGCTAGAAGTGCTGCCGAGGAATTGGGTACAAGTAACACAACTATTTCACGTATTTGGGAACGTAATGGTTTAAAATGTTTCAAATATTCGAAAATTCAAGAAATATTTCTCGAGGACAATTTCCGGAGAATGGAGTTTTGTCAAGACGTTATGGAAAAGTTACATCGAGATGAAAATTTCGTTAAAAATATTCTCTTCACCGATGAATCAACTTTTCCATTACACGGAAAGCACAATCCCTCTGTTCTTCGATATTGGGCTACGGAAAATCAACACCGGCATTTTGCAAATCGCACTCAGTATCCTCAAAAACTAAACGTTTGGGCAGGTATTTTAGGTGACCATTCTATAGGCCCCTATTTTATTGATGGTATATTAAATGTCGACAAGTATCTCGAATTACTGAAAAATCAAATACTTCCCGCCATTCAAAACATTGGAATAAATCAGGAAATCGTTTGGTTTCAACATGATGGCTGTCCAGCACATAATGCAGTGAGAGTAAAGGAATTTCTAGGAAATACTTTTCCTGACCGTCTTATTACTGGAACAGGAAACATTAAATGGCCCCCGCGATCTCCTGATCTATCTCCAAATGATTTCTTTTTGTGGGGATATCTCAAAAATATTGCTTATACTCATGAAGCTGGTAGAGCAGAAAATCTAGTTGCTTTGAGAGAAAAAATAACTGAGGATGCGAATTCATTAATTGCCGACATGTTAGCAAATGTAAGAGCTAATTTCTACGACCGCCTAGGACAATGTCTTGCTGTGCAAGGATTTTTTAACCTCTTGTATAATTTATTATAATTTTTAGAATCCTTTTTTATTTATTTTATTCGGATTATTCTTTAATTTTATTAGAATTACACTTTTGTTTATGCGACGCACCGCAGCTAAAAAAATTTTTGGATCTACTGAACGAAATAAGAAAAGCAAATCCCTTGCTATTCGTAAATGTTATTTTAGAACGCATTACAAGTACCTATGTCGATGGTCAAATGATTACTGCTAACTTGTATTTGCGAAACAATCGGAGACAATCGTTGTCGACCGTCGCGGTCTTCGCCGGCATTGGATCGGCTTTTCTATACACATATACATCGTATGTACTCATACGTATTCCCTATGCCTAATGATATTTGACACATGCGGTATATATTAATTGTTAAAATTAATTCCGATTTAACAGACCAATAAGCACATGTATTTTGAAATTGTGTTGTATATTTGGATGGATTAAATTGTGGTACTGGTAAAATGCCAAAATAAGGCAATGGAATAGTAGTGTTGCCATTCTCTAATGAATATTCTCCGGGCCACTGCCCGGATAAAAATTCCATGGCGCTTCTGTGTTCAAATTTAAAATCGCTCATTTTCACTTGTTTAAACGTATGTAAAAGTAACAAATGTTAAGCGATTCAAACCAAACTTAGAGATGACATTATAAAATGTCACAGAAACTTGACGTAAGAAAATTGTCCCGATAGCATATTGTTTTCATAGCTAGACAGGTAGATAACATAAAAAACTCACCCCGTAATATAGAAATTATATCTGGACAGCATTAAAAATATGAATATGAACAATCCTTCTGGAGATGATTACTTTTAAAAGTAAAACAATTTTAAAAGTTGATTTTTCTTTTTCCAAGTTCAAAGTTGTTTTGCTTTAAAACGAATCCATCATCCACAAAGAATCATTAAAAGGAACGTCAAAATTTATAAAAAGTAAACTAACAATTTCTTACAGGCAAATTATTACATATTCCCTTTAATAATTTAATTTACTATAAATAGATTAATTACGAAATCAGTCCGCAGCGAATTAATGATTCGAATATTCCACAATTTAATTTCGAACACTGCGCCAGCTCTCGTGACATATTTATGCTACCTTTAAATTCACTGAATATGTGACGTAATAATTAAAGGCGAAATGTTAAATGTTAAAACCACACGCTCCGTGTCAAACAATACATTCGACCGCGATTGAGATGTCCGTTAAATAGTAAAGGTAATATTGTTTTAAATTATCTACAAGATATGGAGACAATAACTTAATTACAGTACCGTTTTTCTTGTTAAAATGTTCTTTTTTTTATAATATTTTCATTTGGCACGCAATGGTTATTTTGATTAACATAGGGGTGGATACATGTGTATTTATGCGTGCACCCTCTAGCGTATTATATCTGAAATAATTTCGAAGCGATGTTTTTACAAAACATAGTACTAAAATACGTGTTTAAAGAAAATAATTATATATTACGAGTATAATGAGATTCTTGATAGATATTAATTTAGTCCCACGTTAGTAAGCCAAAATTAATATAATGGTATATGCGAGATTAATAAATTCACGATAAAAAAAGAACACTTGGTTATATGTTTCACTAAATTTTATTTTCATAAAATAAGACAATTGTTTCGGACTCTGCAGTCCATTTTCAATTAACATAAGAATAAATTTTCTAAAATATAAATAGATGTATGTAACTACAAAATAGAAAGGGGATAACGTTACTAACAAATTTTCGTGCAAATGGAAAAGGGGTATTTTAAGATACAATATAATTATTCAACGCTCATTAAATTCAAATAACTGCCCTCATTATCGGCGAAAGGCTAACCTCTGTTCGCTCGTTTACAATGTTTAACGACTTATTTTTCGCATTTCAAATTTCTAATATTTCCAGGAGATTTAATCTTAATCCTTTTGAAGAAGAGTGTAATATATTAAAATTGTCCGATGAGATCATATGGTTGTTATCAATGCAGTGTTCTGAAATCCCTGAGCATTTCCTAGAATTTAAAATGGCTTTTCTGTGTTCAGTAATACGAGTGTGAAAACTTCTACCTGTTTGCCCGATGTAAATCGCATCACAGGTCATGCAATCGACTTTGTATATTCCACATTTTTGTGTTTTTTCAAATCTATCTTTATTGTTGGCCCACAATTTACCTAAATTAAATTTATTTACTGAAATAGTTTTTATGTTGTTTTTTGTTAATCTATTAGTGATTTTATTCGAGGTCCTACCTACATAATTTATGAACCTATGTTTAGGAGATTCTTTTTGACGGAGACGTTTTTTCTTTTTGATAATATTGTCTATTATGTCTGGGGTGAAGCCATTATTTATAGCCAAACACTTCAGGGTATTGACTTCTTTATCATAATTTGGTTTAGATAGAGGTAAATGTAAAAGTCTGTGTATAAAGCTGTTAAACGAAGATATTTTCATACTGTTTGACTGATTGCTATCTGCTGAAATAAGGGTATCTGTGAAAGTATGTTTTCTATAAATGCTATAATCTAATTTATTATTCAGTTTCTTTAACGTGGGATCTAAGAAGTTTAAGCAGTTAACCTTCTCTTTTTCCATTGTAAATTGTATTTTATTATTGATATTATTTAAATGATTGAAGAAGAGATCTAACTGTCTATTTGTACCTGTCCAAACACATATAATGTCATCTACGTATCTAAACCATTTGTGAATGTGACGTAAATATGGGATATTTGAATTAAACAAATTATCTTCAAAATTTGACATAAAAAATTTTTTTCCGCTAAGAGACAAGACAATGGGGAGCCCATTGCTAGGCCATCTTTTTGACTGTAAAAGGAGTTGTTAAACCTAAAGTAATTTTGTTTAATACAAACATTTAGAATATTACGTAGTTCTACCTTGCTGTCACCTGTTAATGTACTCTTGGCTATTAAATCATTTAGAATTATATTTAGTTCGTTAATATAGTTCGAAACATATAACCAAGTGTTCTTTTTTCATCGTGAATTTATCAAGATGTTTCACCAAGTGCCAAGCGAGAGTTCAATCAATTTAATACGAGATTAGTAATTAATTAATATAAGAATTATATTATTAAGATGATACTTTAATATTTTATACTAATTCTAATTATTTATCTTACTGATTTTTATAATAATATCAATATACTTAATGTACTTAAGTAAACTACAAATTCAAATCTTCTTCGACGATATTCTCTGGTCAATTTAGGTACTTTTGCTCTCAAATCAGCGTCTCGTAGCCTATTATGGACGGTTTGGTCGCTAATTCCTCTTCCTCTTGCACCCACTAGATCTACTTGCAGGTCACACGCAGTTTGTGTCCGATTTCCAAGGGCTTGCAATCGTATAAAACGATCATCACCTGCCGTAGTTTTTCTCTGCCGACCTCTACCTGTTTCTCGGCATCCCCAAGAGCTTCCATCCCTGCACAACATCAAGTTGTTGGGCAACATAACGTTGTGAATATCCTTCTTCAAGTAAAGTTACAGCTCTACTAACTTCTATCGACCTTAATTGCTGAGCCATTGCTTCTTTTAAATATTAGAGAACTGTCAAACTGGTCTAACATTGTTTAATACTAAAATGGCTCAAAGCCTGCTTAAACACTTACTCTTAAGTTATTTTTTTCATTTAAGTTTTTGCATTGTTCGAACATTTAAGGTTATAAGTTTGACTATATCAAGAAGTATTTGAGTACAATTTTGTAATTACGTGAATAAATGACGGTTCAATGTATATTTCAGGTTTGATTCAAATGTCTTAAAATATAAAATAAATATCGAAGTTAAAGAAAGTGACTACTTTTACTTTTTGAGTAATGTAGTTTATTGCAAAATGTCCCGTTGTAGCATAAAAAAGATAAGTATACTTCATGTGTTTGAGTTTTTAAGCAAATAAGAGTAGTGGACAAGAAAATGTCAAGCTGATAACAGTTGTGGATTCCAGATACCAAAAAAGTTTCAAAACATCTTATAAATGATGCCAAAGGACATTTTTTCCTGATTTTTATTTATTTATGTTCCATAAGTTACAAGATTCATAGGATAAAAGTTATTATAATAAGATCCTTCTACTATCGACTATATTTTGAAAACTGCTTCATCTGGTGACGCTTCAAAAAAAAATGGCGGCAATAGCTATGCCTTTTTTGTGTATACAATTAGAATACTTAACATATTAGTTGAGTTATATAAATGTCATTACGTTATCCTTGGCAATACTTATTTAGGTCTGGGATAATAAAAATTATCTGAGGGTGATGCAATAGATTTCGATGATTACTTAGTGTATTTACATGATTTAGAATATGAAAAGAATAATATACCTACATGATAGTGATAAACATTTTGAAATAATAAGAATAAGATTTTTTTATGGTGTTTAGTTCGATGTATTCAAGCTTTTGATTGAAATATACATAACATCTTAAGTCGCTCCACGGGCGCATACATAATAATAACTCATGTCTTGAGTTTCCCTGTTTTTGTTGTCTATCTATTTTAGAATACTAAGGCATGATTTATTATTATTAAATTGGAATATATCTTTGAATAATTTTATCCATGACAACTACAAATGTATATGTATGACATTAATATACTGTCATTTATATTTTATATTCCTTGAAAAAGGCATCATTTGCTGAAACATGTAGGATTGTTTTAAATATGTACATTTTGAAGTAAAACCAGACCTTAAATCGCCAACAAATTCAATTTACCATAACATACAAAGGTCACGAAATAATTATCTTTAAATATATATATATATATATATAAGGTAAACTTAATAAGTCGGCGATTAAAGGTCTGGTTCATTACTTCAAAGTATATATATTTAAAACAACCCTACATGTTTCGGCAATGATGCCTTTGTCAAGGGAATAAAAAATATTATACTTTTCCTGGCGTTAATATTTGACATAGAGCAAATCCAATGACACTTCTCCACAGCAGCTTTTAATGCTGTTTAAGGCGGCGTTATTAGTTTTTTAATCCAACGTTTCGTCCTTGCGGAACCATCATAAACTTAATTTTTTTAAATACGACCCTGATGTGTTTATATTAGATTCTGAAAACCCTTTTTATTGCAAATTCAACGACCTATCATACTTTATCATTTCGGCTTCGTCATTTTTTAGCTTTTTTGCGTTTTCCAAATGTATGATACGCCATTATCACCAAGACGAAAGCAAGCTTTGGAAAGCAAATGTGGTACTGTTGTGTTTGGATTGACAGTTGGTTTTTTGACACATTAGTTTGGTGTTTAATTTTTTGTGCAATAATCTAATTTTTTTTCTATTAATTATGTTTTCTAACGAAGAAAAGTTTGACATGGTGGCATGTTTCATTTCATCCAACCAAAATTGTTCTGTTACAGAGCGTATGTATTTGCAGAAGTATCTTGAAAGGAGGCAGCCAAATAAAAGGACTTTTATAAAATTAGTAGCAAACCTTAAAGCATATGGTTCTTTTAGAAAACCTGTAGTTTCCCGACGAAAAACGGGCAATGTGGAAACCGTACAAAATGTTCTGTTGGCCGTCACTGAGGATCCCGGTACATCAGTCAGGCGGATTGAACAAAATATTGGTATACCAAAATCAACGACACATTGTATTTTAAAAAACAAAAACTACATCCGTACAAGTACAGAATTTGTCAAGGACTGAGACCAGGTGATTTAGAACGACGTCGCTCATTCTGTGAATGATACACAAGAAAATGTCTAGAGAATATGAATTTTCCTTATCAAATAAAATGGTCTGATGAGAGTATGATTACGAATAATTGCATTTTCAATAGACGAAATGTCCATTATTGATTTGGAACCAATCCACGTTTAAACAAACCGTCAAGGCATCAACACCGTTTTGGTTTTAATATGTGCGTTGGTATTTTTGGTACAACGGTTGTAGGAGCATTTATTTAAAACCATACCTTAACATCAGAGCGTTACCTACATTTGCTGCAAAACGATTTAGAGGATGCTCTCGATAGCATGCCCCTAGCAATGATCCATAACTCTTGGATACAGCAAGATGGTCCACCTGCACGTAATTCTAGAGCCGCAGAACTGAGGGGGTTAGTTCTGGAAGCATTTGCCAAAATTACTCCCCAAATGCTTATTAGGGTGTTAGAATCGAAGGTGAGAAGGTGCTATCTGTGCCTGGAAAATAATGGAAATCTTTTCGAACATATGCTCTAAACTTAGTTGTTTTGTTCATATTCGTTTGTTGTTGTATTTTACTTTTTATGTCTTCTGTTAATTTAATTTGATTTGTTCTTTGTTTTTCTAAATGTGTATATTGGATTGCTATTAAATATATAAATGAAATAAACTGTTAATGAACATAACAAATCATTTATTCTTAAAAAAGAAAAAAAATTGGTACAGGTCCGTACTAGGAATTTTCTTGATTAAGGTGGAAAAAATGACGAAACCGCAATTAAATAATCAAGTATGATAAGTCGTTGAATTTGCAATAAAAAAGGTTTTCAGAATCTAATATAAACACATCAGGACCGTATTTAAAAAAATTAAGTTTATGATGGTACCGCAAAGACGAAACGTTGGATTAAAATGCTAACAACGCCGCCTTAAACAGTATTAACAGTTGCTGTGGAGAAGTGTCAATCGAGAAATTAAATTTTTTCAAAATTTCTCAAAATCTAAAAACTTTTTCAGGGAAATCTAAACGCCAATTTGTTAGACCTTTAATTACGCAACTTTTCTCCCATTTAACCAAATTTGTACCTCTTAAGGTTTCCGAGATCCCCATAGTGGCCCTCTTATCTCGGACACATCGTATATATATATATATATATATATATATATATATATATGAAATCGTTGTTTTTCGGCTTCTCCGCGTGTGAGATATGTCGTGAAAAGGACTCATTTTCTCGACATTTCAACGAGATTGCACTCGTTATCATCTGGAGTTGGTCTTGCGCTGGTCGAAGTTGGCGGTCGAGTGGTGCACTTCGACAGTGATGCCTTTGTCAAGGATATAAAAAATATATATATTTTTTATATCCTTGACAAAGGCATCATTGCCGAAACATGTAGGGTTGTTTTAAATATATATACTTTGAAGTAATAAACCAGACCTTTAATCGCCGACTTATTAAGTTTACTATATATATATATATATATATATATATATATATATATATATATATATATAAGTGTTTAGATAATTTCTTAGCCGTTTATTAAATATAACAATTGATAAATTAATTGATAATTTATCAATTGTTATATATATATATATATATATATATATATAACGCCGACTTATTAAGTTTACCTTATATATATATATATAATTATTTCTTGACCTTTGTATGTTATGGTAGATTAAATTAGTCGGCGATTTAGGGTCTATTTTACTTTGATATGCATATATTTAAAACAATCCTACATGTTTCGACACACAGTACCTTTATTAACGAAATTAAAAATATAAATGACAGTATATCAATGATAGGCTATCAAAGGTTTTTACAGAATCAATACGTGTAATCGTAGATAAAAGAAATTCAATGATTTTAGATTGTGGCGCAAGAATGATTAGGTTGAGGGAAAATTTTGTTGGCTTCTTGATAATTTGAGTAATTGGTGTTTTGGTAAATACGTTAGTTCCAGCTCTGACTACAGCGCATGTTTCACTTAATCTGGTTCCATATTTTGGCGCCATCATGTGAAAATAAATTTTCACATTTTTTATGTAAGTGTATAGGCGTACCAGAGAAGTACTTTACAGGCGATATAGCTTTTAGTGTAGCCGTTCTAGATGTACATTTTTAAATAATGAATTCTAGAAACTAAATTGTTAGACTTTGTATGTTTTTTCATGATAATGACAGAAGTCGAAATTTGCAATTTCAGCGTAATTTTAAAGCTTTACTTAATAAAATTGCACCATAAAATGCGTTAATTTTAAAACAAAATAATTCAACTATTCAAATATACTTATAACAAAAGCCACATATTTCCCGTGGAAATAATTAATGTTTACAAACGGCTCATTGTACAATTATGTTACGAAGGACTTACAGGCTTCATTGTGTATTGCTTTAGCTATCAGCAGAATGGAAACGATTCACTTCGCATAAAGCTGGGTGCCAAGCGAGCGTGATATTAATCTGGTTTCGTATGTACGCAAGTACAGTTTGTTTACAAATTAATGTCTTCTTCTAGTCACGGTTAAATATCAATCCTGTCTTTTAGGGAGTAGTCTTACATTCCAGCTTTTAAATGTGTAAACACTTCTAACGCAAAGGGGTCGTCTTTGTGTGTATAAATTTACATGGAAGTAAAAGTTCAAAGCAAAACGTATCTAAAACATCTTGAAAACGAATTTTATTTTTCTTCCCTTGTATGTTACAGGCAATAAAAGAAATAAAGATATTCAATGCAATTCAGGGTAATCGTATATGTATGAATTCAGTTTCGTTTACACAAAGGTATTATTTACATCTCTTACAACTTCTCGAACTGCAGTGGTTAAATATGGTTAACAGGAGAAAGCTTCAAGCCTTATGTCTTGTACTATAAAATTATAACTTCAACTTAAATTTTAAAAAATTCTCGAACCCGTTGATTTTAATTTTTAGTTTAGAGTTGTCTTTAGTGAAACTGAAATATACAGGTATCTCCAAAAACCCATATGACGCCATTTTTTTTTAAATATAAACACCCATTTTTTATTACAGAATTGGAAAGGGCAGATTCTTTTACATACGTCAAGGTAATTTTGGATGATGTTTACAGAAGGAAATTATGAAGTAATATTATCGTAAATATTAAAAATGAAAACATAATAATCTAAATTAAATGTTCGAATTGAGCACCGTTAACAATCAGACAATAGCCAAGGCGATTAAGAAATTCTTTTTGAACGTTATCGATGACATCTGAGGCAATGTCTCTAATTTCTTGGCGCATTCGTTCTTTTAAATCTTCTGAAGTCGCTGGTCGAGTCACGTATACTTTACTTTTTAAGTAACCCCACAAGAAATAATCGAGAGGAGATAAATCTGGCGATCTGGGTGGCCACTCTATTGTCCCTCTCCTACCTATTCAACGATTTGCATTGAAATGATACTACAACAAAAAAGAAAACAAATAATTTATTTAATATCGAAATCATAATCAAAATTTACATATAGCTACAGAAGTTGTTGAAAATGTTGTCCATTTACATCTAAACACAAACCAACTCTTCCTCGCAATCCAGCAAAAACTTTATGCAGCATTTGCTGTGAGTTGTTGATCTCTCCACACTTTTCTGTTATGTGAATTTTCAGTTGTTCCAGATTATGAATTGGCGTTGAATAAATTGAATTTTTGATGTATGGCCATACGAAAAAATCATATATGTTTAAATCGCAAGACCTAGTTGGATATGGGATTTCAGTGTTCCTGCTTATTATTCTGTTATCAAAAAATTCTCTGAGATATTCAAGTGTTTCTCTTGTCGTATGTGCTGTTGCACCATCTTGTTGGAAGTACCCATTTTGTAATTTCTCATCATCCAGTTGATTTATGAATGAGCCAAGTATCTCATTGCGATATCGTGCAGCAGTAAGTGTACCTTAAAAAAAATGGGACCCAGCAATCTTCTTCGACATATTCCAACCCAAACACCAACTTTTTGGGGATGCAATGTTTTTTCAACAAGAAAATGAGGATTTTCGGAGGACCAACACCTCATATTCTGTGAATTAATATATCCAGAAAGATAAAACCAGGCCTCATCCGTGAAAAAAACTGTGTTAAGGATGTCCTGATTGGGTAGATTATTTTGAAACCATTGATAAAATTCCACTCGTCTTAAATAATCCACTGGATAAAGTTCACGAAAACATTGCAGCTTGTATGGATGACAATGTAAGACTTTGTAAGAATGAACGTACCATAAGATAAATTTGCATGTTGGGTCACTACTGAAATGGATGTTTTTGGATTTTCATCAATAATATGCTGAAGGGCTTCAATATTATCAGCTGTACGTTTAGATGGCCATCCACTTCCAGTTTTTCGACCGACGCTACCAGCCTCTCTGAATGAATAACTTTACACAATTTGACAAAACATTGTAAAAATCATTGTAGTCAAACACTAATTCAGGATGTTCTTCACTAAAATCAGCCATGCATTCCGTAATTGAATACTGCCACTCGCAATTTACTTTCACACCTGTACGGAAGTAACATTCGATAATTTTTGCTTTTTGTTATATGTTGAATACCATTTTTTAAATAAATTTAATTTTCTTAATAAGAGTTTTGAAAAATTTGACACAAACTTATAGTTTCAATGTCAAATAATAAATGTCATTATTTGGAAGTGGCTAAAGTACCAACCCAATTTCACAGTCTACTCAAATTATGAATTTTTTCGATGGCTTGTTATTACTTCAAAATTTCGTTATGTAAACATCATCCAAAATTACCTGTATGTTATATATTATACAGGGTTGCCGCTGAATGGCACCAAAACTTTGGGGATTTGAAGAATACGTTTAAATGACTAACCGAAGATCAAAAAAGAAATTTCTTTGTAATTTATCAAAAATTCCCAAATTTTTAGGGCCTCAATGTAGTTAAAGTCGGTATCTTTGTTTATCCTATATTTACTGAAATACAGCTGTAATTCAAGTTCATTGACCTGCAAAAAATCGATAAAATTCCGGACGATACTTTTAACATAAGTTCCTATGCATAGATAGTGAATGTTTGTTGTTTCCTTATCAATACATTTTCGGCCGCACATATGGCGATTTCTGTGTTTTTGGACATCAATAATATTCGTTTGTTTTTCACACAAGCTCTTTCGACGAAAATATCAAGGATTTTACCGTTCTCCACTCGTTCCCCGACACTTTGGTCTCTTCCCGCAAAATAAAACTGTAGCTAAAAAGCTAACGTTTTGATAACATTGAAGACATTCAAGAGGAATCGCAAGCAGTACTCCTTTCTTTGTAGTTTGATTTCTACGTCATAATGATGGATCTAGGACTCATCCATTGTCACTAAACTTGCAAGAAAATTATCTTTGCCGTGTGTATACTGCGTTAAAAGACGAAATATAAACTCAAATATACGAACCATCACTTCGCATAAAATTTCAAAATGTCAAACTTGCACATAAATAGATTCATGCTCCGGATTAAAAATAGTTATAGTGACATCCAAAATATTTTAACATACAAACTTACATGCAGATATTAGAGTTTGAAATGTTCGATAATTAGCAATTAAAGTAAATAAATTATATTAAACGATAATATTGAATTTTGAAATAGCCTATGACGACTTAGAATTAGCAATTAATTTAAATAAATTATTAAAAATGCCCCAATGGTATAACGATCATTTTTAAAGTGTAACAGCTTTTTTAATAAACTTATATTGTGAAAAAGTAAGTTGTTTTGTATTTCAACGTATAAAAAATAAAAATTAAATAAAATCATTTGAAAAAATTAAATTAATAACAAAATTGTGCAAATAGGTAATGAAAAATACACTATTAATTATACAGCAGTTCCAAAATTAGATGTAAATCAGCATGTGCATACAAAAAAGTTTCCAAACAATTTAATTTTGTTAATGAACCCATGTCGGCGAATGAACCATTGAAATGCAAATCGACAAATATGGACGCATGACAAAAGAATCCAGTCAATACGTTCTGTTCTCGTCTTTATAATTTTCATGGTATCTACGAATTTAGTTTTAATATATTGATTGAAACATGTAACTTTACAAAATCAAAAATAAATAACTAAAGTAATAAGAAAAAGTGACGAAATACATTAGTAAATTTAAAAACAATTTGATTTAGCATTTAGAATTTGAAAGAAAATGGATATGTTTTAGTTGAAGTAAGAGAGAAAATTTGGCATCGCTGAATGCCTACACTACTTGAGGGAAAAAGGCAAGGGTACACTTTTCGTGCAAAAAGGTCTATTGATAGACAAACAAACAGAAGACCATGGAGAAAAAGGGTTCGACCCATCGGTCTGAATACAAAATAAATTATATTGACAATATTTGTTTAATACCGGATCAAAACTGGTTTTCCGAAGACGTTGAGAAATTCGGCGAAACTTATTATATGAAGGTGGGAAATTTTATGCAAAAAATATACACCGTGTCCATAAAAATGCGGATACGTGCAAGGTAGAGTGAATCTATAATTAATTTTGAGTCGACAATCTTAAATCAAAATTGTCGTATGTCTTTCTTTAAGTAATACGAACTGCTTAAAAGATATGGCAATTTGGTAACACCGAATCAGACAAGTATTGTAGCAGTTATCAATAATCACTTCGGTATGAACAATGTATTGGACCGACACGCAAATTGGTAGAAATGTTATGCTAACATACGTATTTTATTCACATTAACAAACCCGGCACATTTTATTAATTACTAGTTGCCCGCAGCCCTGCGTTGCTCAGTCACATTCTATAGAATAATTAAAACTTCCCTTTGTATTAACTGCCATTAATCGATAGTTAAACTAATTAAACAACGAATCAATTATATTTTATTATAATCAATCTGTCACTCCAACGCCTTTGGATACATAATATTCTTCGTTATTTCATCTGGTGCACAAACAAACAGAGCAGATGCTTTCCAAATTTGCGAAATTGCGGCATATGCACATGAGGATTGATAATTTCCAGCTACTGTAATCACATATAGCATTCCGATAATTGTGCTTGCAGACAAAAATGCATTGCTCACCGTAATGTCGAGGTAGTTGCCATTCTGTCGAGACAACTTCACTTTAATTGTATTTTGATTTATTTTTGAATTCTTAGGTTTTGATTAGCGCAGTTCCTGGAAGCCGTTCGGACTTGCTGGTTAAATTATTTTTAGCTATAATTTTTTTATGATTGAATGCATGTATCCTCAGACACATCTAGATGCCCGAGTATGGTGTTTGCATATTTGTAGATAAACTTTTTATCTATTAATTTCAAAGAATTACGGTTTTTGTTTTTGAATTCACAGTGGTTGTTTGCTTTACTCATTATCGAATTTGTACGAGGTTGTTTACTTCGTGATTTTGATTTAATAAAAATTTTACTCGAGGTGCGTGTCTCGTGTAGTGAAAATATATATATATTTTTTGTAAGTTAAAATTTTTATTATATTAATATCTCTTTATTGTATGCTTTTTGTTGTATTTTTGTGTGTACGAACTTCTATATTTAATCTTAATATTTGTATTAGAAGAATGCATTTTAAATATTTCTAAGTAAAAAATACAAAAAGGTTGTGTTCATGTATGACAATACGTTACGCACGTATAAAGCATTTGTTACAATTTGAAACAGACATGTAAATAATTTACATATCTGTAACTGTACACATGGACAATACACCTCGTATTTTCAGCATTTACTTCTGCTTAATACATATTGCCACGGATTTTTCTCTTCAGAAGAAAGAAAAAAATAGCAGAACTATATTGAACATTATTTGAAGAACATTTATAAATTTATGTATTTTATTTTGGTGTCTATATATTTATTTCAGGAACGATATAATTCAGGGGAACGATATAAATTTAAATTTTTTAAGATGAATTTTGTAATGTTTGATTTTTATCCATGACTGTAGATCCAGGGCTAGATTGATATTCAAAGATGGCGCCATCCTGGATGTTAGAGCGTGTATTGAGAGATATACATTTTAGTATTATTTTTGAGTTGTTATTTAGGTAGGGATGCCCTAGCGTTTCCAGGACCTTCATTTTAGAGATTGATTAATGTCCTTGAAGATAGGTCGTCATAAGTGAATATTAGACACGACTTAATTTTGTCTAATATATATTATATCTTGGATAATTCGTTATAGTTTTTGGTGCGTCGTTTGTGTTTAAAAATAATTTGTCGTGGTTTTACAAGTCTTTTATACTTGTAATTTAATTTATTTGAAACACCTATCTAAAGAAAAGGAATCTCTCGTGCTGTATTACATTAATTAATGTAGGTATCTTTTATAATTATTATTAATATATTGAAGAAAGCGCTATAAATAATTTGTAAACTTTTGTAAAATTTTTTTATATATATTCAGAAAAATATCTAGAAAATTTGTTAGACTGTTTTTATGGAGCTTGGGTTTTTTATTCACATAAATATTTCAATACGTAGGAAAGTGGGGACAAGTTTGTGTGATGTCATGTTAATGCATGCATGACGGTCAGAATTTGATTTCGCGCGCAAGATAAACAAATCTTTATTTTGACGTTTGAGTGTTGGGTTAAAATTATTGTTGACATCTGATAAATTTTCTTGTATATTATTAATTTTGTTATCTTTGCTCGTGATTATTCAATTCAAGGTTTTTTAATGGTTTGTATCTTCATATGATATCCAAGCCTTTTTTATCCTTGTAGCTGTGCATTTAACAGTTCAACGTTACACTTAGTAAAGTTGATTTTTTTTTATTTTTATTTTTTTTTGAAATAAAATTGTAAGGGGGAAAATGTTTGTATAATTTGTCTGACACCTTGTATTATTTTATGATATTACCCGTATCCGAGAGGATCGACCCTGGAGAAGTGAGCTCAAGGAAGGTAACACAACTGAAGGCAGCCGGCAGATTAAGTTGTAGTGTGAAATTAAATCTGATTAGCAATTAAAAGCACATTCCACAGCAATATGTTTCTGCCATCTAGGCGTCATCAGTCAAGCTAGTGAAGCAATGTATACAAATTGATACAAATCTGTTAAACAACTGATTTGAATCTGTATTTATATTTTACTGAAATCGCCCACAAAGATAAAGCAAGTTTCGTCCTATAAGATGACACTATTTAATAAGTGACATCTTACGGACGAAAGAGACTATGTCGGAAGGCGACCTTTCGTTCAAACAGCTATGTTGTTACAGGAAACGAAAAAATACGTATGTCGGTGTAGTCCATTAACAACGAGCCAGATGGCGGTAAATATACAAAAAGGTTGTGTTTCTGTATGACAATACGTTATGCACGTATAAAGCATTTGTTACAATATGAAACAGACATGTAAATAATTTACATATCTGTAACTGTACACATGGACAATACACCTCGTATCTAAGTAAAAAAGTTTCTTCAACGATAAAATTTTGCACGTTGGTGTCAAGGGCATCTAGATTTTGCACATGTGGTATCTCACACATGCGTAGAGTTTAGATCGGTCTGTCGCATTTTGTTGTTTACATTTTTATATTGTGGGAGAGATTTAGAACACTTCTTTGTTATTTATTAGTTGTAATTTTGATCGGAGTCATTAAGGTGTTTTGATTGTATGCCTAGTCAATACGCATACAATATTTTTGCCTTAACAATATTGTTTATTCTTGCAATATTGGCCTTTATATTCTATTCTTTTTTTATATAATAAAATTTCACTTAATTTCATTGTGTATTTGAATTTTACCTTTTCGTTTGTGTAATTATACAACTCAAAGACTTTATTAAATATTTTCTCAAATAAGTTTTGAGTGGCGCCCTTATAAGAATAGTTAACTGATATTATTGTGTTTTCCACGTTTTCCATTGGAAACCCGGAGAGGAAAGCAGTTCCATTTAAAGCAAGTTACCGACTGAGTATTTAAGCTGGACAGAGTTGATGTGAATAGTGATTCATTCAAGCTCGAACTCACTATTCATAGCAATATGTGCAATTGCAGCCCTTGAAAGCACAGACACTAAAATGCAAAAACATTTTAAGGGGTGTAAGCTTTTGTTAAACGCTACCCAAACCAATTATTGGCGTAGAATGCAAAATTTATTGCGAAAATAGTAAATTGGAGAAAATGATTAACAAAACTGCAGATAATGTCCTGCTTTATTTAAATTTAGAAAATATCATTTCGAATATCAGAATACAAAACTTAGTATTTAGTTTTGATAATAGATTTTCGTCATTTTGATAATTGCGGGCATTTTAAAAAATAAATAAATAATAAGTGTAAATTACACTTTATATATCATTTTATTGAAGCATGTGTAATGGCGCTGTAAAAATATTATTGCCTCTTAGTATTTAACACCCTGAGTTGCAGTTGTGAACTGAATTTGCTTTTGATTAATATAACGTCAGCAAACACATTATAATAGCACTTCTGCAAACGTGATTCGTTAATTAGGAATACAGCTGATCCAAATTGTACAATTATAAGATTATGGGCATTCCGGTACTTTACGAAATCATAGTTATTTGGTAAAATGTGTTTTCACTGCAATAAATATTAAGGGTTTAGGAATCAAAACTATTAAGACGTGACTTAAATAATAATTATAAACCTTGAAGAAAAAGAAAATTACGGGTTTTCTTATTTAAAACTCAATATAAATAAAGCGATTTACTTGTCTGTATTAGTGATGTCGGAAAAGTAACTATTCGGTACATTAGAATTCGTTACACGAATGGGCCTCATGTAACGATTACCTATTTGAAAATGTATTTGATTACTTTTGGTACAACGATAAGAAATAAGTACTAAACTTCTAGTTTTTTTAATTGTAAATCCACTACAATGTTGTATCGCCATACAATAGGTTCATCAGGTGGATGAAATACGGAATATTTAAAATGCAAGTTTAAATATTTATATAGTTAATTGACGAAGGAGATACTTGTTGAAACTTCATTATAACGCTAAGAAATATGTAATTAAACTTCTAGTTTCAAAAATTCTTTTATTGTAAATACCACTACAATATTGTTTCGCCATACAATGGCTTCATCAGGTGGATGAAATACTGAATATGTACAATACAAGTTTGAATATTTATGTGAAAATTATTGGGGAAATGGTGGTGGAAAAATTCTTTACAATCTTAAATTTAGTAGAGGGGAGTTGTTTAAATCTAGTTGGTCATTCAAAGCTAATCCTAAACTATTGTATCTATTAATTTCTAAGTTTTCTAACAGGTTAAGTTTTTTACTTTTTTCTTGAAGGTGTAAAATTTTGAAATCTATATTAAATCTATGATTGATATCTATACAATGACTTGCGAAAGTTGAATCTGTTTTCTTTTCTTTATGGCTTCTCTCGTGTTCTTTCATCCTAATTTTGAATGTCCTCCCCGTTTGTCCTATGTATACCTTATTACAATCTTCGCATGTTAACTTATATACACCAGAGTTTGATTCTTTGTCTATTCTATCTTTGTTGTTTTTAATAATGTTCTGTATAGTATTGTCTGTTTTAAATGATATATGTTCATTATTAAGTTTTTTAATGAAAGTGCATACCAATTTTTTCCGAAATTTTTCCTAAGTAAGTGATTGAATTATAGGAATTAATTATCTTGTATGTACACCATGTACACAATGTACACTCATGTACACCAAAGGTGTGCCGTCTTTAAAACGTTAGATCTGACCGTTGGTAACAGAAACGTTACACGTGAAGCCGTGAAGTAAGCTAGCACAAGAAAATCAACAATTTACAATAGCTTCTATGAAGTTGTTGACCAATTTCAAAAGAAAGGCAAAGAGAACAAAAATCATGAGCGTTATAATCCATCCCAGGCATTGGATAAATTCCATCACACTTGAAGGTGAGGTATTTAAGAAAACGCTTCTGAATTCTTTCCAAAACGATCTGTTGGTAGACCACCATACCCCAGCACACTCCGCACATAAGCATAGAACCGACATTTTAAAGTGGATAACTAAAATTACGACAATTTAGCATCAAGAAGCCCAAAGACTTTGAGGCAGCATTACAAACAGAAAAGACGTGGGCGATAAATTGAAACGGCAACTCAAACAAAATACCCAAGTCCTTAAATTCAGATCTACGACGTATTACCATTTCGTCTACACTATATGGAAAATGATATCAATTCGCAATGCTGGAATATGTCACAATGGCACATTTGCTAATATTTAAAAATATGATTTCATTACACTAATTGTGCACCAACGTCAAGTTGTTATTCAGCTCGTAACAATCCTCAATGTTCGTAACTTTCATTTAGAGTTTCAAGTCGTTTGCGCAAACTAGAACTCCGCATTCCAGTAAACAAAGTAAATCATTAAGAAATATATTAAAAAGTAAAGGCCCAAAATTAGAGCCTTGAGGTACACCGGATGTTGGATGGAAGTGTCGACAGTGGAAACGATAACATGAACGAGAAGTTAAGTAAGAAGCAATAAGCTTCAACAACAAAGGAGAGAAACCAAAGACATCTAATTTAGCTATTAGAATTGAGCGATCGATGGTATCGAAATCTGGCGAAATCTATATATGCGACCTAAAGGCGATCATCAATTATGGGTAAAAATATTGGTACATAATTTGTAAATATATCGCGAAACTGGGAGCTCCGAATATTCAAACTTTACACAAACTTCTCATAGAAGTTATTGAACCACAATTAAGTGTACCTTAAAACGCTCTATTTTTTAATAAATTATCAAAAGTTCCTGCATGGCATCGGAAAATCATTTCTTTTTTTTTTTTATTCTTTTAATTGAGTGTTATTATTATTATTAAGAAGGTGAAGAAATGTAATTGTTAAATGTTATACATTTTTCCGTTCATAAAGTTTTTTTTTTTTTTTAGTTCTACCGTATGTCCCCGGATTGAGTTCACAAGAGGAAAAAAAATTTTATTTTTGATTTTACCAAAAAGTGCCAAAGGAATAAAATTTTTTGCTTAATTTCAAATGACCAAATCTGTAATTAGAATTTCAGTACCACTTATCTATGTTCTAAAATATTTTTTTTTTAATTTTTTTTCATCGCAGTACATCTATTATTTTTTAATGGTAGAAGCCTTTGACTTCAAAAAAGTCATACACTAATTTATTTGTCAAAAATAACTTCAAAGTGTAATTCTGTAAGTTTTGGTGAAAATGTTAACGTTATCACAAAAAATATATTTAATACAATGTTACGGTATTGGGGAAAAGAGCTATCGTCGTATTGCTGAAGAATTTAATACAAAATTTCCCGAAGTAACTGTTTCCCGTATGGGTATAAGGAAGTTGGTGAAAAAAATTTTGGAAACTGGTTCTGTTCTGAATTTACAGAAAAAGAAAATAGTACGTGATGAAGATGATGCTACTACAGTTTTAATTTTGGATTCGGTGCAAGATAATCCTAAACTTTCATTGCGGAGACGGGCGCTTCAACTGAATAAGAGCAAATCCCATATTCAAAGAGTTTTGAAGGAACGTAAATTATACCCCTATAAACCGATTTTTAATCATACGTTAGAACCGGGAGATGATGAGAAGCGTCTTTATTTTTGCATGTGGATGGGAGATGAAATAATGGAGAACCAAAATTTTCACAAAAGCATTGTATTTTCCGATGAAGCAACTTTTTCTAGCAATGGTACCGTTTCGTCACAACATGTTCGTTATTGGAGTGATACTAATCCTCACTTTAGAATTGCATCAAAACGTCAATACTTTGTTAAGGTAAACGTGTGGTGTGCTGTTTCTTATCATGTAATAATAGGGCCATATTTTTTTGATGCTAATGTAAATCAGCATAATTATTTGGAAATGTTGAGCAATTTTTTCTGGGATGGTTTAAGTGAACTCCCACTTGCTTATCGGCAGAGGATGTATTTTCAACGGGATGGTTGTCCGGCCCACCGTTCGCGCATCGTAGATGCCTGGCTCAATCAAAAATTCGAAAATAATTGGATTGGCTGGAATGGTCCTGTTTTGTGGCCTCCAAGAAGCCCTGACTTAACTATTTTAGATTTTTATTTGTGGGGACGGTTAAAGCAACTAGTCTGCATGGACAACTTGCCTAACAATGTGGAAGTATTAAAAAATCGCATTAGAGATGCTGTTGCATCCTTGACGCTTGAAGAAATTCGCAACAGTTACAAGGAACTGCGGCTTAGAGTCGAATTGTGTGCTGAAAGGGGTGGCGAATTAATAGAATAGTTTTAAATATTATTGTTTCTAGCCTAATTATTTTTTTATTGTTGTGATTGAAAATAAAAAATAAAAATTTGTAATTCTAAATAGGGGTTTGACAGTTTCGTAATTCTAATTACAGATTTGGTCATTTGAAATTAAGCAAAAAATTTTATTCCTTTAGCACTTTTTTGTAAAATCAAAAATAAAAATTTTTTCCCTCTTGTAAACTCAATCCGGGGACATACGGTATATTACGAGTTATCAAGATGACTTTATCGTGAAATTCTGTATTTATGTTGAAAAATATTCTCGGACATTTTAATGAATACAATGCGTATTATATGATACAATAAAATATTAAATATTATTAGATATATAATTCATAAAATAATCCCATTGTTAAATAAAGCAATGCAGAACTTAACATCGCGATGTACTTATTTACCAGCGAGGAAATATTTAGTAAATACAAAATTTAATGTTAACTTTATAATTATGCTTAACAATATTGTTAATTCATAAATATATTGCGAAATTGGAAGCTCCGAACATTAAAATTTTACGTAAGCTTCCAATAACATAATAAAGTGTATCTTTTATCTTAAAAAATTCAAGAATATGCGCTTTATTTTTTTAATTTATTAATCAAAGGCGCTTGCATGCTAACAGAAAATATTTTTTTTCTATTAATAGAGTATGTATTAATTACCATAATGTTGAAGAAATCTTATTGTAAATTCTTTGATATTTTTCCGTTTATAAAGTTTTATTTCTTCGTAGTTCTACATTACGCGTTATAAAGATGACTTTATTGTGATATCTATTTGTACACTGCTCAAAATACATGCATGTTACGGTATCACAACGTAATATCAATATTTTAACCCGCACTGCTTGTATATTTCACGAATTCAAAATATTGTATGTAATGTTTTAATGTTACCATGGTGTCGTGAATAGATCAAAACAATAGAAGAAAATGAATAAACCACGTGATCTAATATACTTACATTTCACATAAATACCAATGTTGAACGAAACTTTGTTTGTGTGCATATGTGTTGAAATGTCAACGGTCACAAAGAAAATCTGTATTAACCATAACATGAACACGTGATTTTACTAGACAATAGCCCCGGGGCCTCAGTAAAACGTCCCGATGCAAACTGAAGCTTTTCCGATGTTGTGTTTCTTCGTGAAAGCTGGCGTTGTTGGGACGCGCAAGCCCGCTTGTTTTCACGAGTGTAACGTGGTACCGTCTATTTCATTTAATTGGTAAACACGAATTATGATTAAATTTGCCGAATAATGTTTTATACAAACATCAGCGTTTACATGCATACACATATCGTAAAAGGATGTCTTAAAACTGCAAGAGTGTTCGCCTGAAACTGTCGTAATAAAAGCTGAGATTCATTAAAGTTTAACGATTGTTGCCGAAACTGATACTTTATCATATGTTCACTAATATTTGATGCGTATAAGCACACAAAAGTTTAATGAGAAGAGGATAATTAATAGCGTTTTATTGTTTTCATGTTACTCTATGTTTAATGAACTGAAATATGTATCTTGGGTTAGTTGTATTTCTTTGGAATTAAATACAGAAAATCATGATATAAAATACCAGGGTTATTTTTTTTTTAATTTCCGGTTTGTATCCTACATTTATCTATTGAAAAATACTAAATTTCCTTTCCATCAATCATTAGGTATTGGTCCCGTACAAATCCTCATGCCCAAAACCTAACCCGAACACAGTACCCTCAAAAAGTCAATGTCTGGATTGTAAAAATAAACTATAGACTTATTAACTGAAAAATCGGAGACTGTTGCTTTTAAGTGAATAAAAAATTAAAAACCCTTACCACAATAGAATTTAACAATTCTATATACGTATTTCGACAACCGCGTTGTCATCCTCAGTAGAAAAAGCAGTGTAACAGTTGAAAGCACAAAAAACACACAACACTCACTGAGCGCTATATTGTACGGCTTCTCGTTTAACACTAAATTTTAAAATTTTAAAAACCTGAATACTACAGAACTTACCTTACCAGAACTTACATGGATTAAGAGACCATTAACCGATTAATGCTTTATTCTATAGAAAGATCCTTTAGAAAATTACACAAAGAGATACCCTAATTTAATATACATAAAGAAACCATATAAACTCATCTTAAATTATATATGTCAATTTGAAATTAATATTGAATCATAATATCTGTTAAAGGCTAATGTTGTAACGAACCGAAATTTAAAAAATTACATAGAATTAGATTAATTTGTTAATGGTTTTCTTATCTTTTTTTGTTTAATAACATCTAACTGTCAATTAACTCGAATAAAGATGAACCTGGTATAGGAGCCAAATCTGCATTAATTACGTTATTCCTATTTTTAAAGATAAAATTGCTCTCAAAACTATCTAATTCGCGGGGGCTAGTGGCGTTTTTTATTAATCTCAGATAGTCAGATTTTACGTTGTGACCTGATTCAAGAATATGTCGGGCAACACTTGATTTTTCCGGCCTATTGAATCTAATATGCGAAACATGTTCTTTATAACGAGTTGGAATGGAACGTTTTGTTTGGCCGACATATTTCTTATCACAATCCTTACAATTTATTTCATAGATTCCAGATTTATTGTTTACCTCAACTTTGTCTTTCGCGTTGCTTAAAAGAGATTTCAAGGAGTTATTCGACCGAAATGCTACTTGACGATTATACTGTCTAAAGGTTTTATTTAAATTTTTCGTAGTTTCGTGAATCGGTAAGCTAATAAATTTTTAGCTCGAATCAATTTGAGGTAGCAAACATGTGGAATCCTGAATTGTTTTTCTTACTTTATGTTTTATAACTAGCTTGTTTATTATTTCTGAATCGAAACCGTTGTAACTCGCGATATTCTTAAATAAAGTTAATTCCTTTTCATATCTATCCTTTGTCAATGGCATGCTTAACAAACGATTGATAAGAAAATATATATATATATATATATATATATATATATATATATATATATATAGTAAATTCAATCAGTTGGCGATTAAAGGTCTGGCTTTACTTTAAAGTATATATATTTAAAACAACCCTACATGTTTCGGCAATGATGCCTTTATCAAGGATATAAAATATAAATGACAGTATACAAATGTCATATAATTGAGTTGCTATGGATAAAATTATTCAAAGATACATTCCAATTGAATAATAATAAATCATGCCTTAGTATTCCAAAAACAAAAGACAACAAAAACAGGGAAAAGCAAGATATTAGTTATTATTATGTATGCGCCCGTGGAGCGTCTTAAGATGCAAAGTTGTCCGCATTCGCCTTAAACGAGAAGGAAAACCACGAAAGCCTACTCGGACAACTAGACAGGAATCAAAACACGGAACAGTCAGCATGATAAGCAAATGTATATGATATTTAAATGTAATTGATATTTAAATAACTTAAGATATATAATTATATAACAAAAAAAATATATATATTATGATGGTAAATTGCAGATCGTTACACAATTAGTTATAGTATATACTGCTTAAATTTTTTATATAATTTCCGTTGTTAATTGAATTTTTTTCCTGTTTAATACTAATCATTTCTTTAATTTGTCTTTTCATTGTTTGTTGTTCTTTATCAATTATCTGTGAGTTTTCAAAATCGACATGGTGATCGCGTTGTAGTTTGTGTGTAGATAAAGCAGTTTTGTCTGTTTTAGAGTATTTGTGGGCTTGTATTCTTTTGTATAAATATTGTTTCGTTTGGCCTATGTAGTAACTATCGCAATCGCGATATGGTATTTTATATATGACATGTGTTTCTCGATTTATTTTTCTTTCTATTTTAGGTTTAAGTTGTGAAAATAAATGTTTATTAGTATTACTAAGTTTATATGTTGTAGCTCTATCATATTTTTTTTTTAAGTGTATTAATTTTTTCTGATAGTTGTGGAACATATGGAATCGTGATATATGTTGTGTCATTGTTCAAATTTTTATTAGTGTCTGCAGTGTTGTATATTTGGTGTACTCTTTTTTTAATAGTTTGGTCTATAAGTTGTGGTGGATAATTATTATCAGTTAAGATTGTTTTAATTTTTTTGATGTTATCTTTTCTGTATTGAGTATGTGATAGTTTTACTGCCCTATCAGTCAGATTATTTATAATCATTTTATTGAATACTATAGGAGCATTTGAGTGGTAATTCATATATCGAAAAGAAGCTGTGGGTTTATTATACCAATTTGTATAAATAGAAAATTAATACTGTTATTAATTTTTTCTTCAATAGTGAATTTTAATTTGTTGTGTTTATTTAAAAGATAGTTTATTTTGTTAGTCGGAATACATGTTATGATATCATCAACATATCTTTTGAAAAAAATGGGGTGGAAGTCTAATGAATTGATAACGTTTTGTTCTAAATGTTCCATTACTAGATTTGCAATAGGAGCAGCTAAAGGAGAGCCCATGGCAATACCAAATGTTTGACTATAAAAAGAATTTTTGTATTGAAAATATGTGTTATCGAGACAGAAGTGTATACCTCTAATAAATTCGTTTTTATTTAGTGATGTGTGTGGACTAATTTCATCCCATTTATTCTATTATGTTTATAGCTAGATCTGTAGGAATGTTAGTATATAAAGATTCTACATCAAGTGATATAATTTTGTGATTAGTTGGTACTTTTTGTTCCTTGATGAAATTTTGAAATTGCCATGAGTCTTTGGGATGATATTCGGTTTTTCCTAACATCTTAGATATGCTATCACCTAGGAATTTTGCTATATTATAAGTAGGGGCTTGTATGTTAGATACTATTGGTCTCAAAGGGATAATATTTTTGTGAATTTTAGGTAAACCATATATTGATGGAGGGTGGGAATTAAAAATGCGAAGTTTGTTTTTACTGTTGAAATCGATTAGGTTTAGTCTATGCCATTTATTTATTAAGTTATTATTTTCTTTTTAAGTTTTCTCTATTAGATTATTTCTTTATTTTTTATAGGTGAATTTATCGTCTAATAATTTTTTTATTTTTTGTTCATATTCCTCTTTAAGAATGATAACTGTTTTATTTGATTTATCTGCTGTTGCTATTATAATATGAGGGTTGTCTTGGACAAATCTTTTTGTTTCTTTAATGAACTTATTCATATATAGATTTGATATATGTTTTTTATTATTTACTTTCTTATGTTTATGGTTAGTGATTATATTACAGATTTTGTTACGTATTTCATTCTGTTTGTCTTGTTGTAAATTTTGTATTCCTGTTTCAATGTTAGCTATATAGTCATTAATGGGTATTTTATTAGGTGGGATATTAAATTTGGGTCCTAGGCTAAGTATGTATTTAACATTATCAGGAATATTTATATTGGTTAAATTGATAATCCAGTTATTGTTAATTTTGTAATTTATCTCTAAGTGTTGTTTCTTCATTAGTTTATCTACTTTGCTTTTTAATTTATTTTTGTTTGTTAGGAAATGATTATTGTAAATTTTAGATTCTATTTTTTCAAAGCTATTTAAAAAGTTGAGGAGACAATTTCTTGTGATGTTTCAAATTTGTAGGTAACAGGAATTCATAATTTTTTGAAATTTAGTTTTTAGTTTTGAAATAGTGAAATGAAATCTGTCAAGTTTTTTCATTTTTATAAATGTAGGTGTTATTTGTAACGATCTGCATCTTACCAAAAAGTTTCTTCTGTTGATCTGGTTTGCCAGTTTTTTTCTGATTTTCATGTATTCTTTGAGGATTTTCTGGTTTTCTTCGTTTACATAATTGTATATTTCATGATGTAATTGTTCCATTTGATTAGCACTACACGCCTTGTGCTAAGTATAAATATAATATTTTCGTGACCTTGGTATGATATGGTAAATTCAATTAGTTGGCAATTAATGGTCTGCCTTTACTTTAAAGTATATATATTTAAAACAATCCTACATGTTTCGGCAATGATGCCTTTATCAAGGATATAAAATATAAATGACAGTATACAAATGTCATATAATTGAGTTGCTAGATATATATATATATATATATATTTCGTCGAATGTTTTCGCGGTCGTTTGTTGAAGCGTTGTTCTTCGGGATATTTCGCCGCGTTTGGATGATTTCGTCCTGAGAAGGACAACTTTCTTCCTGACGTTTCGGTGACATCACTTTCACCTTTTTCTAGAGGATCTTCTCGTTGCAATGGTAACTTCAAGAGTGCGTTGATTTCCTGTGCCGCTCGTATTATATGGTCCCGTCGTAGTGGGGACGCGTGTCTGACTCCTCGTGATTGGTCCGTCGGTTGTTCTGTCGCTTTCGACTATTGGTCGATCGGTTTGCGTTCGGTCCGAGTTAGTATGACTGGGCTGTGGCAAGTTGTTCTCATTACGTCGCTTGTGTGTAATCTGCCTGTTGAGCAAGGCCGACTTCCATGTGTCAGGCAAACGCTGTCCGTCGTCACGTTTGTTCATACAGTTTTGCCGTTTCTCAATTTCTATTGCTTCTCTTATAATCCTGTACGTTAACCTCGTACTGCGTGCTATAGTTTTTGTACCGTCAAAATCGATTGTGTGTCCTGTATGTAGCACATGCTTAGCTAGGGATGATGTTGATTCTTTTTTAGCTACCGCATTTCTGTGTTCTTCCCTCCGTACGCTGGTTTTACGGTTAGTATGCCCTATGTATGTTTGATCGCATTCATAGCACGGTATTTCGTAGACCCCTTGGTTTTCTAGTTCTATCTTGTCCTTTGTATTAGGCAAAATGTCTTTTATTTTCCTGTCTGTCGTATAAATGGTGTCTATGTCGTGTCGGCGTAATATTCTACCTATTTTCTCAGTCGTACCTTTCACGTAAGGGAGAAATGCTGTCCGTGTAGATCTTTCTTTCTTTTTTGGTTGATTCTTGTTAATTCGTGTCGCTCTGTTAATGGTATGTTGTGAATATCCGTTCGCTTGTAATATGTTTTTTATTGTTCCCATTTCTTCGTTTCGATGTTCTGCGTCTGACAAAGTTTGAGATCTGTGGATTAATGTTTTTACTACAGAGTTTAACTGTGCTATACATATATATATATATATATATAAGGTAAACTTAATTAGTCGGCGATTAAAGGTCTGGTTATTACTTACACAAAGTGTATATATTTAAAATAATCCTACATGTTTCAGCAATGATGCCTTTGTCAAGGATATAAAAAATATAAATGACAGAATATAAATCACGAATAATTGAAAATACGAAAATACTATATTTGTATATATATATATATATATATATATATATATATATATATATTGATGTAGGTCAAGCCTACACATAAGAATGCCTTAGCTAGCATGAGACAGAATTTTAATGTGTATATGTAATCTTTAGAATAATTAAAAAATATTGAAACTGAATTCTTCTTATGTAATATCAATAAAGTTGATTTCGCGTTTTTAATTGTTTAAAAAGTCATTCTCACATTTATTTATTTTTATCTTTTCATTTAAATTAGTCATTTTATTTCGATATCTTGTATTTCCAAAGATATTTCAACTTAATTGATCAATAATAAATGACGCCAATTATTTAGGCGAGACTGTACTAATTTGAAATAACTACAGCGGGAATTATCCCAACCATAAAATGAGCATTATGTACAATTATCAACATTCACACGTCAATTATTTGGTTACAAAAATAAAATATATAATTTATATTAAGCATATGTATATTTAGAGTGATTAAATTGTCATTTTCATTATAATTAAATGTCGAGATTATAGAAATACATACAGATTGGACGAATCAGAAGTTGGGATTCAGAACAAATGAGAGTTGGCGTCACTAGGTAAAAATCTCCATTAAAGACCTCGACGTATTTAAGTGCCTCTCTGCAAATTAAAAGAAAAATCATTAATAAAATTTGAAAACCTATATATCAAACCTAGTCAAACCTTACCTGTATATCCAGTTCCTGTTTAACGCATTTTTCGAGTCCAGACGATAACCGTTGTCCAAGAAAACGAAAATTCCATTTCACCGGGAAAACCCGCCGTTAGATCGAAGACCAAGCGGGGACGCCATCCGATTGGCCGTTCAAACTTGTATCCTGCATTTACGGATCTACCAGCCAAGTCCAGAATTACCAATTCCTGTCTATGCCCACATAAGTATTTTTTAAACATCCTACGAATTTTTGAAAATAATAAATTAATTTACTTCAACACATAAAACCATAATCAAATTATTTTTAATAATTATAACTTATGTTGCATTTTAATATTAACATAATTTAAGTTAAGTCTAGAAGAATACAGTTCCTGTTAAATATAATTAAATTTAATAATAGAATTATTTATGCATTTAGCTTTATTCATGTCACGTTCATTTAGTTGTTTTGTTTAACCTAGAATTTATTTCATGTTTAGTTTATCACGTGACCTGATACGTTTGAATATTCATAATCTAATTCATTTGATCACTTACCTGTTTTCCAATAACTTCATTAAAGTCTTTTACATTATCCCTTATCTCACTCGTTTTATTTAGTAGATTTGAATATAAAAAATACCATTATTTATTGCATTGGCATCAGCTGATTTTGTAAGTGTTCTATTGCAGTCACCGAACCTACAATTTAAAGGGTATTTTTCTATGCCCACACAAGAGTCTAATTGTTCTTCGAAGCCGGACACATAACACAAATTTTAGCCCACCCGAATATACTTATAAGAAGTTATATACATGAACAGCTGTTTAGGTTAAGTATACTTCGTTATTAACAATTATGTATCTTTGCATCATACGCAAGTAACAGATTTAACGTTATACAACCCCATCTGTGTGTAACATTTGATAGCATATTTAATATAGAGATTTATAATTCACATTTTAAAAATTTATCTTAACAGTTTATTTAACATTAAATTTTGCTTTTATACTCATTAAGCCTTTTGGCGGTATATTAATATATATATATATATATATATATATATATATATATATATAGAAAGAAAAATGACGATGCCGAGACTTTGATAATAGATTTGACGACGCTAATAATACGAATACCGAACCGTATATTGCTACATTACAATAAGCTCACGGTGGAATCTGATGGAAAATTGGATTATTAAAGAGACAGGTCGTTAAAATGTTTGGAATTTATACCATTTAATCTAAGGTAATACCTGTCTACCACATATTTCCACATCCGTTTAACAAAGTACCTACGTAAAAGTATTTTACGAAATGAAGTTATTTACAACTGAAAATTTGTATTCAGTTTTGATACGTGACTACAATTTATAGACTTTTACGAAAAGTCTTGAAGCAAATCACGGACAGGATTAGGAATTTCGATTTATTTATGTCGAGTTACTCGACGAAAGGCTCAGTGGAGAAATTTTACCCAATTACGGAAATTCATTGTGCGCGGCTTCGTTCGCTTTTGTGGATTAACTTCCATTATTCCCATTAAACCAATAAGATAAACATACGTAAAAATTAATGTTATTATCATTTAGATAGATATGCTATTTAATTATATTACTTTTTATGGGTCACACCCGTGCAAAACTTTAATAATAACAAATTGAGATTTATTAAAATATAGTGTAAAAATCATAGAATATACAAGGAGGGGTTTTTATCTTCCTGGACTAGGTAGCTTTAAATTTTAATGCAATTTCCCATTATGCTTTTCAAAATTTCATGCGTTCATTATTTAATATTATTTTTAAAGTGGAAAAAATAATTTTAAGACAAGTTACACAAATATTATGATGAATCTGCTCCTACCCTTGGAATTATTTGTAAATAAATTGTTCAAAAGTGGTTATACGAGGGGGGTATCGATATATTCTTAGCCGACTATTGAAACAATTTAAAGCTGTAGCCCATTTGCCACATTTTCTCATTACCAACAATATTTGTGTAAAATCTTAGATTTTAAAAAACGTAATATAATTTTATATTTTTAATTTAGTTTGTAACGTGCTCTTTCGCTGTAAGTACCTGCTGAATCCACTGTGCTGGCGAAGTAATAGTCATTTTACGATTACCTATTAAAATAGTGAAGTTTTAACCATTAGTTTTGTGACTAATTAATATTTTGAAATATACTGCTAAATGTAATCTGAATAAAAATATTTAGCTATTTGAAACAGTATAACGATATATTTAGAAGACGAAGATAATATAATGAAAAGATGGAAAGAATATTTCGAAGGAATGCTTAACACAGAACGAATAAACTTAATATACGAAATTGAGGTGAGCGAAGAAAACATAGAAAGTGGGGGGAGGGGAGGAGAGGAACCGATCAAGAAGGAAGAAATAATGGAAGCTATAAGGAAGTTAAAATGAGGCAAGGCGGCAGGACATGACGGTATAACAGCGGAAATGATAAAAAATATGTAGGAAAACGGCATAGAAGTCCTAGAGAAATTGTTTAATAGGATTTGGAATTAACAAAATATACCAAAGGACTGGGAAGTAGGTATAATACTACCCATTCACAAAAAAGGTGACAATAAAGAATGTAGCAACTATAGAGGAATTACACTACTCAGTGTAATGCTAAAAATATATGAGAGAATACTAGAAAAGAGATTAAAAATATTAATTGATCACCAACTAGAAGAACCGCAAAGCGGATTTCGGAAAGGCAGAGGAGTGCACGATCACATTTTCACTATGAAACAACTGACAGAAAAAAACCGAAATAAGATTATATATGCGGCCTTCATAGACATAGAAAAAGCTTTTGATAGTATTCCAAGAGCAGAAGTTTGGAAAAGCCTTAAAAAAAGAGGAATAGGCAAAAAACTCATAAAAGCTATAAGAACCATATACCAGAAAACTAGAAATTATGTGAGAACTGAAAATAGGAAGTCCGAAGAGTTCATAACCAAAGAAGGACTGAGACAAGGAGGGGTGCTCAGCCCCGTACTATTTAACATAATATTAGATGATGTACTAAAAGAAATAAGGGGAATAACAAAGAAATTACAAGTAGGGTATAAGAACATGGAGAGGGTTGAAATAGCAGAATATGTCTTCGCTGATGACATAATAATATACGCAAAGAACGAAAGAGACTTACAAGAAAACCTAAACAAATGGAATATAGCACTAAAAAAGAGGAATCTAAAAATAAACATTGATAAAACAAAAGTGATGATAATAGGGAGAAATGAGGTAAAACTAAAAATTGAAATAGAAGGAAGAAGCAGAACAAACAGATACATTCAAGTACCTCGGAATAAACATACATAAAGATGGAAAAGAAGATATGGAAATAAACAGCAGAATAGAAAATGCAACAAAACTATATTGTGCACTAAATAACACATTTATAAGAAAGAAGGAAATAACGAAGAAAACAAAAATCACAGTATATAACGCGTTGTTCAAACCAATAACGACGTACGGATGCGAAAGCTGGATACTTAATAAACATATGAAGAGCAGACTACAAGCCGTAGAAATGAAATACCTAAGAGCGGTGAAAGGAGTTAGTAGAAGGGTCAAAATAAGAAATGAAGTAATAAGACAAGAATTAAATGTACAACCCATAATGGAAGAAATCGCAAAACAACAACTAAGGTGGTTCGGTCATGTAGTAAGAATGGAAGAAGAAAGACAGACTAAAAGAGTATGGCTAGCAAGAACAACGCAGAAGAAAACAAGAGGAAGGCCACAAAAAACGTGGGACAATGTCATAGTGGAAAATTTAAAGAAAAGAGGAGTAACATTGTACGAAGGGAAGATAATAGCGAGAAACAAAAAAGAATGGGCAAGATTTATATATCAGGAATAGTCTATAAGCAAAATGTAAATAGCTTGACACCCGAGGGGTAAACAAGCTTATAGATTATAATAATAATAATAAACAATATAAACAAAAACCTGGCCTTTATGATATCTTGTTGCCGACGGCGTCTCTTTTCATCTCCCTCTTCTCTCTGGGCACTTTGCTATTTCAAGCTATGATCGCCGACTAAAGATTACTTGAAACGGCAATCGGTAATTAAACGCTGGTGGCAGGCACCCTGAGAGATTACATTATATATTACAAAACGGAATAAGGGAAAAATTAATATGAATAGCGCGTGCAAAATGGCGTCACTTCGCTTACCTCCTAGATGTTTAGAAGGCTCGAAACTCACGACCCAGACGACGTGTAGTGATCCCAGTTTATATTGAGGGATTAATCAATCAGAAGTGCGATTTGACAACAATTACGAGTGATACTACACAGCACGTTCGCACTGGAAGTTATACTAAACTTAAGTGAACCAAACCAGACGCGGTCTCGCAGAAGGGTTAGAGGTGAAGAAGACGCATCGCACTAGAGACGTTGTGTCGTACGGTTATATCATCCGTACATCTGTTGCTCGTACGGCGGGGTGCAATCGCAAGAAGAAACATAAGTACAGCACGGCATAAATCCCAATTATTATTTAAAAATGATATTTTTAAACGTAACAAGTGGGTTCCACGAATACTTTGGAATGATACGCATTTGCAATGGGGCAAGTAGGGATGTGTGTTTCAGCTGCTGCTTATGTTGGCAATAAACTACGAAGCAGGCTTGGAAGTCAAACATTGGATGCTTTGATATTTCTGCGATTGTATTTTCGAGACTCTAAATAGTTTTTTGTATTGTCTTTTTTGTTCCTTATTTTAGTATATTGTGTTGTGCAACAATATTAATAAATAATTTTTAAGAAATTGCTTAAGTTTTTTTTCATTTGAGCCCAATTAGAAACCACATAATCTAATCCCGGGATCCCGGGATTACGCTTCCAAAATCCCGTAATCCGGGGATTGAAAAACATGCTCGGAATTGTATTCTCTACCTGTGTTACAATATTTTATACATTATATAGAAGAAAAAAAAAAAAAGGAGACAACAAACAGTGTAAGAATTATAGAGGAATAACACTATTGTGTGTCATGCTAAAAGTTTATGAAAGAATCTTGGAAGAGAGATTAAAAACAATAATCGAGGCGCAACTCGAAGAATCACAGAGTGGATTTAGAAAAGGTAGAAGTGTACAGGACAATATATTCACATTGAAGCAGATGACGGAAAAGAGTGCAAACAGCACGATATACATAGGTTTTATAGACATAGAAAAGGCATTCGATTGTATACCTCGAAACTTGGTGTGGAGGAGCCTAGAAAAAAGAGGAATAAATAGCAAACTGAGGAAAGTAATAGCAAGCATATACAAGTGTACAAGAAACGTGGTGAGAGCGTGTAATAGGCAATCAGAAGAGTTTGAAACAAGGGAAAGATTGCGGCAAGAAGGAGTACTTAGTCCTATACTATTTAATATAATACTTGATGACGTACTGAAAGATATTAAAAACAACACAAAAAAGATACAAATAGGATATAGAAATATGGGGCTGGTGGAGGTAGCGGAGAACGCGTTTGCTGATGACTTGGTGGTATACGCAAATACCGAAAAGGACCTGCAAACAAACTTGGTAATTTGGGAAACAGCACTGAAAAAGAGAAACATGAAAATTAATGCAGACAAAACTAAAGTGATGGCGATAGGGAAAAACCATAAACAGTTAACAATTAAAGTAGGAGGAAAGGACATCGAACAAGTTGAAACATTTAAATACTTAGGAGTAAACATTCATAGAGAAGGGAAAAAAGACACAGAGATTAATGGCAGAATTGAAAGCACGACAAAGTTGTACTATACACTCAACAACACTTTCATCAGAAATAGAGAAATTTCAACGAAGACAAAAATGACTGTGTTTAAAACCGTATATAGACCAATACTAACATATGGGTGTGAAAGCTGGGTACTAAATAACAAAACAAAATCCAAAATACAAGCGATGGAGATGAGGTATTTAAGAGCAGTCAAAGGAGTAACACGCAGGGACAGAATAAGAAATGAAGTGATAAGGCAAGATCTGAATACAGAACCGTTCCTCGAAACTATAGAGAGACAAAAATTGAAATGGTTCGGACACGTCGTTCGTATGGAAGAAACAAGGCAGACAAAGAGAGTATGGAAAGCTAAGACAATACAGAAAAGGAAAAGAGGTAGACCAAAGAATACATGGGACAATACAGTAGCGGAAAACCTACAAAAACGTGGAATGACATGGAGAGAAGCAGAAGTTGCGGCAAAAAATAAGAAGGAATGGGAAAAATTCATTTACAATAAAAAATAGAATTAAGTTTCAGAGTGAAAATTAAGTGTATGCCTTGACACCCGTAGGGTAATTTCAAGGTTTATCGATTATAATAATAATAATATAGAAGTATGTCGCTGGTTAAAAGGTTAAGCGTTTCACGTTTCATAAATTAGATATAACTATTTATTTTATTTTATTTACTTACTCTCAAGCGCACGCCTCTGATGCACCGACCATATTTCGCACTCTAATTATTAAGGAGTTTATAAAATGCAACTGCTTCCTATGCGAGTGGGATAGTCGTGCCGAATTGCAGCATTATATTGTGAAAAGTTGGCCAAGTCGAGAGTTAGTTGTGAGAGAAAAGAATATTTTACATGAAACTTTGTGGATAGAAAGAATTTGGTGAATATTTGCTCACTTTGCATATAAAATTAGAGCTTTTAAAGAATCTTGTCAAAGGAAAAATTTCTCAAAATCAGCGAAGCTGAAACAGAGGATGTGATATTTGTGAATCCCCAATTCGGCAAATAATAAATGACATCGGACTCGGTGCAGTACTGACGAAAAAAAAAATTAGCCTGAAATTGTCTCAAACAACAACAAAGCGGAAAATTTCAAAAACTTCATCGACAAAATGTTGACAGCTTACAATAAAATGGGATGTAATATACTGCTGAAGAATCATTCACATACCCATTTGGATTTTTCCAAGAAAATTTGAGAGCTATACGTGATGAGCATGAGGGTCGTTTCCATCAAGATCTTCGAACGTTGAAAAGTCGATACCAGGGAAGATCAAATTTGAACATGCTGAGTGGATTGCTGTTGGTTATTGATTAGTAGAGCAGATCAATTTCCGTGCGCTCCATGAAAGCCGGTATGGGAGTGTAATTCGTAATATATTAGAATATGCAACAGAATAGGGACGCAACATGAGCTTGTTACCGATATAAGTATAGAAGTAGAGACATTTGGTTTTCTGCTATTAAAATAATATGCATAAACACACGAAAAATAAGAATAGTACATATTATAGCAGCGTTGTATGTACCTATAAATAAAATGGAAAATGTATGAAATCAGTGATTGCGTGTACGATAGAGGATTTAAAAAAACACTTACCGTTTTAAGCGTCTTCCAAAGATTGACAAACTGGAGAAACTCGATTGTATATTTTCAACATCAGGTGCGTTTCTAAGGTTATTTCTGAAAAACATGTCCGCCGTGAGGAAAACATGTTTATATTCGGAAAACGAGCGTTCTACATCTAGTGATTTTATATTCGCATAATCAAAATACTTTTTTAAGCAACTTAACGCATCTGTAGACGTGCCCTCACAAATGCGTGTTAAGGTGACAAAATCTGCATTTCTGTCTAAAACACTTTCAAATTTAATTATAACACTTTCACTTTTTGCATCTTCCACAGCACACGTTGTGCGTGAACATCTTTAACGATTTGCAGTGTTTCCTCTAACGACAGCGACGAATTTTCTAATTTTGTTATTGCTTCTTCTAGTCCCAAGTAATTCTCACGAATACTTTGTAAATCCATTTTAATCTTGGCATCTTCAAATTTTTTCTGGCTTGTATTGATAGCTGCACTTTCTTTCGGATCGAATGATAAAACCACGTCGTTAATTTTTTCAAAATATTCATGATAGTAAAACCCCGCCCGTAACCATGTACCCCAACGTGTCAAAATCGGTTGTGATGGCTCAGGGATATGGGGACACAATTCGTGAAATTTTCGAATACGTTTTGGAGATTTCAGGAATACTGCCTTTGTACTCGATATTAAAGCATCCACCTCTGGATAACATCTACGAACCTGTTCTGCTACAAGGTGTAGAGCATGGAGTGTAGGACAAGTTAGGACAATATTTTCTAAGAGACCGGCCTACAAAACACATGGTTGTGGCACCATCGGTCATAAACTTTAATACTTAGTCTTTCGAAAGTTTAAATTTTTCCAAAGTATCTAATAGCACCTCTGAAATTTTTTCGGCATTACATTGTTCTAGTCGTCTGGATGCTAATAAAATTGAAGACGTTGGTTGATGTGGTTCCATATTACGCGCCATCACATTAACTACAGATTGTTTTTTGCTGTCAGTTGTTTCGTCCACACATAACCATAGTTTTTTTATTTTTCAGTTCGCCTTTGATTTTATTTTCAACCTGTGTACGCATCCTTCGTAACGTTGTTGTGCTCGGTAATGTTTGATTCGCGTATTTATTCCAAAATGAAATAAATTAATAATTACTTAACAAGGTAAACGGCAGTGTACACACAATCATAGTTACACATAGTTCATGTATAAACTGTTGTCGATTAATTTTGTTATTATTGTGCTTCGAACTGCTTACGTGTTCTTTACAATGTGTTTTTGACCAACACATTAGATATGTATTGCACACTAAACATTTAATTTTTGAGCCATCGTATATTAAGTCCGGGAAATCCATAATAAACTTATTCACTTCGTCTGACAACGGTCGCTTTCTCGATTTATGTGTCGACGACATTATATTACGTATGCTTACACTTACATGCAGTCTAAGCAAGTACCAAATTCATACTGAATGCTTTTTATTAGTTCTGATGCAATACAATCAACCTCACAACGGCGCACATGGCGCGCACAGAAATTGGTCTGCTCTATTGATTAGGCAAAGCCCCAATACGTCGTTATGCGAAAGAAAACTGTCAAATGGAATATGCTAATGGATTTTCTAATATTAAATGCTTGCACATACTTTGGGGCTTTATTTCGGAATAAAATCATGCTTTTCTCTAAAACTATACGTGCTAGGGTAAAACAGATTTGAATTCAGCATTAAAAATGGTCCAAGATCACCTATTTGTAACTAGAAAGGAATTTGTTAATCAGTGTTAATTCACTTAGTATTGCAGGTATAAAGTTAAAATTAGCTACATGTTAATATTAAACTGTTTATTTTATCGGAGTTTGCGCATTAGTACCACATGTATTGCTAATTACAATTTTACGAGCTCCATTTTGAGGTAGGCAATAAATATTTCAAATGGAACAATGTATATAGACGTAAAACAGCTTACAATTGCACTCAAAGTCGTTGTTACCTAGATTAGAACGACGAACGACGAACGGCTGCTGAAACAACTATTAAAGTTAAATGTATGCTATATTGTGGAAACTCCAGAAAGCTGTTGTAACATATAACCCAAATAATAAGATATACAGTGCGATCTTTGAAGGGTATTATAGGCTTTAACTTATATTAGTATTTCTTTATTAATAGTCAGTAGCTTGTTAGGCCGATTTAATATAAGTATTCCACCATGAAAAGATAGATGTTCTTAGCATTATTACTAACACGTTGTTTGGTGGTGTTGTGCTAACAATAAAATCAATTATTTGAAAAAGATAATTGGTCAGATATCATTAAAACATCACTTGTGAGACAAGTTTTAAAACGATATGCGACGCGATATATTATAGGAGATGTACGTAATTAAATTAATAACATAAGTTTAAAAACGTTATGTCAAAAGAAATTCAAAGCGAACGTTAGATATGAGTTGACCGTTCAAGTCAGGTAGATTTCGAAAGATCCGGTCGTAGGACGATAACAAAAGAAAGGCTTTCTCTTTGCAAACGAATATACAGAAAATGTCTAAGTTGAAGTTTAATTTTAAATGCGAGATATATATTTAAAGACGTGTAATTTAAAATTAAATTAAAATATTCTATATATGTGAAGCGTAAGAGCGTCAATTCTAGGTAATATAAAATACCAGAATGTAAAAACATATTTGTTCGAGGTGCTACTCAGAAATTCCCGGAATGTGAAAAAAAACAATCAATTGTTCCTATAACTTATTCACTACCATCCCCTTCAAAGTACCATCCTTCCGCATAATTACACCGATCCCAGCGACTTGTTCATGACTGGAAACAGTGCTGAAAGTCTTCGCGTGTTAACGTATTCAACACTACCTGCGATTCGGTATGGATCTCCTCAATCGTCTCAAAACGGCACTCCTTGACCTATCTTTCAATTTCGAAGACAGGGATTAGTCACAATGGGCAAGATCTGGGGAGTAGGAAAGGTGGGGTAGTACTGCCGTCTTCGTTGAGGCTAGAAACTGACTCACAACAAATGACATGTGGGTTGGTGCATTGTTGTGGTGTGGTATCCATGAATTGTTGCGCCATTTGGCAGGCCGCATGCTACAAATGTTTTCTTTTAGTCGCCCAAGAACATAGCAACAAAATCGTTCATTAATTGTTTCGCCTGGTGAGGGAAATTCTTTATGCACGATGCCACAGGCGCCAAAGAAGTAAATCAACATCGACTTGACGTTGCTTCGAACTTGCTTGCCATGCTTTCTTCGGTCGTGGCGACGATGACGTCTTCCACTGCATTGACTGCTGCTTTGTTTCAGAATCATACCCATACCCCTATGATTCATCGCCAGTAATGATTCTGGTCCTGAAGTTCACATTACTTTCGGCAGTTTCTCAGAGTTCTGTGAACACATGAACACGGTGCCGGTTTTGTTCAATGCCAAATAACCTTGGCAGAAACTTCGCAGCAATACGCCGCTTGTTGAGTTTGCTAGATAGAATACGGTGACAAACGCCGTATGACAAACCGACAATGTTACAAATGTCACGGATTGTTCTCCTTCGGTCTTGCAAGATACCATCACGTACTTTTACCACATTTTGTGGCGTGTTTTCCGTCAATGGTCGACCGGAACGCTCGCCATAAACAAATTCAGTTTTAAAACGGCTGTAGAGTTTCCCCTGCGATTCAGCAAGTTTGAAGCAGAATTTGATGCACATTCTTTATACTTTTACATCAGACACTGTAGTGTCACAGAATAACTCAAACACAACTCAACAAATATAAACACAAAAACTGTTTGTCACCGCCTATCACAGTACCGCTTGACGGGCTGACTTAGTTTGGACACCATCTAGCGCTGTAGAGCTGTACTACCGTGCCTTCGCACGCCACATTTAAATCCTGGGAATTTTTGTGTACAACTTGTATACGCATAGATAGATTTAGGCAAAGTATATAAGCAATGATTACTTCAACGTATGGACACGTGATTTGATCTTTTAGATCTCGTCAGTGCACGGTATAATCGAAGACTACCTATTGCTAACAGATGCCGCTACTTCGCACCTACTTATATCACGCACATTAAATCCGCTTTTTAGGAAATAGTTTTTTTACCATTCTAGAAGAACGTATTTTCGAAGCGGCGGAAATCCATATTATTACATTGACTACTGTAATGCTTTTCTCTAACATTTACAGTGACATTTCCACATCCATTAGTGCCATGTATATATATATATATATATATATATATATATATATATATAATGAAAAATTAATTGTACGGGCAAGCGGTCTCTCAACTAAAAAACTCATTTACTTTAACCTCTATATTTCGCAGCCATTTGTTACTTTCTCGGGAGAATAAAAAACAGAGTTAAAGCTTAGCAGTGGACGTCACTAAATATCTTAAAACAGATTTTTTCTTCAAAGAAGGGAAAAAAACCAAAAAAAACAAAGAAAATAAATATATTTTAATGTTTAGTGGCGTCAACTGCTAAGTTCTAACTCTGTTGTTTTAGTCTCCTGAGGAAGTAGCAATTGGCTGCGAAATATAGAGGTTAAAATAAATGAGTTTTTTAGTTGACAGACCGTTTACCCGAACAATTAATTCTTCATTATTATAGTACGGTCGATAATACTTACAAGTATATACATATATATGTATATATATATTGATATAATATATATATACTGAATGTGTAAACGATTGAATATTACCTAACCAGATTATAAAATATAGTGAAACTGGTATTTTATATGTCCCTTCATTGGTTCATCTAAATTGTAGAAAACCAGTTGTGAAAGCCCGACGTTGGGCCGACCAATTGATATAATATATATAAGCTGAAAGCGTATATTAAAAAAATATATATTGATAATAAATACAAAATTTATATGTTTAAATAAGCTGTTAAGTTAAATTTTAAATTGTAAATTATCAATCTCTATATTTAGTGGGCTAGTACAAGTTACATATAGATGGGGTTGTATTACATCAAAAGCTGTTATTTGCGCATAATGCAAAGATACATATTCGTTAATATCGAAATATTCATAACCTAAACAGCTGCTTGTGAATAATACTTCTTATAAGTATCTCTGGTGGGCGAAAACTTATGTGATGTGTATGTTCGGCTAGTCAGAAGAGCAATTTAGACTCTTAGGTGATGCATATAAAGATACACCTTTAAAAGGCAAGTTCGGTGACTCAAATAGACTACTTACAAAATTAGCAGATGCTAATGCAATAAATAATGGTATTTTCATTCAAAACTACAAAATAAAACGAATTAGATATAGACTAATAAACAAGATTTTAATGAAGTGATTGCAAAGATAGTACAGGTAAGTGGATAAATAAATTAAATTCTGAATATAAATAATAAATCATTTCACGTGTTAAAATAGATATGCAATAAAAACTAGGTTAAACAACAAGATCAATAAAGGTGACATGAGTTAAGTTAAACGTATAATGGAATTCAATGATTAAAATTAATAGATAGAAAGGAAACTGCATTCTTCGTTATTTTGCTTATAATACTAATCTTAAATGCAACATTGGTTATATTCAATTTTAAATAAAGTAATTTAATGGTGATTTAATTTGTAAAGTAAAATTAACTTATCATTTTCAAAATTCGTAGGATATTAAAAAGGTACTTATGTGGGCCTGGACAGGAATTAGTGTATCTGGAACTGTTTCGTGGATTTGTGAATGTTGGGTACTGGAATCAACGGCGATCGGTTGGCGTCCCCTGCTTGTTCGATCTTACGGCTGCCTGGCTGGTGAAATGCAATTTGCGTTTTCTTGGACACCGGTTACCGTCTGGACTCGCAAAGTGCGTTAAACTGTAGCTGGATATATTGGTAGGGTTTGACTAGAGTTGACGTCTAGGTTTTATAGATTTATTCACACTTTTTCTTTTAATTTTTAGAGAGGCACTTCAAATACGTCTAGGTGTTTTTTAATGGAGACTTCTAGTGACGCTAACTTTCGTTTGTTCTCAACCCTAATTTCTGATTTGTCCAACTGTATGTATTCTTTTAGCCTCGACATTTTATTATAATGAAAATGACAATTTAATCATTTTGGATATACGTATGCTTAAAATAAATTATATAGTTTTTTTTTAATGAGTACAAATTTGACGTATGAATGATGATAATTGTAGATAATACCAATTTTATAGTAGGGATAATTCCCGCGGTTATTATTTAAATTGTACAGTGTCGCCTAAATAAATGGCGTCATTTATTATTAATCAATTAAGTTGAAATATCTTTAGAAATACAAGATATCGGAGTAAAATGATTTATGAAAAAGAAATAATGATAATAAACAAATGTTAGAATGGAATTTCAACAGTTAAATACGCGAAATCAACTTTATTGATATTACATATGAAGAATTCAGTTTCAATATTTTATACTTATTCTAAAGCTTACATATTTATATTACAATTCTGTCTTTGGCTCCCCGAGGCATTCTTAGGTGCAGGCCTGACCTACATCAATATATATATGATAAACGTACTGTTAATGAGAATTCATAATTATTGAATTCTCATATTACATGCCATTGCCGCTCTAATCGTTGCATCAATCTCTACACATGACAAAATCGCATTTGTCTAAGAATGTAGCCGCAACGTGTCACGGCGCCAACCATGCGATTTTGTAGATTTGTGTAGAGATTGATGCAACGATTAGAGCGGCAATGGCATGTAATATGAGAATTCAATAATTATGAATTCTCATTAACAGTACGTTTATCATCATTAGTATATATACACGCAGTATAGAAATGAAAGTCGTATCTATTTCTGGGTAAGGTGTATTGACAATTAGTAATAACTATGAAACGTCGACATCTGCACATCCCGGATGGATACGGCTTTCACACATTTTTTCATATATATATATATATATTTATAATTTTAAACGAAATTATCGACCGTAATATATTGAATAAAATTAATTAAAACGGGCAAGCGGTCTGTCAATGAAAAGCTTGTATCTATAGTTACTTTAAGTTTTAAATCTAATCAATTTTATTGTCCTTGTGCGTCACTTTTATTATTTTTTTCAACTCTACATTTTGTAAGTATTTTATTACTGTTTTATACTCTTATTTATTTAATGTTATTTCTCATTAATCTTGTAGTATCTCCGGAAGAAGCAACAAATTAGTAGCGAAATATAGGAATACTGAATAAATGCGTTTTTTAATTGACAGACCGCTTGCACGCTTTTAATTTATTTTATTTATATATATATATATATATATATATATATATATATAGAATAAAATAAATTAAAAATAAAAAAATAAAAAAAATAAATTAAAATAAATTATATATATATATATATATATATATATATATATATATATATATAATCTAAAACCTTGTTTACCCTAAGATGTAAGGTTGTTACATAGAGTATACAAATTTTGAAGATTATTTCTTATTTTTTGATGAAATTCGAGCATTAGTCCATGTTTTCCTCATTACTTCAGAATTTCTGCTACTTCATCATTCCAAGTTTTCTTAGGTCTTCCTTTTCCTCGCCTGTGCTGAACTCTGGCGCCCAATAAACGTTTGACATGTCTACTAACGTTCATTCGATTAAGATACCCAACCCATTTTATTGATTCTTTCGATAGCATTAATGACGGACTCTACACCTAGATCTTCTCGTACTGTGCCATTCCTTTGTCTATCTAGTCTCGTTATTCCTTTCACTGCTCTTAAATACTTCATATCCATGGCCTGTAGTGTACTTTTCAAAGATTTATTCAGCACCCAGCTTTCACAGCCACAGGTTAAAATTGACCTAAATACAGTTTTATTCAAAGACATTTTTGTATCTCTACTTATTTCCTTCTTCCTGATAAAAGTTTTGTTAAGGCTGTGATATATATACGTGCAGCATTAGATATTCTTTCATTGACCACGCTTTCCAAATCTTCATCTTTTCCTGTATTAACACTTCTAAGTACTTGAAGACATCGACTTGTTATATTTTATTATATATTACCATCACTTTAATTTTACTTGTATTTATTTTAATTTTTTTTCGTTAGCTCCGTGTACCATATTTTTAAACTTTTCTATAAATTCTCTTCTTTGGGGGCGCATATTATGAGGTCGTCAGCGAATGCACATACTGAAAGTTCCACCGACTTCATCTTGTTGTAACGAACGTGTACAGTACTGATTCTGTTCTCTACGTCTCTGATAGCATCATCCATGGCTAATATAAATAATGTCGGACTCATCACGCCACCTTGTCTTAAGCTGTCATTGATCCCAAATAACTTGGATTGCTAGTTATCCTTTCGCACATAACTTTTATTGTTGTTATATAGTTAATCCCATTTCTTAGTTTCTGAGTAATATTTCTTCGTTCTAGTCTCTCTAATACTTCTGTTTGTGAAACTTGATCAAATGCTTTTACTAAATCTAGAAAGCCTAAATAAATTTGGATCTTTTTTTAATCTAGTTTTTTCTATTAATTGCTTAATTCTAATAATGTGATCGTGAGCGCTTCGTCCTTTCCCAAAACCACTTTTTACCTCTGACAGCTGTCCCTCTGTGACGACTTTTAGCCCTTTTTCCCAGAATAAATTCGTATATTTTTGAGACAATGCTTAACACTTAGACTGCCGTATGTACCGTATATGGACACAGCCAATTTTAATTCTCTGCCATGTGTACACATATTGGACACAGATATTAAACGCTTCTCGGCCATGTGTGCGTAGCTGGTACACATCTGCCTTGAATTCAAATGGAAATATCGATGGGTGTGGCGTAGAACTAAACTATAATAAATTGGCCTAGGTTTTTTTTTTGTTTTTAGAGGCATGACAAATAATACAATAAACTTGGAATGAACATTTATTTTTTCAAATTTTTTCATAAACAAAAATAACGTAATTCTTTGAATAGAATAGTAACCAGGTAAGTAACAGCGTCTGTTATTATATTTTTTAATTTTTCTTTATGAAAACATGGTTGACAAAGAAACAGTCTAAACACATAAATGGGTTTCCTTCACATCTATTACATACATATATGACTCGTTTTGTGTTCTTAACAGCATAATTTCTGCCATCTAGTTCGGAGTTTCTTTTATAACAAATCGTACATCTGCCTCATTTGTTTAGAACATTTTGAGTAAGCTCATGTTTTTGTTGAACTTGTAAGGGAAGGGGTTGGTTACTACTCTGAAGAAGTTGCAGGCACACATTCTCTATGAATGACATTTTGCTTTGGTTGATTGAATTAAAAATAATCAAAGAATTCACCATTGAAGTGCCAGTTATCAACTCAAATGCCACTTTCCTGTACCATTTGACGGACTTTCGTAATGAGTTGGAGTAAGCTGTCCTCTGATCTGACGTGTCAACAAAAGATTTAGCATTATTATACTCGATAATAGCGGCTGGTTTTCTTTTGGGGCCTTCTCTGTGCGTTACCTCTATCATATCATCTTTATGTTTTGTCGACAGAAAAAGCACGTCTCTCTTGTCTTGCCATTTCATACCTACCACATTATTTTTACTTTGTTTGGCGACGATCTCTCCCTTCTTGAGTTTGGCTTCCACGACAGCTTTGGGGAGATTTTTTCTATTTTTGCGCAATGTTCCTATAAGATGAGTGGATCTAGTTTGCAAAGTTTCAGCTAAGTTAACTGATGTATACCAGTTATCCGTTATAAGGGTTCTGCCTTCATCCAGTAAGGGTTCAATCATTTCCATAACAACCTTTTCCGCAACCGGTTGTCCATTATTTTTTTCTTTGCCGCAATATATTTTTATTTTATTTGTATATCCCCCTGGCAAACAAATTTAAAAAAGTTTTATTCCAAATTTGTGACGTTTTCCTTTTATGTACTGTCTAAAGGACAGCTTGCCTCTAAACGGGATCATCGTCTCATCAATGCAGAGAGATGACTGTGGAACCATACAACGATGAAAATTAGCGTTCATTTTATCGACAAGACTTTGAACTTTATGAAGTCTGTTATTTTCAGGACACTCGTCATTGTTTGCTAAGTGAAACATCCGTAAGAGCAGATTAGAAATGTCACACTTATATAATGGAATTCTGCGCCAGTAATCAGGTAATGATGGCTTTGAGTCGGGTCCCATCCAAATAAGAAACGCTATGATTGTACAAATTTCATTGTAGTTCGTCTCCTTCCATGAATTTATACGTGACTCTTTAGTAATTGTTTCATTTACTATTCCACTAAGAATTTGTTGCTCTGCGTATAAATTTGTTTCAGTCACAATCATATTTATAACATCTTCAGAGGCGAACATTTCAAAGAATGATAATTCATTCTTTCCTGTCATTTCCTTTTTCAAACCTTGCGGAATGCTGAGGTTGACAGGAAGTTGTAAAATTTCCTGTAACTGGTCCCCAATCTGTCTCTTGAAAAAATCTTCTTTCTGTCTGGATTGTATCTGTCAAAAAATCACTATCTTGAGCCACAGAGATATCTGATTCACCATCCATTGCTCTAGATAACTGATCACGAGACGGACCTGCAGATGTATTATTTCTAGGTATATCCGTTGTGGGTTTTATTTTTCCTAAAATTAAAAAACATAGATACACAAACAAATATTTTTTTCAGTTTTTGGTAAACAAACCTTTCATGAAAATTTTCCTTTTTTTCGCTAACGGTTCGTTATCAGAATCACTCGAGCATGTTGCATCTGTTTCTTCATATGTAGGGTCCAAATCTGAATTTGAGTAATCAGAAAACTCATCACTCATGTTCCTATATTCATGTAACTCATCGGCTGCATTTTCCACCTCTAATTCCAACTCCAAAGGGCTTAGTACTCTTCTATCGCGCGCCATAATAACGGTTTTGAATTTCAAAGCCGACCGTTCTTTCCTTTCGGCTGTCCACAACAAACTAAAACCTACGCTGCGTCCGCACCCAGTTATATTTCGCTCGAAATATTGCATACGTCATTTGTCCTTGAATGTCCATATATTGTACACACGGCTAGTGACTAGGCATTATTAAGTAAATAGCAATGCTAAGACATGTGTACAATATGTGGACACGGTATTTTTTACAAAAAAAAAAACAAACAAACACATTTTGTTTTATGACTTTTACGTAAAACTAATACAAATAAAGTGATCAAGGCTAAAAAGATGTTTTGGCCCACGTGACCCGGTACATTTTTTCTCTAAATTGGCTTGGCAGCTAAAGTGTTAATAATGTATGTAATGCCTCTCTAATTTTCGCAATTTCTAATATCGCCTTTCTTGAATATCGGTACAATTATCCCGATTTGCCAATCTTCTGGTACTTATCCTGTATCCCATACTTTATTAAAAAGATGTGTAGGCATTTCTGTTCATTGGCTTCCTAGAGTTATTATTATTTCTGTTGTTATCCTACCATGGCCAGCAAGCAGATCTCTCCTCAGGTGCAACTTTGTCATTTCGTTCTGTGTTTAAGAGTTCTGTAAAATATTCCTTCCAACTTTTGCATTACTTCATCGTCATTAGCTACAACTTTGCTGTATTTTGTTTTCACACGTTTATGGCGTTTTACATTTCTCAAATTTTTTAGTACCTATAAATGACTTCAAAGTTTTGAATGATGTCCTGATCCATAGATTGGCAACGCGGGGTAGCATTCAGAGGAAGAAAAATCAGTTCCGCGTTTTCTACTGTTATATGATGAAGAAATATGTCTCTTCTATCTCTTTATATCTTGCTGTTACAGTTTTTTAACCATGTTGACGTAACATCCAAAGTCATCTATGTTTTGTCATGCAAGACCTAATCTATTGGCAATTTATGCACATTCGCTCCTTGGAAACATCTGGGCGTCTTACTGTTACCAATAACTAACGGTTTGTCCTAATATACTCCCATGTTCCACCGTATCATTCGTGCGCTGTTAACAGGTAACTTTGGGTCTTTAGGGTGTATAGTAAGAAAATCTCTTTCTAAACTTTCGTGAAAGTAAAATTGTCCGTTATTTAGAGGTGTCCACTATTCAGATGTGTCCGTAAATTTTTTACTGTAGTATCGACGATTGAAAACACAAGACTGCATAATTAAGATGCGCTCTACAAAAGAAATTAATACATTAACGAGTAAATGCAGGACGACAAAATAACGTGTTTGCAAGAGTTCTTTAAAACCTCGTCCATCATTCAGTAATTCAAATAAAATCAAAGAAAAGAACCGGGCGTCACGACTGCATTTTCGAATCAAACGTCGAATTTCGTAAACGTGATCTAAATTCAACTTTATCTTAATGAAATCAGAAAGGAAAGGGAATAGGAATACTCGACATTACAGTCAACTGGTCATGAAGTTCACGTCACGCTTCCGGTGCTTTCAGTATTGCAAGAATTAAAAAAGAATTATAAAATGTGTAAAAATATTGATGTGATTATTTCCGAAACAAGGATTGATAAAACCACAACTCAGGTTGAATTGAAAACTATTTAACTCGTAGAAGAGACGAATTTAATTTAATTTATACACTGCCGAGCAAAAAATTTAGGTCACTTAAAGTAACTTGAGAAATTACAAATAATTTTAGAAATAAAACTAATCAGGGAGTCATAGGTTTAGTAAGCGGTGAAGGTTATATTATTGGATGTATACTGTCTGTCATATTTGGCGTCTGTCACATTCTGTCAATGTATTCGCAACGTTTGTTATACAACAAAAATTAGTCCTAATTAAACATTATTATTTCGTTGCTTATTTTTCAGTTGTGTTAATTTCTTTTCTCTAAAACCTATTCGTTATAATGGTTTATTGCGGATAGTGACGGTTTACTGTTCTTAGTGTTTATTTACCAGGCCGAAATGCCTCTAGATCCTATTGTTGTCGCAAAAATTGTAGCGTTGACACAAGATGGTGGAGGACAACGTCAACCCGTCAGAATTATTGGCAGGAGCCTATGTGCTGTACAAAATGTGTACCAGACGATCCGGATCTGGGCGAAGAAGAGTCACGAGTCAAAGAGATGATAGGTTTTGTTGATGTCAAACTTGCGGAATTTTCTGCGGTTTTACTGCAAAATCAGCTTCTTGATTGCCCCCAAATGTTATGACATCTGTCTCTTGGGTTAGGCAAGCCATATTGTTGATCGTGATAATACCAATCACTTTTTGTATGTCTTTTGTTTGTCTTTTGTATGTCATTAAAAAAAATTGAGAAGAGTTCTGGTGTAAAATTCTTGCTAGATAATGTCCATCCTTCATATTGTTCAAATCCAAGAACTTAGCTATTCAAATAGGAAACTTTTGACCACTTCATTGATATTCCGAATTTAGCATCCCAAAGATTCCCAAAGTAATGTTAAAAGATAGTTAACGTCTCCTATATCTCACTATCAATCACGATAATGTCGAGAAATAGTGTAAAGTTGTAGTTTGAAAATGGGTCTATCAAAAAAAGTTTTAGTTTTAAGTTTTCGTTATTATTAAACCAACAATAATCATTGTGTACGGACCAAATGAAGATGACGCAGCAAAGCAAAAAGAAGAGTTTTGGGAACAATTAGAACTGGCAACAGAGGATGTCAATGCAAGACTAATTGTATTGGGCGATTTTAACGCAAGAGTTGGGAAAAAGGATGAAGAATCAGGAAAAGTAATTGGAATGAACTAATAATCTAATAATCCCGAATACATTCTTTGCCCATAAAGAAATACATAAATACACCAGAGAAGCTAGAAGTAGAGGTGAAAAATCAATCATAGACTACGTACTAATAAACCAAAGCCATAGGAAAGAAGTCAAAGATACTAGAGTGCAAAGAGGTCCAGAAATATACTCAGATCACTACTTGCTACTGTCAAAAATATTCATTCCAGGAAGAAAAAGCCCAATTGTGACTAAGAACAAAAAACAAAGACAAAAGTGGTTATAAGAAACTATAAACTCAGACAAAATGAAATAGCGACAAAATAAAAAGAAAAAATTAAGCAAGAAATGGAGGAATTAAATATACTGAACACAGACAATAATGTGGAAATATTATGGACAAATATAAAAAGCAAAATACATTAAGCTGCAAAAGAAGCGTGCGGAATTATAAAAATAAATAAAAACAAAAAACAAACAAGCTGGTGGAGCGACGAAATAAAAGATGCGATAAAATATAAAAAACATGTGTGGGCGAAATACCTCACAGCGAAAACAGAAGAAAGCTACGCTAAGTATAAACAGCAAAGAACAAGGGTAAAAGAACTAGTGAGAGCAGCAAAACAAAAGTCATGGGAAGAATTCGGGGAAAGAATGGAATGTGATAGCCACGGAAACCAGAAATTATTCTATAAAGTATTGAAAACTTTCAGAAGTGATACGAACTATAATAGCAAATACATAAAATCAAAAGAGGGAAAAATACTTGAAGATGACAAAGAAATAATGGACAGATGGAAAGAATACTTTGAGGATATGCTTAATATAGAAAAAATAGTACAAGTATATAATGAAAAAGAAGAACAAATAACCACCCAATTAACAGACGAAGGTGACCAAGAAATAAAAATAGAAGAAGTAAAAGAAGCAATCATAAAAATAAAAACAGGAAGAGCAGCAGGTCATGATTGTATATCACCAGAAATGATCAAAAACTTGGGTGAAAAAAGCATAGAAGCTATAACTAAACTGTTTAACAAAATATGGACAGAAGAGAGAATACCACAAGATTGGGAAATAGGAGTGATATTACCCATCTTCAAGAAAGGAGATTATCGTGAATGTAAGAACTATAGGGGAATAACAATGATGAGTATAATGGCCAAAATGTACGAAAGAATACTGGAAAAAAGATTAAAAATACAAATAGAGACACAGCTAGAAGATTCACAAAGCGGGTTTAGGAAGGGAAGATGAGTACAAGACCACATATTTACTATAAAACAAATAATGGAAAAAAGACAGCAAAGCAATACGTACTTGGCGTTTATTGTCCTAGAGAAAGCGTTTGATAGTGTACCAAGGAAAGCGATATGGGAAAGCCTAAAAGGAAGAGGTGTAAATAAGAAATTGAGAAACAATATAGAGTGTATATATAAGGTCACAAAGAATTATGTACGAACGAGAAATGCAGAGTCACAGATATTTGAAACTAAAGAAGGATTGAGACAGGGTGGTGTACTGAGCCTAGCACTATTCAACATAGTGATGGATGACGTACAAAAAGAAATAAAGCACAAACTGAAGAAATTACCAGTGGGTTATAGAAATATGGAAATAACGACAAGAACTAACTACGTCTTTGCAGATGATCTAGTAATATTTGCAAAAAACGACAGACCTGCAAGAAAACGTAACAATATGGAACGAAGCCCTTCAAAACCGAAACTTAAAAATTAACATCGATAAAACAAAGGTAATGGTAATTGGGAAAGAAAACAAGAAAGCATTAATAACACTGGACAATACAAAAATAGAGCAAGTAAAGACGATGAGATACCTGAGCGTAAATCTACAGAAGAATGGTAAGAACGAAACTGAAATAAATGAAAGAATAGAAAAAGCAACACGGACACACTATGCTTTGAATAACAAATTTATAAGAAAGAAAGAAATATCAACTAAGACAAAAATCCTAGTCTACAAGGCTATACATAAACCAATATTAATGTATGGTAGTGAGAGCTGGGTGTTAACAAGGCAGCAAAAAAGTAAAATCCAGGCGGCAGAGATGAGATTCCTTAGAGCAGTTAAAGGCATTACAAGAAGAGATAGAATACGGAATGAAACAGTGAGGGAAGAACTAAAAGTGGAATCGATCTTAAAGAGCATTGAAAGGCAACATCTGAAGTGGTTCGGACATGTAATACGAATGGAAAACCAGAGACAACCGAAACGGATATGACTGTCAAGGACACAGGAAATGAGGACTAGAGGAAGACCGAGAAAAGAGTGGAACAGTGCAGTGGCAGAGTGCTTGGAAGCCAGGGGAACAAAGTGGAAGGATTCAGAAATAATGGCAAGAGACAGAAGGGATTGGGCAATTTTTGTTCGTAAATAAAAAGTTTTCTAGACGCCTTAACACCTTCGGGTATAAGAAGGCTTTATCGATTATATATATATATACCGATAGGTCCAACTCGCAACGGGCCATAGGCAACAATATACGTATGGAACGTAATGCGATGTGGCAACGTGTGTACGATGCCTATATTGAGTGACTTTCTTAAAATTTAAATTTATTTTGCAGAATTATTGATTTTTTTACTTTTATCTTTTAGAAAACGTTATTGTTTTTTTATTACTTAAAATTACTTTATATGAAAAATAGTATACCATAAAAGTGTAAACAAAGACAGTATACATTGAAACGAATATTCATTCAATTGTATTGTCATGAAATTGAATTTGTCAATCGTTGTTAAATTTGTTAGAATGAATAGATATTTATATTTATCGGAAAATACTAATACTTAAAGCAAACAAATAAGGTGTAGTGTTTTGTTATATTGATTATGCAGCTGATGCTTTCGTAATATGCTCATATTTGTATTTCTACTATTATCGTGATGTTATTATAATACAGATACCAAATCTCACGTAATGTTTCCATCAGCCTTTTATAAACAATAAACAAGTAAAGTACAACTTCGTAGGTCGACAAACGCTCCAGTCTTCATTATCACTGTATTATACATGAACTGTAGGCTTAGTTTTTCGTAGAAATTGAAGTACGTGTCTGTTCCTTTGTAAAATTATAATAAGGGCAGGGGTTAATTCTATTCTGGCATTTTTTAAAATGCAGAGATCAGTTTTGCGACAGCATTCAGCTAATTACAATCTAAAATAAGCAACATTGTAACGTATTTTGGAATTGTGAATATCCGTAGGTAATAAAAAAAAGGAAGTATAGTTTAATTACAACTGTAGCTTCCTCCTGGTTTGAAGGAAGTCGGTATGTATCGACCGAAGTATAAGTTGAAATAATACAAATATGAGCATATTACGAAAGCATCAGCTGCATAATCAATATAACAAAACACTACACCTTATTTGTTTGCTTTAAGTATTAGTATTTTCCGATAAATATAAATATCTATTCATTTTAACAAATTTAACAACGATTGACAAATTCAATTTCATGACAATACAATTGAATGAATATTCGTTTCAATGTATACTATCTTTGTTTACACTTTTATGGTATACTATTTTTCATATAAAGTAATTTTAAGTAATAAAAAAACAATAACGTTTTCTAAAAGATAAAAGTAAAAAAATCAATAATTCTGCAAAATAAATTTAAATTTTAAGAAAGTCACTCAATATAGGCATCGTACACACGTTGCCACATCGCATTACGTTCCATACGTATATTGTTGCCTATGGCCCGTTGCGAGTTGGACCTATCGGTATATATATATATATATATATATATATATATATATATATAAGGTAAACTTAATAAGTCGGCGATTAAAGGTCTGGTACATTACTTCAAAGTATATATATTTAAAACAACCCTACATGTTTCGGCAATGATGCCTTTGTCAATAAAAAATATAAAATTTTATATTTTTTATTCCCTTGACTGTACTCTTTTTTTAATAGTTTGGTCTAAAAAAATTAAAACAATCTTAACTGATAATAATTATCCACCACAACTTATAGACCAAACTATTAAAAAAAGAGTACACCAAATATACAACACTGCAGACACCAATAAAAATTTGAACAATGACACAACATATATCACAATTCCATATGTTCCACAACTATCGGAAAAAATTAAATACACTTTAAAAAAATATGATATAGCTACAACATATAAACTTAGTAATACTAATAAACATTTATTTTCAAAACTTAAACCTAAAATAGAAAAAAATCGAGAAACACATGTCGTATATAAAATACCATGTCGCGATTGCGATAGTTACTACATAGGCCAAACGAAACAATATTTATACAAAAGAATACAAGCCCACAAATACTCTAGAACAGACAAAACTGCATTGTCTACACACAAACTACAACGCGATCACCATTTCGATTTTGAAAACACACAGATAATTGATAAAGAACAACACACAGTGAAAAGACAAACTAAAGAAATGATCAGTATTAAACAGGAAAAAAATTCAATTAACAACAGAAATGATATAAAAAATTTAAGCAGTATATACTATAACTTAATTTTGTAACGATCTACAATTTACCATCATATTATATTTTTTTGTTATATACTTTATGTTATTTAAATATCATTTAAATATCATATACTTTTGCTTATCATGCTGACTGTTCCGTGTTTTGATTCCTGTCTAGTTGTCCGAGCAGGTTTTCGTGGTTTTCCTTCTCGTTTTGAGCGAAAGCCGACAACTTTGCATCTTAAGTCGCTCCACGGGCGCATACGTAATAATAACTCATGTCTTGCTTTTCCCTGCCTTTCCCTGTTTTCTGTTTTTTTGCTGATGTGGTCCTCTACTGGGTTGTAGCCTAGCATATGCGCTACAAAACTCTAGGGGGGTCTGCCCGTTGGGCATTCAGGTGCCATTCCGCCTTTCCAGCAAGAGTGAGGAACCATGCTACGCGGCGCTAACACGGCGCCGCGCAATGCACACACCACTAGGACCGGTCCTAGGCGGCAACCTGACTAGGCTGCCGTTAGCAGCACACACACGTTCGACGTGTGTGCTATGCCCCCGTTTCGGCGGAAAACGTTAAGATGGCACAAGTGTGACCATCGTCGACCGAGGTAGCCACTAAGAGTGTTCCCTTGGTTAGCGATGAGCAACCCCGTACAGGGTGCGCTTCGCTGGTCTGCGCCTTGCCTCGTTGAGGCGGGGGTCAGGCTGTCGAAGTACTGCACGGAATTGTAAAGAAGTTGCCGGGAAAGGGTTGGCTGCCCTACGCAACGGCTGGTTATCCGACCTCTCTAAATTCACGTGACCGGTCACTAAACACACGAGAGACGCATAGAGAGACGCAAGCTGCCAGTAGCAACCAACACCCAAATTCATACCCAGAAAGAGACACAAATTGCTAGCAGCGAACAACACATATGTTCACACCTTGCTATCTATTTTTTGGAATACTAAGGCATGATTTATTATTATTACTAGAATGTATCTTTGAATAATTTAAACCATAGCAACTTAATTACTTGAGATTTATATCCTATCATTTATATTTTGTATTCTCTTGATAAAGGCGTACTACCGAAACATGTAGTGTTTTTTAAATACATATATCTTGAAGTAATATACAGACCTTTAATCGGCTATTGATTAGGTTTACCATATATATATATATATATATATATATATATATATATATATATATATTATTAAACCCAAGTTGCTTTTCTAATAGTCTTCATCTGTACATGCTTTTATTTTGATCATTTGATAACTATCTAATAGCAAAAAAATATATACTCGACGAAATATAGTTACGATGTATATCTATTCAATAGAGTAAATGATATATGATCAGAAACAACTTTACTAGCACACTAAACATCTCTCATACCTGTGTGACTTATCATTAAACTTCTTAACATGAAATATTTGCCTATCCACCTGAAATTTATGTTTAACGTAATTCTCCACTTGCATGTAAGGGTAATATAAATTCTGTTGACATTTCATGGCTTTCCGTAGGGGAACGAAGTTAACAAACTTATATTTCTCAAATCGTCAAAGACGTCAGGTTCCGAAAGTGAAATTAACCCTGTAAACTGAAAATCTTGCTTTGAAATCTCAAGAGGCGCCGGAAAAACTTTTTAATATTGTTAAGTGCTGTGAACTTTTGTGAGTTTCTGTAGCCTTCGATATCTTTTTAGAGTCTTTATTTAATAACTAATCTAGTATTTTATCTATTTTAGTACAGAGCTGCATGTAAATTTAATAATAATAATAATAAAAAAATGATTCACTATCCAACAAAAAAAATTCCGTTAATATGACAATAATAAAGCAATACATACAGTGTTTAGCCATTTTGTGTCATATATAATTTGTATATGTCGCACTGGTCATAAATAACAGCCTTCCGAGAGTATCAAACGAACGGTAAACCCAGGCGTTTCATATTCGAATTTTTATAATTGATATTTTAATAATTTATGTAATTTTGATTTAGATACTAATTGCATACGACTTTTAATCTAAATATTTTTTAATTAATAATTTTATTTATTATTGAGCTATTTTTTCTACATATCAAAAGTATACCGACTCCGTATTAAGATTTACATAATTTTGTAGCCACATTTAAATCACTATTCTAAACCATATCATGTGAGGTATCATTTTTAAGTATTTTTCGCAAGGAATATTTTAACGATATTAATTTCATTGACATCACAATCCTTTGGCTCGCGTCTTTAATTAATTCTTAATTCTTGGACATTGTTATTTGCAATATCATTGGTTACCCTTAAACTAGGTCATGAAACTGCCCTTCTACAACGGGTTTTCTCTTAGACAAAGTTCTCTCTTGTTTCCTGGCTCCCGTGATGTAAATATCTCTCACTACAAGTGCTTGTTCAAGCATACACAATAAAGCACATGTCTGATCACGACATCATTCAAAAATAACCTCTATATTGTTCGATACACATGTTATTTTAATTACATTCAGCAAGCTATTAATTTACGAAATAACTAACTTACTTTTCAGTGTATATTTGTTATTCGTCGTTATTTGTATATGTAACTTCTATTTAATTAATTTAATACATTTCAAAGTTTAATTTCTTATGTAAATATTAAATAAAACTACAATTTATCATCATTTAATAAATTGTATTTAATGAAAACTTATTTCATACTATACACGTTCTGAACCTCTGATGCTCGTCATAACATTATTTTGAGTTATTCACATTATTGTTAGAACGTTACAGCTAGCCCAAAACGAATCAACACAAGCCTCCAGGTGTCCATCTTTTAACAATTTGGCCCTCCCACGTGGCAAAATAACTTTACTAGCGTTCTTTTAACAAATATAATGTACTAGCACGAGTATATTCGAACTTCTAAACGGTACATTGAATAAAACACAAATGTTTGATGCGAAGTTTGAATGTAACGACAATTAAAATATTCTCGGTTGTTGTTGCAGATACTTCTTGGTGAAACATTTTAACTTCATACAGTAAATAATAAAAATAAATTAAAACACTTGGCTTGTTTCACTATGAGATTTATTTAAATTCTCTAACATTTGTTTCGGCTGTTATGCCATTCTCAAAGAGATCTATAAATCTAACTTAAAGACTATCGCACTTGTTCTTATATGTTGTCTGTTCTTGTGTGTAGTGGGGGTGGTACTATATTGTGTATTACGGTGTCTACAAAGGGTGTATTGGCATATTCTATCTGTGTGTTGGTGATTAATATATTTTGTTTTTTCGCTATTTTTATTTCTAATATTTCTAGGAGGTCCAATCTCTTGCTTTTTGTAATATTGTGTATTAAGTCGCAGTTATCTAAATCGGGGAAGTGGTTGAGTTCTATACAGTGTTCGGCAAAGCCTGTATTTTTCTCACTATATAAAATTGACTTTTTGTGTTCTTTAACTCTGTTTTTAATGGCTCGTCCACTTTGGCCGATATAGATAGCTTCACAGTCTTTACATTTTAATTTATAAACACCTGATTCGTCCATTTTATCTCTTTTATCTTTGTTGTTGCTAATCATTGTTCCCAAATTTGTTTTATTTACCCAGCTTATTTTGATATCTAATCCTTTTACTATTCTGTTTATTTTATTAGTGAGTTGGGGTATGTATGTAATTTCGTGCCACTTTAAAACAATTAAAATGTGTATAAAATATAAATGTGAGAATGAACATGAATTAATAATAAATCTAATCGATATTAATGATTAAGGTAGTAGACGCTTAAGAATTGTCTCTTACCTCAAGGCAAATAATGACTTTAATACTGAAGTAAACTAATTGAAGTTACATGTTTAATATTTATACAATCGATTCACGTGAACGTATAATTCCATAACTGTTAATATTATATTCTAAATCTGATTGAAATTTCAATTACTTATGTAAATAGTTCTACTATTTTGCTATAAGAGTGTCACCTTTGATATTTTTACAAAATCTGGGAAGAAAACAAAATTTTTGGGAACAAATTATTTTATTGTTTATCAAAATATTCGCTTTTATAGTCTATACACTTTTGCATGCGTACGAATCAGTTCTCAAAACATTTTTTCCACTCTGAAGATTGTATTTCAGAAACATGGTTTTCAAAGGCTTCGACTGCTTCTTGAGGTATTGAAAATCGCTGTCCACGCATTTTTTGTTTTGCAGTTGGAAACAAAAGACAATCATTCGGCGACAAGTCAGGTGAATATGGACAATAAGACAATATTTCAACACTTTTCTCTTAAAATAGTCAACTGCTGGTCGTGCTGTATGGGAACTCGCATTGCTGTGATGAAGAATAATGCGACTTTTTCGGTTATTCTTCCTGTTTTCGTCTATAACTTTTGGCAAACAAATTACTGTATACCATTCAGCGTTAACAGTTTTTCGGTCCTCTAAAGGAATTGTTGCGATGTGTCCTGTACAGCCGAAGAAACAAGCGATCATTTTCTTGGAAGTGCTCCTTGCACGAACAACTTTTGTGGGGTTAGCTTCGGTTTTGAACCCCCATACAGTAGATTGTTCCTTGGTTTCCGGCTCAAACGCATATATCCATGTTTCGTCACCTGTGATGATGTTGTATACGGATTTTGCGGTTCCTACTTCCAATTTCTTGCGCATCTCTTTACACCAATCCATCTGGAAAATATTCTTTTCACAAATAAATGTTCATGTAAAATCGAATGAATTGCAGTCTGCGATATGCCAAGAAATGCCTCTACCTCACTGTAAGTCACATGTTGATCGTGTTCTATCATTTGCCGCACAGAATTGATGTTTTTTGGAATCACAACAGTTTTTGGTCGAGCTTTACGTGATTCATCAATCACTGAGGCACGACCATGACGAAATTCTGCAAACCACTTGTAAACTGTCTTCTCTGATGGTGCTTCATTACCAAAGGTTGACCGAAGCGATATAATGGATTCTTGTGGAGTTAGGCTTTTTTTTATAATCGTAAAAAATCATCCAACGAAAACTTTCGCGAGTAATCTCCATTACTTTACAAACTCACTGTCTTAAAACTGTCATTGTCAATAAACTACTGACTCAATTTCTAATCTATCGCGGATTTCTCACTGTCAAACTTTAAGAATATAGTGATTACATATGCCAAAAGCACCATCTAGTGGTCGGTTGTAAAAATATAAAAGGTGTCCCTCGTATAATTATATCTACTTCACTTTACTGAAATATTCTGATATACATTCGGTATATTTCTAAGAGTGAGCGAGAAACTACGTGACGTAACACAGAGATGACTCGTCACCGTCTTCATCGTTTCGTTGTTGAAATGTGGTCTGTCCTTGTTGTGGTACAAAATTCGTTCTTACCGACTTTACTGACCTACGGGTACGATCCTTTAATGTTCATTAAGTTTTGCAGTATCTTATTGAATTAGCCATTGATCTTTCGGCAGATATTTGGTATTAATTACTCCCTTTGCATACCAGAAAATGGTGAGCATAACCTTATACGCTGATGGAACGCTTTTGAATTTTCGTATACGCAGTGAATCAGGACGGCAATAATCCACTGACTGTCGCTTATTTTCGGACCTAAGTTAAATTGAACCTAAGATTTCAGTGCAACCCTCCAGCGTTAAAAATTCTAATTCTGGATGCTTTCATCCACATCCAAAAAAAACGCAAATTTCACAAATTACAGAACGGACATAAATCATCTCTAATCAACAAAATATACCCATTATATAACACGTACGACGATTTTTCGGAAACTACGTGGCCCAACACAGAAATGGCGCGAATTCGCACGAATCTTCTATAACATTCTGTAGAATCATCCTTTAATAGGTTAAATATGACAGTACAGAGCGACTTATCATTTAGTCTGTTTTTGACAGTACGCCAAATTGAACGTCTCGTGTGACTTTGTAATAATGGAAAAAAACTGAGTTGAGAGCAGTGATGGAGTACTTTCATTTGAAAGGCTTAACACCAACCGAAATCAAGCTGGAGAGCTGGATCAACACTATCAGAGTTCACTTCTTCGTTTTCCTTGGTTAAAAACTGGGTTGCCGAATTTAAGAGTGATGAACCCAGTAGTGAACGTCCATAAACTGTTACGGTTCCGGATATGATTGGAAAAGTCACCGCATCGTCTTGAATGACCGTCGAATGAAAGTGCCCGAGATATCAGACATTGTAAGTATTTTAACTGAAAACTTGGAAATGAAAAAAATATTTAGCGCATTAGATGCTGGGATTACTTCGCACCGAAGCAAAAACTGAATTGTTTGAGTATTCCTCGCGAATCTGCTGCACGCTTTCGTCGCAATCAGAAAGACTTTGTACGCTGTTTCATTGCCGTCGATGAAATCTGGGTCAACCATTATACACTTGAAACCCAAGAACAATCCAAACAATGGACAAAAATGGTTCTCCGCCACCAAGAACAGCAAAAACAGTTTTGTCAGCAGGAAAGGTTAATCGCAACTGTTTTTGGGATTCTCATGAAATTACCTTGGTCGACTAGTTAGAAAAGGGAAAAATAATAAATTGAGAGTATCATGCCAATTTGTTCCAAGAATTTAACTACACTATTAAAGAGAAACGGCCTCATTTGGTAAAGAAGAAAGTGCTTTCCCAGCTGAATAACGCATCTGCCCACAAGTCTCCGATTGCAATGGCAAAAATTAATGAATTTTGGGTTTGAATTAGTGTCTTATTCACCCTGTTCCCCAGATTTGTCCTAGCGATTATCACATTTTTCCAAACGCTGCTGTAAATAGCTATTTCGATGACATGGATACATCGACTTGCAGAGATTTGCGAAAAGTTGAAATAGTGAAAAATCTCGGAGTGTATTTTGACATTAATTGCGCTTTTTCTTATCATATCCTCAATTTGTGCATGACTGCATCTTGCAGTCTGGATTTTGTTCTGTATCTTGTAAATTCTTCTTTTTTGTTGTCTAGTCCTAAGTAAATTGGAGTACGCGTCACAAGTATAGTCGCCACACTATGTTTATCTCCAGATATTCGATAGAGAAGATTCAGTGACGCTTCCTTAAGTTTTTATCCTTAAGGAATGATGCCGTGTACTCTCTTCGCGGCATTGATGCTACGACCTTTCTAATCGAGCATGACATGGATGCTTTAAGTTATCGCCGGGAAAGACGTGGAGCCCGTCTTGTATGGAAGCTGGTTAATAGTGTCATTGATTGTCCGTTTCTCCTATCTTCCCTTAATTTCATGGTTCCTAGAATATCTTCCCGTTATTAATGTACTTTTTACATCCCATTTTCGAAAACCAACATGCTACAGTTATCACCACTAACAACAATATCGAGCTAATTTCCTAATTTCCATTTTAATGATATATTTGTTGATTCTATTAATCATTCATTGTAACTTGCTTCTCTTTTTCTTTTATGTATGTATATATTTAACTTAAAAATTTTATCCTGTAAATAGTTTAGTGCTGTTTTTACAATAAAAGTACATATATTATTATTATTATCTACCTACAATGAAGGCATTACTAATTTGGAATATCGCTGGAATAAGTGTGTTGGCGAGCAGGAGACTATATTGAAAAATATATTTTTTTTGTCAAGAAAGCTTGCGTTTTCTTTGTTAGGCCTCGCAGTTTCCGACCCACCCTCGTATATAGTGAAAGTTGGATTTTTTAACTATGTTTGAACTGGGATATATTCATTCAAGTACCCGATTCTGTTATATTATGTATAGAGCAGACTAATTTCCGTGCGCGCCATCAGCGCCGGCATGGGAGTGTAATTCGTAATATATTAGAATATGCGATAGAATAGGGACGCAACATGAGCTTGTTACCGATATAAGTATAGAAGTAGAGACATTTATTCTATTAGAAATAATTACATATACATTTGGTTTTCTGCTATTAAAGTAATATGCATAAACACACGAAAAATAAGAATAGTACATATTATAGCAGCGTTGTATGTACCTATAAATAAAATGGAAAATGATGAAATCAGTGATTGTGTGCACGACAGAGGATTTAAAAAAACACTTACCGTTTTAAGCGTCTTCCAAGGATTGACAAACTGGAGAAACTCGATTGTATATTTTCAACATCAGGTTCGTTTCTAAGGTTATTTCTGAAAAAAGTGTCCGCCGTGAGGAAAAAATATGTTTATATTCCGAAAACGAGCGTTCTACATCTAGTGATTTTATATTCGCATAATCAAAATACTTTTTTAAGAAACTTAATGCATCTGTAGACGTGCCCTCACAAATACGTGTTAAGGTGTCAAAATCAGCATTTCTGTCTAACATACTTTCAAATTTAATTAGAACACTTTCACTTTTTGCGTCTTCTACAGCACACAGTTGTGCGTGAATATCTTTAACGATTTGCAGTGATTCCTCTAACGACAGCGACGAATTTTCTAATTTTGTTATTGGTTCTTCTAGTCCCAAGTACTTCTCACGAATACTTTGTAAATCCATTTTAATCTGGGCATCTAGAAATTTTTTCTGGCTTGAATTGATAGCTGCACTTTCTTTCGGATCGAATGATAAAACTACGTCCTTAATTTTTTCAAAATGTTCATGATCCCGTAACCATGTACCCCAACGTGTCAGAATCGGCTGTGCTGGCTCAGGGATATGGGGTATTCGTGCAATTTCCGAATGCGTTTTGGAGATTTCAGGAATACTGCCTTTGTACTCGATATTAAAGCATCTACCTCTGGATAACATCTACGAACCTGTTCTGCCACAAGGTGTAGAGCATGGAGTTTCAGACAAGTTAGGACAATATTTTCTAAGAGACCGGCCTACAAAACACATGGTTGCGGCACCATCGGTCATAAACATTAATACTTCGTCTTTCGAAAGTTTAAATTTTTCCAAAGTGTCTAATAGCATCTCTGAAATTTTTTCGGCATTACATTGTTCTAGTCGTCTGGATGCTAATAAAATTGAAGACGTTGGTTGATGTGGTTCCATATTACGCGCCATCACATTAACCACAGATTGTTTTTTGCTGTCAGTTATTTCGTCCACACATAACCACAGTTTTTTATTTTTCAGTTCGACTTTGATTTTATTTTCAACCTGTTTACGCACCGATGGTAAATTCCTTGGTAACGTTGTCGTGCTCGGTAATGTTTGATTCGCGTATTTATTCAAAATGAAATAAATGAATCATTACTTAACAAGGTAGACGGCAGGGTACACACAATCATAGTTACACATAGTTCATGTATAAACTGTTGTAGATTAATTTTGTTATTATTGTGCTTCGAACTGCTTACGTGTTCTTTACAATGTGTTTTTGACCAACACATTAGATATGTATTGCACACTAAACATTTAATTTTTGAGGCATCGTATATTTAGCCCGGGAAATCCATAATAAACTTATTCACTTCGTCTGACAACGGTCGATTTATCGATTTATGTGTCGACGACATTTTATTACGTATGCTTACACTTACATGCAGTCTAAGCAAGTACCAAACACATACTGAATGATTTTTATTAGTTCTAATGCAATACAATCATCCTCACATCGACGCACATGGCGCGCACGGAAATTGGTCTGCTCTAATTATGTATAATATAAAAAAAATAAACTAACTCACCGTACTTTATTTATCTTACGAAATATAAACTAATAAATAAAATAAATTATAAAAACTCCTCACGAATTATATTTTACAACCCTCATTACGTCATTTTAAAAATATTATTTAAATTATATTTTAAAATTAAAACATTTAGTTTAGTTTTAATATAGTTTATTAAAATAATAATCAAGGTACAGTCATGGCCAGATAAATGTAGTACAACCTTAAATTTCATATATGTCATAAATTTGATATATTGTTATTGTAAGACGAGCTTCAGCTTAAGCTACTTGTCATAATAAAATCAAATGTCAGATCATACTGGAATATATTTACTTTATTATTGTTTGAGTTAAGAAATATAAGTTAAAAGTATAATAATAAGTTAAATTTAAATTTAAAATTGAATTAAGGAATACGAAAAATAACTTTAATAATAAAAATTTTTTAACAAAAAGCTAATATTTTGTTAAACCGCCATCAGCAACAATTACTGCCCTTAACCTTCTAGGCATAGAAGCCACCAAACTTCTAAAATAATTTGGTTTGTGAATGAGAGTTTGCCAAGCATTTTGAATTCCCACAATTGGTCCTGATTTTGAAATCTTATACGTGACATACTTTTGGTCATCTCGGCCCATACGTTTTCTATTGGGTTCATGTCCGCACTCTTTGCACTCCATTACAAAATCTCAATGTTATGCTCTTCCATCCATCGCGACACTATGTTTGCACTATGAACTGGGCAATTGTCATGCTGATATATAAAAATGTTTTCAGGATACACATGTTGGACTGATGGTCTCCCATTTATTCAATGACACATTCCAACATTGTGGTACTTATCCATCCCCAAATATTTATAGAGAATATTCCTTGCCGATCTGAATTATCTATATATTGCTCCTCGTATCTTGTACCGCCAGGTCTGTAGACACGACAGAACCATTACTTGTGGATTGAAATGTTTTCTCATCAGTGAAAACTGCATTTTCCCAAAACTCAGGTCCATTGTTTATATGATTTAATGCGAACAAAAGCCTGGCTTGCTTCCTTTCTTCACTAACCTGAATTTTTTTGGCTGCAACACGCGACATTATGTCGCTATCTCTTATTCTCCTGCTTGCAGTTCTACGTGAACCAAGAAAAATGGTCTCCGCAACTGCTATTTTCACTGAATCAAAAGGATGTTCTCGGAGATGTTCAACTAGATTATGGTTCTGCTGTTCAGTCGAAATTCTTTTAAGCCCAGTACCCGGCTTTCTGTCTATGCTCTTATCAGTCTCCCATCTTTTCTTAACCTTCATCACGGTGGTTTTATTTAACTGCATTTGCTGCGCAATTTCCCTAATACTGTACCCTTCTTGTAATTTAATTAATATACGAACTTTATCAGTTGCGGTTAGCTTTCGTGCCATCGTAAAAATATGTTTGAAGTTTAATAAAATTTAAAATGATTTGACATATAATTGTCAAAATACTAACTTACACCATAAAAATTTAGTAAGAAAAGCTTGTACTACTTTTATCTGGCCACGACTGTACATAATAACGTGAAACGTGCGTTATGATCTTATGATATAAAAAAAAAAACAGTACTGGATTCCTCGTGAAGCGATACAATGAATGCGTTATAATGAATGTATAGTAATGAATCTGTTATAATGAATAATCTTGTCTCTTACATTTAGTTTTTAATACCTCGTGTCTTTATTTTAATTCTAGGTAAAACTCGCATGAGGCAGCGTTGCATTTCTCACGTTAACTTTAGTACACAAGAACGGTTCTAAGCACACACTTCTACCTACGCCCATGAAGAAACGAACTTTACTGTAATATTAAAGTAATTGCGTTACAATTCAACGGCGAAAAAACAGATGTGCTGTTAACCGAATGAATAGTGCTTCAATAACTGCGTGTTGTACCTAGCGATGTTATAGACTATTTATATCGTCCATCGTAGTTTTGTGCGTTCAGTCTCTAATTATTATGCATGCATAATGAAATACAACCGGTGATGTGTATTTTAAGTGTATAATAGCAACAACATACGTTTTATAAATGAAATTGGTGTCCTAATACCGGATATCTAACACGATTATTATACTCACACAATACTTAGTTGACATTTATACTTATTATTTGGCTTTTATATAGAAACCGTTTCTGTTGCACGCGAAGTTTACTAATAAAAATTTTACAATCGCTCGCTGATATTGATTCTTCTAACGACGTATATGTATCTTTGAAACGTAAATTAAATAACTTCATACTTTTTTAGATCGATTTTAGTTCGCGTAAAGCACAATTTTTTAAATACAAATTCAAGTATAAATAACTTAACTCCAAAAACACAGCCACGTCAATATTTCAATGGCAAAGGAGATATATTCCAAACAAAATTCAGAAATAAATAAACAACCAACGAAACGTATTCCCAAAAATAACACGGATTTTGTTATGAATAAGAAAGAAATAAACAAATATTCGCATAAAACAGTGATTTTTCAAAATAAATATGTAAATCAAGCAACACCGCACGGTGGTAATCAGAAGTATTGACGTTCCGTTTATTTCTTCTGGCTAATTTCCATGCAGATCAACGTAATGGTCTTTTGAAATCGTTTATTGGTTTTAAATAGCCGGATTATCTTTCCAATTGGGAGTCGTTTCTTACTGGATGCGTCGGAAAGTTTTGAGTATGATTGATTGCGATCAAATAAACATTAAATTTATGCTGTTTATATCTTTTGTATTATCGTTCTATAAACTCGGGCAAGGCGTTTCCATTTATGTACCTCTAAATATATTATATGTGTAACAACTTTTTAAGTGTTTAATTTTAGCGCTAAAAATTGATTTCTTAGGTTAAATTACTTAAAGTTGGTCCTGAAAAGAGACCACTAGTACATTGTTTTACTTATTGCTTCATACACCGGCAAATACTTATTGTATACGCAGTTATAAGCAAATTTGTGAAGTACCATTAAGGCATGAGGAATGAGCTACTGATGCAGTTGTTCTACATTAACGTTGGAATTAAACTGCCAATATATATATATATATATATATATAATAACTTCGTGACCTTGGTATGATATGGTAAACCTAATCAGTAGGCGATTAAAGGTCTGTATATTACCTCAAAATATATGTATTTAAAAAACTCTACATGTTTCGGCTGTATACGCCTTTTTCAAGAGAATACAAAATATGAAATACTGGATGAAATACTGAATATGTACAATACAAGTTTGAATATTTATGTGAAAATTATTGGGGAAATGGTGGTGGAAAAATTATTACAATCTTAAATTTAGATTCATATTTTGTATTCTCTTGAAAAAGGCGTATACAGCCGAAACATGTAGAGTTTTTTAAATACATATATTTTGAGGTAATATACAGACCTTTAATCGCCTACTGATTAGGTTTACCATATATATATATATATATATATATATATATATATATATAGTGTTACTAAGAATTAAAATTTATTTCTTATTTATTTCGCTAAGAAATAAGTAATTAAACTTCTAGTTTCAAAAATTCTTTTATTGTAAATACCACTACAATATGAAATACTGGATGAAATACTGAATATGTACAATACAAGTTTGAATATTTATGTGAAAATTATTGGGGAAATGGTGGTGGAAAAATTATTACAATCTTAAATTTAGTAGAGGGGAGTTGTTTAAATCTAGTTGGTCATTTAAAGCTAATCCTAAACTATAGTATCTATTAATTTCTAAGTTTTCTAACAGGTTAAGTTTTTTACTTTTTTCTTGAATGCGTAAAATTTTGAACAAGATAATTAATTCCTATAATTCACTCACTTACTTAGGAAAAATTTCGGAAAAAATTGGCAGTTTCATTAAAAAACTTAATAACGAACATATATCATTTAAAACAGGCAATACTATAAAGAACATTATTAAAAACAACAAAGATAAAATAGACAAAGAATCAAACTCTGGTGTATATAAGTTAACATGCGAAGATTGTAATAAGGTATACATAGGACAAACGGGGAGGACATTCAAAATTAGGATGAAAGAACACGAGAGAAGCCATAAAGAAAAGAAAACAGATTCAACTTTCGCAAGTCATTGTATAGATATCAATCATAGATTTAATATAGATTTCAAAATTTTACACATTCAAGAAAAAAGTAAAAAACTTAACCTGTTAGAAAACTTAGAAATTAATAGATACAATAGTTTAGGATTAGCTTTAAATTACCAACTAGATTTAAACAACTCCCCTCTACTAAATTTAAGATTGTAAAAATTTTTCCACCACAATTTCCCCAATAATTTTCACATAAATATTCAAACTTGTATTGTACATATTCAGTATTTCATCCACCTGATGAAGCCATTGTATGGCGAAACAATATTGTAGTGGTATTTACAATAAAAGAATTTTTGAAACTAGAAGTATCTCCTTCGTCAATTAACTATCTTATTTATTTTATTGGCCGTGTCATAATATTAAAATAATAGACATTTTCTTGGTTTAGCGACCTTTAATGAATTTCAGTTTTTTACTACGACGTTTCGACTTTTTTATTATTAAGTCTTTTTCAAGTGATTAGAACTAAAAATTTAATACAAAGAAAGGTAAGAAATATATTTACATTTGTATGAATGAATTAAAATTAAAATTAAAAATAATAATTAAAGTAAGGAAAATTAAAAAAACTCACCAATTTATTTCGTGTCAAAACACATATTTTGTGTAAAATGTATGGCCAGACATGTCGAACCTTTTTATAGGGTCGGACTGCCTTTCTCGGAATATTTAGTGTAACTAAATGTCTTGGTGCAGAAATGAAATTGTTTATTCCGTTTTAAAATTAGTTTGGTCAGGCCATGAGTTTGGGAAAATACAGTATATTTACAATGGGAAAAAATTTTTTTTTGTTGCTGGGGTTGTCTTCTATTGTTTAATGAGCGGATAATAAAGTTTAGAAAGTCCATCAATCTCGTTACGATCGTTGATTGTTTTGTTGTTTTTGAATATATGAATCATTTCTAAGACCTCCCTAGCCTTTGTATTTTTTTGTTTGGTTATTATTTTTGTATTTTCAAAATCAAAATTATGTTTTAATGTTATCTGGTGTTTTTTAAAGCTGTCTGATTTTTTGCGTATTTGTGTTCTTTTAATCATTCCTGTAGTAACTGTTTTGTTTGGCCTATGTATACTTTGTCACAGTCTTTGCAGGGTATGTTATATATTGTATGTGATTGTTTCAGTGTTGGTGTTGAGTCTTTTAGTTTTGTGTGTAGGAATTTGAGTTTTTTTCCGCTTTGATGTGCTATTTTAAACAACCAATGAATTGACATATATCTTTACACCCTATATAACTGGATTATCCGAAAAACTAAACAATATATTTAAACCATTTAATAAAAAGCGACAATCGCATGTAAAATGAGATTTAATAATTATTAATCCTCATAAACATAAAGTACATTATAGTTCGTATATATACACGTAGTATAGAAGTCAAGTCATGACTGGTTTCGGATAATGTGCACTGATGATTTGTAAAAACAGTGAAATGTCGATATTTGCACATTCCGAGCGAATATGTCCTTCACAATTTTTTTATTTTTCATATATATATATATATATAAATCCTGGTTTTCAGGTAGGTTTCTTCCGCGTTAGAGGTTATTTTGTTCGGAGACGAACAATTAACTTCTTGACATTTCAATGTTCTCGCAGGCATCTTCTTCTGGAACGTGTATTAATAGGATTACATAACCCAGTTCCGGATTATCCTGGATCTCCTGTACTACAACCATGGTATCCCGCGATCGTAGTCAGTGGCTTCAGCGATGACGGAATTATGATGATCCAGTCTCTCGTGAATATCTTCCGAGAGGTCTTCTTAATTTTCTCCTAGACTGTCCTTGTATTAGTGTTGCGGTGGAGGTTGGTATTCTTTGCGTATCGACGGACATCCGAAGTGTGTTAGCAATGTCTGCAATTTTATCATGAAAAGATAGACTTTTCGGCAATTTTTTTATAAAAATAATCGTTCTTTCATTGCTACTTATCATGTAGTTCTTCTAATTTACGGTCATCATAATCGACCTAGGGTGCTTGCCATTCGTCAATCGGTCAAAGATTTCGAGCGTAATTTTTCTCGCTTTCCAGTAAGACAAAGAATTGCTAGAAATGCTTAGAATATTGCTGCAGTTCAAGCCAGTGTTGATGGAAATCCTAATTTATCTCTTTCAAAACGTCAACAACAAATGTGGTCGCCTGGAACGTCTATTTGGCGCATTTTACCTAAAAATTTAGACTTACATTTTAACAAAATCGTTCTGGCTTAAGAACTAAAGCCCTTTCACTATCGCAAACGTCGTATATTTGCTCTGATTTCGCCTTGAATCATCTTGGAATTGATGGCTATATTGTTATAAAAATCATATTCTCAGATGAAGCTTATTTTCACCTCTTTGGAACAGTGAACCAAAGCTGTCGTTATTTGAGTAAAAATAATCCACAAGGAATTCACAAGAGACTATTACATTTTCAAAATGTGACCTTTTGATGTGGTTTGTCTCGTGCTGGTTTTATCGGTCCTTATTTTTTCCAAAAGAGAATGTAGATAACATTATTGTCAATGGTGAGCGGTACAGATCAACGATAACTAACTTTTTATGGCCTCACTGAACGACATTGATTTAACTAACATTTGGTTCCAACAAAACGGTAATAAGTACGACAGAGTCCGCGAAACAATTGGTTTATTGTGTCAAAAGTTGTTCAGTTGACACTTTTGACACAATAAACCAATTATTTCGCGGACTCTGTCGTACTTATTACCGTTTTGTTGGAACCAAATGTTAGTTAAATCAATGTCGTTCAGTGAGGCCATAAAAAGTTAGTTATCGTTGATCTGTACCGCTCACCATTGACAATAATGTTATCTACATTCTCATTTTGGAAAAAATAAGGACCGATAAAGCCAGCCCGAGACAAACCACATCAAAAGGTCACATTTTCAAAATGTAATAGTCTCTTGTGAATTCCTTGTGGATTATTTTTACTCAAATAACGACAGTTTTGGTTCACTGTTCCAAAGAGGTGAAAATAAGCTTCATCTGAGAATATGATTTTTATAACAATATCGCCATCAGTTCCAAGATGATTCAAGGCGAAATCAGAGCAAATATACGACGTTTGCGATGGTGCAAAAGCTTCAGTTCTTACACCAGAACGATTTTGTAAAAATGTAAGTCTAAATTCTTATGTAAAATGCGCCAAATAGACGTTACAGGTGGCCACATTTGTTGTTGACGTTTTGAAAGAGATAAATTAGGATTTCCATCAACACTGGCTTGAACTGCAGCAATATTCTAAGCATTTCTAGCAATTCTTTGTCTTACTGGAAAGCGAGAAAAATTACGATCGAAATCTTTGACCGATTGACGAATGGCAAGCACCCTAGGTCGATTATGATGACCGTAAATTAGAAGAACTACATGATAAGTAGCAATGAAAGAACGATTATTTTTATAAAAAAATTGTTGAAGAGTATATCTTTTGATGATAAAATTGCAGACATTGCTAACACACTTCGGATGGCCGTCGATACGCCAAGAACACCAACCTCCACCGCAACACTAATACAAGGACAGTCTAGGAGAAAATTAAGTAGACCTCTCGGAAGATATTCACGAGAGACTGGATCATCATAATTCCGTCATCGCTGAAGCCACTGACTACGATCGCGGGATACCATGGTTGTTATTTCCAGAAATGGAGCTACCTGGACTTCAGCCTTAAAGAAGCTGTGATTTAACACCTTTAGACTGCTTCTTGTGGGATTATTTGAAGCTTATTATTTATGAGAATAGCCTGGAGATAATTGATGCATTAAAAGTGAATATTCGTGACAAAAATCGAAATTTATTGAATGGAAATCTTGCAAATTGGTTTCATCAAATTCGGTCTTACACGTAGCAGCAGAAAAAGTCATTTAAATGATGTTATTTTTGGAACTTAATTACATCGAAGACACTTCAAAATAGAATCAGAATTTTTAGTCTACTATTTCTACTTGTTGTTTCATTTCGATTTAGAAACATATCGCTCTTATTGAAAATCCTACATATATAGGTAGGTACTAAGTGTAGACACAGTATAAAGCCAATTGCTACCGTCTGTTGCCATGTTCAAGATAAATTAATTCACTTAATATTATTACCAGTACATATAGTTGGGCAATTTGTGTATTCAATTTAAATATTTATACTGCTCTACAAATATCTTTGTATCGATTATTTCATACAATATAAACTGGATATAATAGAACGTTTAAACCTAATTTACTACAGCCAGGGGATGCATTAATATTTCAGTCATGTTCCTTTCTATTGACTGTTGCTATTAGAATTTCCGAAACTGTCGAAATACAGTTAGGATCTTTTCTGAATGGACAAAATGGGTAGATTAAATAAGATAATTCTAATTTTCACTAAGCGTACATAATACCCAGATGAATTATAAATACCCTAGGACTTCTAGTGGATTAACATGTCATTAACACATTGCTTTTATTTCAGAAGAAATTTAACCTATCGTTTACTAAATTACGTTAGTGAATAACAAGATTTCTTCTAATAGACGTAGCTTTACTCTTTGTTTCGTTTGGATTTTAATGAAATATATTTAAAGTTAAAATTTGAAAAGTTTTTTTTGAATCGAAGTAGCATTTACTTGATGGAAATTCATAATCAATGAGACAAAAATAAAAAAAGCAATATTACTCAATTTCCACTTTATTGAGGTAAAATCCAATTACAATCGTTTCGACACACAGTGTCTTCCTCGGATGGACTTGTATTGCAAATTAAACCTTAAGGATGTTGATAAACTTTAACTTAAATGAATTATTATAATAAAAAAGTAATTATACGTTTCATTCTTAGAAAAGAGGTAGAAACGTTGAGGGCATACAAAGAGAGAATAAACACAAGTGGTTACCGTTTTCTTAAGAGAGGTAAGTTGTCGTAATTTTCAGCCGATATATTTTTATTTTAAAGTCAGTGTGTACGTAGACGCCGTGTAAAGTTGTTGCGTTATTTTACGTGTTAGCTTTACTGTGCCCCATGTGCGACACTTTGATTTACCTACTGATGATAACAACTTAGTTGTCGAAATACGTATTTAGGATAAGATTAGTAATTGTGGTAAGGGGTTATATACCTTTTTGAGTGTTTTTATTGCTTAGATATCACATAATAGTCTACTTTATGCCCGTGCGCGCATAAAGGCACAGAAAAAATGTTTTTTATTAATTTATTTATGAAATTCCATTATAACTGTTATCGTGATAAAATAAAACAAATTTTAATGAATTTCTGTATTTTTAACTTCACAAAGTAACGATCGTTTCACTTACACAGGTGCTTCTTCAGACATATAACTAACTTATGAATATAACATTTCATTATATACCGTAACAAACACATGTTTTGGATAGTTAAGAGGAATGGGTAAGTAATCTTTATATTACTTAATGTCTATGAGTAGAGAACGGACACGCTTACCACCCAGTGCAGTACTGGCGAAAGGCTGTATTTCTAAAATATTTAATTTTATTTATATAATTGGAAAACGAACGGGTGGTGATCTATAAAATTACGAAATACATATTTATTTGTTGAAAAGTTGTATTTTTAAAGTTTTTAATTTTATTTCTATAATTGGAACATTTTTATTTGTTCATTTTGTAGTTCAAGTTGAGTAAAGGGGTATTAATATTGACTAGCAATAGTTTCTCAAGGTTTTCTTCTGTCAATTTTGTTCTCTTTGAATTAAGTACATCCTTATAAATAGAAAACGTCCTTTCTACATCGCAACTGGTTATAAGTGCATACTGGAAATATTCTTTTATTTCTTCATATTTAGCCGTTAGATTTTGTGGAATTGTCTCCATACATAATTGCTGCAATGTAATTAAATCTGGATTTCTATTAAGAATTGCTTCAAACTTTTGCCGAAGGCCACATCCGAAGTCACTTGGAATACTTTTCAAATTATTAACAGCCACATCTAATGTGGTTAATCCTTCATTTAATTTGAGATTTCGATTTTCAAAATAAGTGATTAGTTTGGCAATTTTCCAAAGTGTTCGTGAAGAAAGTACAACTGATTTTTTAAATTTGGGATTAGTGTGAGCTCCTTGCACTCACCAATAGTTCTAGCATCCTCCTTTAGCAGTGTTACGAAATGTTTTAGACTATCGAAATTCTCAGCATAATAACTAGTAGCTTCCAGCCATCTTCCCCATCTAGTTATTACTGGAGTGGGAGGCAGTGACAGAGATGGAAATTTTTCCCTGAAAAGAGCTACTCTCAATAGTGCTTTTCTGAAAACTTTTTTAAAAGCTGATACAAGTCTATCAACTTCCGGAAAAGTGTCTCTGATATATTCACAGATTCTGTGGAGAGCATGTGCTACACAAGTAATATGGAGCATATTAGGATATGTTTTCTTCAATAGTCTGCCTGTTTTTAACATATACGCAGCACTATCACTGACAAATAAAAGAATAAAAGTATTTTTTCCTTGTACGTGGCGTCCGAATGAAGCATTTTTTGCATATTCTCCTTAATGGTTTCAGCAACTGTTTCCACATCAACTCTATTTATAACACTTGCTGCTATTACATATGAGTTATAGGGAATAGTTGGATGTAGTACACCAGCTACAACATTTACCACACAGCGTCCTAACATATCCACCGTTTCGTCGGCGCTTATCCATATGTATTGATTTAAAAGATAGCTTCTAATGCATTCTACTGTTCTCGTATAGCACCTAGAAACATAATATTTGCGTAAAGTTGATTCATCAGGAACATTTCGACCAGTATATTTTTAAAGTGGGATTGCTAAGTTTATTTAATGGACTATTAGCCGCCATAAAAGTTTTACAGAGTTCAGATGTGTTTACGATCCTTAGTGACGAATTTTTGACGATATTTTACGGATTTTGTAATAAATTTCGGAATCACTGACAATGGACATACAATCAGTATGACCGTCAATCCAGCTCCCCATTGTTTTACAATGCCGTTCTCGACATTCTTCCATATCATGTCTGAAAAAGTAACTTAAACAATGCTCTAGATCTAAATAAATGTAAACTAAAAATGTGTGCGTAAGTTATTGAAACTGAACGAAATTCAATGCACACTCTTACGTCGAAATAAATGGTAGAAATAGATTCAATCAAACGATATTAAACAGGATCTATCACAAAAATTACGATGTAATTAACAGTTAAAACAATGAAAACAAGAAACTTACTCACAGCACTTTATTTATCTTACGAAATATAAACTAATAAATAAAATACATTATAAAAACCCCGCTTCTATCTACGCTCTTGAAAACACTTTAAAAAACACTATATTCTCGGAATACAATAGCTGACTTGTCCATTGTTATGGCGGCGAGACCAGGTGTCCGAGTAAGTCAAACAAATACTTCATTGAATTACGCCGGGATGTACTGAGCGACGTTATAGACAATTCCAATTGCCGAATGCGTTTTATGGAAATTGCGTCCGTTCTCTATCTATGAGCGAAAACTTTCACATAAATATTGAACTACGGTTGATATAATACCGTTCCTAAAGTGATAAAACTAAGGGTCTACATTATGTTTAAAGAGAGATAGAGCAGGACTTTGGAAAAAATGCAATACATGACAGTCTGAATAGTCAGATAAATAAATTAAGTAAAGGCGAATTATTAACTTCTAATTGATCATTGAGGATATAACCGGTTTTCTTTAATTTATCAATTTGAAGTGACTCTAATAAATTAAGATTTTTACTCTTATTCACTATGTGTAATATTTTAAATCCTTTGTTGAAGTTACGCGAGGTCGTTTTTATATTCCCGGACTAGACATTTTTAAATTTTAATATAATTTTTCATTATAGTCTTTCATTATCACACATGCCTTGGTAACAACTTTGATAGTTTACAAAAAAAATAGCAGCAGTATTAGTTCTAATATCTGTCAGTTTGTGTTGTCACCTGTCAAAATGTACAAACTTGAATATCGAGCGATTATAAAATTCTAGACAAAACAAGGAAAATCTCCAAAAATTATTGGTGAAGAAATGTTGGCTGTATACGGGCATGATTTTCCTTCAAATTCGACTATTTACGAATGATCAAAATGGTAAGATGGTTCAATAATGACTTTATGTTCAAGATGTAAACTTTATTACATAAAGGGACCAAAGTTTACCGAGTACAAACATAAAAACAAGAAAACCAAAATAAATAAAAAATCAGTTGTAAAATAGGCTTAATAAAGGAGAATTTCCGAAATCCATATGATTATTAAGTAAAAGGTTGGTATATTTATATTTCAAAATTTCCATGGCTCCAAGTAAATTTAATTTTTGTGATTTATTTTCTTTGTGTAAAATTTTAAATAATTAAATTTATGGGCTTTTTCTCTCAGATGTATTGCATAATGTGACTCATTCTTATTATTAATATAACTTCGTTCAAGTTCTTTTATTCCTTTAAAAAAAGATCTACCTGCCTGGCTTATATAAAATTTACGGTGTGAACTACATGCAAGTTTGTAAACTCCCGATTTATTGTTTTTATCTATTTTTTTTGTAACTTTGTTAATCAAAAATATTGCAAATAATATCTCGTTTATATCCATTGTTATAGCCTATTTGTTTAATGAAGTTAAGCTCTTTACTATAATTTTCTTCCGATAAGGGAGTACTTATAAACAGAGAGTGAACTCGAGCGATTGATAATCCTGCCTTAATTGCCTTAAAAGATAATTATATATAGAATTTATATATTGATAAATAAATAGAGAACGTGGGGCGATATAACAATCTATTTATTTTTAATGTTCCAGTCAGAAAACAAAAGGAATGCAGTGACACTTGACTTTATTTATAAGGCATATAAATGATAAACAGAATATTACTTACTCTATATAAATCCTGCTCTTCCTTATCTTTGAATAAATAACATATCAGGGAAATTCAGATTTTAATGCAATAACTATCAAAACGCATCTTTTTAATACGACGAATATAAACAATGTAAATGACAGCGTTCATAATCATGTTTATTACGGAAAATGCAATAAAAATGTAATAAATTAAACTGGTAAAATTAACGTACAAACAGCTGTAACAACAAGCTGTAACAAACAGATGTAACAAACAACGAAATAAAATTACAAATTAATACAAACTAAATGGAGATATACGAGGTGCATTCAAGTTCTAAGGTCTCCGATTTTTTTTCTAACTAACTACTCACCCGAAAACTATGAAACTGTTCCTGCTTCTCGACGTAATCTCCCTGCAGACGTACACATTTTTCACAACGTCGACGCCATGATTCCATGGCCGCGGCGAAGGCTTCTTTAGGAGTCTGTTTCGACCACTGGAAAATCGCTGAAGCAATAGCAGCACGGCTGGTGAATGTGCGGCCACGGACAGTGTCTTTCGTTGTTGGAAACAGCCAAAAGTCACTAGGAGCCAGGTCAGGTGAGCAAGGAGCATGAGAAATCACTTCAAAGTTGTTTTCACGAAGAAACTGTTGCGTAACGTTAGCCCGATGTGCGAGTGCGTTGTCTTGGTGAAACAGCACACGCGCAGCCTTTCCCGGACATTTTTGTTGCAGTGCAGGAAGGAACTTGTTCTTCAAAACATTTTCGTAGGATGCACCTGTCACCGTAGTGCCCATTGGAACACAATGGGTAATGATTACGCCCTCACTGTCCCAGAACATGGACACCATAATTTTTTCAGCACTGGCGGTTACCCGAAATTTTTTTGGTGGAGGTGAATCTGTGTGCTTCCATTGAGCTGACTGGCGCTTTGTTTCTGGATTGAAAAATGGCATCCACGTCTCATCCATTGTCACAATCGACGAAAAGAAAGTCCCATTCATGCCATGGTTACGCGTCAACATTGCTTGGCAACATCCCACACGAGCAGCCTTGTGGTCGTCCGTCAGCATTCGTGACACCCACCTGGAGGACACTTTTCGCATTTTCAGGTCGTCATGCAGGATTGTGTGCACAGAACCCACGGAAATGCTAACACTGGAGGCGATCTGTTCAACTGTCATTCGGCGATCCCCAAAACAAGTCTCTCCACTTTCTCGATCATGACGTTAGACCGGCTTGTGCGAGCCCGAGGTTGTTTCGGTTTGTTGTCACACGATGTTCTGCCTTCATTAAACTGTCACACCCACGAACGCACTTTCGACACATCCATAACTCCATCACCACATGTCTCCTTCAACTGTCGATGAATTTCAATTGGTGTCACACCACGCAAATTCAGAAAACGAATGTTCATGCACGCTGTTCAAGTAAGGAAAACGTGGCCATTTTAAATATCTAAAACAGTTCTCATTCTCGACGCTGCCGCTACAATTCCATCTGCCGTACAGTGCTGCCATCTCTGTGACGCATTGACAACGAACGCACGCTCATTTTAAAACAATGCACATGCTTCTATCTCTTTCCAGTCTGGAAAAAAAAATCGGAGGCCTTAGAACTTGAATGCACCTCGTACTATAAGTCGATGTATACATAAGGTGTCTCACAGAGTTTTATTCATTTGCTTTATCTACAGCTTTAAAGCCTGTTGGGATATAATTGCGTGATTTTAGCAATGACTAAACCAAACCTTGTAAATTTAAAGTTAGAATTGACATATTTCTGTGTTATTTGAATACGAATATGAATTAAATAGAGAATAAAGAATAATAAAAAGTAGTTAAAACGGATTGTGCTTTGAGTTCACCTGTACAATACGTTATGCAATAATAAATTCTACGTATTAAGTCAACAAATCTTAGGTTACGATTCATTAGTTATAATCTAATTAAGGAAAAATTCATGCTAACGTACCCTACTTGTATGAAAATGTATATAAAGATCATTTTTATTATGTAAATTCCAGTATTTGCCAAGTAACTTGCAGGCAGATTATATAAACGCAAGTATTTGATAGGATAGTTTGTGGATAATGTGTGGTTAATTCATAAGCCATATAATTTACAAAAACTGTTAATTTTAGAAAAACCCAGTGTAAATAACATTCACAAGATAACCTAAAACAAAACTGTAGCAAGTGTAAACAATACGTTCGAAATACTTTATTACTATAACAGCGATACATTACATCTGTAACACGACTGCAGTAGAGACGATATATTTAATATAAGAAAAACCTGGATTAAATAGACCCAGTCGATAATAAAAGTTCAAAGGTACATAACCACAATCGCCAATACACCAAGCAGCGTGCAGGATCTGAAGAGAAGAATCATTTCAAATAAATCCTAAACAAATTAAATTTCAGACTCGTGTAGAGTTAAGGCACAAAAGATGTATAAGTATGTAAATGTACCAATAGAGAGCTCAAAGACAGACGACCAATACTAAGACAGGATTTTGAAATTTAAGCGCCGACAACAAGAAGGCCAAAATTCAATTTACGCTTGAACGTAATGGGTCAAAAGAAGTTGTAGACTAAAAGAATTTTATTTCCAAAATAATAAATTACGACAAAAATAGTAAAAATATAGAAAAAAGAAATAAAAGAGAATTAACAAAAATGCATTTTTAAACACTGGAATAAAATAATACGAGGGTTGAACCGTATAAATAATACAAATATGGAAGAAAACTTAGAATTAATATAAAACAAGGACATAGACTCTAAGCATACCTGAAGAAAGTTAAAGTATCCAACGTCATAGCAGACCAATTTCCGTGCGCGCCATGTGCGCCGATGTGAGGTTGATTATATTGCATCAGAACTAATAAAAAGCATTCAGTATGTATTTGGTACTTGCTTAGACTGCATGTAAGTGTAGGCATACGTAATAAAATGTTGTCAGACGAAGTGAATAAGTTTATTATAGATTTTCTGGACTTAATATACGATGGCTCAAAAATTAAATGTTTAGTGTACAATACATATCTAATGTGTTGGTCAAAAACACATTGTAATAAGCAGTTCGAAGCGCAATAATAACAAAATTAATCGACAACAGTTTATATATGAACTATGCGTAACTATGATTGTGTGTACACTGTCGTTTACCTTGTTAAGTAATGATTCATTTATTTCGTTTTGGAATAAATACGCGAATCAAACATTACCGAGCACAACAACGTTACGAAGGAATTTACCATCGGTGCGTAAACAGGTTGAAAATAAAATCAAAGGCGAACTGAAAAATAAAAAACTGTGGTTATGTGTGGACGAAACAACTGACAGCAAAAAACAATCTGTAGTTAATGTGATGGTGCGTAATATGGAACCACATCAACCAACGTCTTGAATTTTATTAGCATCCAGACGACTAGAACAATGTAATGCCGACAAAATTTCAGAGGTGCTATTAGATACTTTGGAAAAATTTAAATTTTCGAAAAACCCAGTATTAATGTTTATGACCGATGATACCGCAACTATGTGTTCTGTAGGCCGGTCTCTTAGAAAATATTGTCCTAACTTGTTACATATTACTTGTAAACTCCATGCTCTACACCTTGTGGCAGAACAGGTTCGTAGATGTTATCCAGAGGTAGATGCTTTAATATCGAGTACAAAGGCAGTATTCCTGAAATCTCCAAAACGTATTCGGAAATTTAACGAATACCCCATATCCCTGAGCCAGAACAGCCAATTCTGACACGTTGGGGTACATGGTTACGGGATCATGAACATTTTGAAAAAATTAAGGACGTGGTTTTATCATTCGATCCGAAAGAAAGTGCAGTTATCAAAACAAGCCAGAAAAAATTTCAAGATGTCCAGATTAAAATGGATTTACAAAGTATTCGTGAGAAGTACTTGAGATTAGAAGAAGCAATAACAAAATTAGAAAATTCGTCGCTGTCGTTAGAGGAATCACTGCAAATCGTTAAAGATGTTCACGCACAACTGTGTGCTGTAGAAGACGCAAAAAGTGAAAGTGTTCTAATTAAATTTGAAAGTGTTTTAGACAGAAATGCAGATTTTGACACCTTAACACGTATTTGTGAGGGCACGTCTACAGATGCGTTAAGTTGCTTAAAAAAGTATTTTGATTATGCGAATATAACATCATTAGATGTAGAACGATCGTTTTCCAAATATAAACATATTTTTTCTTCACGGCGGACATGTTTTTCAGAAATAACCTTAGAAACGCACCTAATGTTGAAAATATACAATCGAGTTTCTCCAGTTTGTCAATCCTTGGAAGACGCTTAAAACGGTAAGTGTTTTTTTAAATCCTCTGTCGTGCACAATCACTGATTTCATACATTTTCCATTTTATTAAGAGGTACATACAACGCTACTATAATATGTACTATTCTTATTTTTCGTGTGTTTATGCATATTACTTTAATAGCAGAAAACCAAATGTATATTTAATTATTTCTGATAGAATAAATCTCTATACTTCTATACTTATATCGGTAACAAGCTCATGTTGCGTCCCTATTCTATCGCATATTCTAATATATTACGAATTACACTCCCATACCGGCGCTCATGGCGCGCACGGAAATTGGTCTGCTCTAGTCATAAGGCGTGAATCCGAAAAAAAAGATTCGAACGCTAGATTCAGTTTTAACTGAACGAAATAAATAATTAGTAATATTTAGTATACAGTTACAATATTAGCATATTCTTTTACTATAACTTTTAATAATAAGGATTCTATTATATTTACCTTTAACATAAATTTAATCATTAATCCTGAAATAACATATATCGCGAAGAATTTGAGACAATGTACTAGAAGCGAAAGTTAGGGTAAGTAAAAGAGCTCATAATAATTTGAAGTGTGTAAAACTCAATTTAAATTTTTCGACGCATATATGGATAATTAGTTTGAATTGATTAACTGTAAATTCAACATTGAAATAAACATTTATGTCAGATATATGTATGACGTCTCCCGCTAAGAATTACATAGAGACATAATTGAATTTAACGTTCAAATTTCAGAAAATATAGATTAAATGAAACAATATATAGTGTGTAAATAAATCTTATGTTGCGTAGGGAGTAAGTCTCTCACCAAACAAGCGTTCAATAGCACCCTTTGTTTACAATAGACATATCACTAGAATCAAGAATATCGATATTTTAATTTATAGGGGTCAAACCCAGGCGCGGCTCGTGATGACGTATTTGGGAGTGCAAGTACAATGATGCGAGTGCTTCGTGTATTCTCGTGTACTAACTGTAATGTTTTCTTAGTAAACACCGAAAACACACGAGGCACTCGCATCATTGTACTTGCACTCCCAAATACGTCATCACGAGCCGCGCCTGGTCAAACCAAATACCTTGAATTATTAATTAGTGTTTGGAGGGTTTAGATCCCCCAGGCTAAGTCAGACACTGAATAGTGCAGTTTTTAAAAGATTCTATCAGATCCTAAGAAAGACTTCAGAGCTATATGTATTTGTTTATAATTCTAGTGAAAGTTTTATAATGGTGTTCAGATTTAAGTAAAACCATGAAATATATATGTGACTTGTAAATATATGAATATTTAACAATAAAAGAATTTTAACAGTTATCATCTCGTTATATCATTTTTCTTTAAATTTACATCCTAGTTCCTAGTTCCTTAGAACCCCAGCAGTAACCCTGAGACACACATGTAATAATTAAGAATCTAGAGAGATATATGCGTGAGTGGCTATCTACACAACAAATTACACATTCAATAGACGAGTGTAAAACTCATAGCTAGAATTAGTTCTCTTCAGAACCTCTACGAAGCACCTAAATACCAATCTAATCAAGTCCTGAATACAGAAAATTAATGAATCCGGTTCGACTGTAAAAAATACTTCCTCGGAGTGTGCACACTAATTAAAACATTGACCGCGCTTGTGGTGCAGTGGCACAAGATTCGGTTATGAAGTTACATAAGTGTATTGTTTATCGCATATTCAGGAAAGCTTTGAAACCACGCCATTTTAAGACTCATTTAATGCAAGAATTAAAAGAAGCTAATTATTCTCTAAGATTGACGTTTGCCTACTAAATGTAGGAAAGATTTGACGACTTTCACAGAATTTTCTTTTCTCATGAAGCACATTTTCATGTGCATGGTTACTTTAACAAGCAAAATAGTCGTTATTGGTCGCAATAAAATCCCCAGGGGAAACTTAAAACGTCATTACATAGCCCTAAAGTTACTGTTTGGGCAGCAACATCTTTCAGAAGCATAATAGGCCCATACTTTTTTGAAAATAACGGGCATACAGTTACTGTAAATTCTGACAGTTACGCTGCCATGATTCGTGAATTTTTTGGCCCTGCCCTCCAAGAATTTGTTAATTTTAATGACCAGTGGTGGTTATAGCAAGATGGAGCTCCCAGCCATACATCAAATATCGCATTACAAGTTGTAAGAGAATTGTTTCCGGGTAAATTGATATTAAGGAGAGGCGATATCAACGGATCACCAAGAAGGCCGGACATGGCTCCAAACGATTTCTTTATGTGGAGTTATCTTAAGAGTCGAGTTAATATTAACGCCCCAGCAAATTTAATTGAGCTAAAATATCGTATCCGGGAAAAAATTGAAGTTATTACTCCTGACTTGTGCATAAGAGTAATGGAAAATGGAAGGCATCGTTTGGAGAAGTGGCGGCGCGGAATTAGCGACATCTAGATAAATTTTTTATAAAATAAAATTCAAATTCTCAATAAAGTTAATTAAGAAAGATGATATCTGAGCAAAATTATAAAGAAAAGTTTAAAACTCTCTGAGACACATTGTATAATATTCTGTAATATATAAGTTTTGTTAAACGCAAATGTAAAATATAAATAAAATATACGGTTGCATTGGCGGCATATGCTATGTTTATAAACGGCTAAAGAGCTCGACTTCATCAACAATAGCTCATTCAATAACTAATTAATCCTGCCTGATATTAGAACTAGAAAGATCCTAACATTAATTTTGTTGAGCAAAAGCCATTAATCAGCCGTCTAAACGTATCGATAAGGATCTATTTATCACTTTCCACTCCGTAATTTAGTACCAATTAAGAAATCCTGCCATTCCGAATGATCACAAATTATATAGGAGGAGATAAATGAATCACTTAGACTATATGTGATCCCTAGATGTCTAGGAAAACTAGGTAATTTTATAATTTTATACTGTACAGGTAGTTAAAAATAGATTTTACAATATTTTTTAAGTAATTTAAAGTAGTAGGTTATTAATTCTAATATAGTAAGAGTAAAATTGTATGTCTTGACCTAGCCCTCACGGGGCGTAACTTATAAGCTTTTTTGATTTTGTTTGGTAGCAGTTTTTGACTTTCTATTGACTTCTATTTGTCGTCAAGTATTCAAATGTACCTATATGTGTCTGTGTGCGTGAATGGACAAATTTTTAGAGGTTCATTTCACATAATGCTTAAAATATATAATGCATACGCAGTGTAATAGTATAGTAAATAATAAAAAATAAACAGAGATAAATAATCTAACAACTTCAATAATGTACGAGGTGCATTCAAGTTCTAAGGTCTCCGATTTTTTTTCTAACTAACTACTAACCCGAAAACTATGAAACTGGTGTTACTTCTCGACGTAATCTCCCTGCAGACGTACACATTTTTCACAACGTCGACGCCATGATTCCATGGCCGCGACGAAGGCTTCTTTAGGAGTCTATTTCGACCACTGCAAAATCGCTGAAGCAATAGCAGCACGGCTGGTGAATGTGCGGCCACGGACAGTGTCTTTCATTGTTGGAAACAGCCAAAAGTCACAGGAGCCAGGTCAGGTGAGTAGGGAGCATGAGAAATCACTTCAAAGTTGTTTTCACGAAGGAACTGTTGCGTAACGTTAGCCCGATGTGCGGGTGCGTTGTCTTGGTGAAACAGCACACGCGCACCCTTTCCCGGACGTTTTTGTTGCAGTGCAGGAAGGAACTTGTTCGTCAAAACATTTTCGTAGGATGCACCTGTCACCGTAGTGCCCTTTGGAACACAATGGGTAAGGATTACGCCCTCACTGTCCCAGAACATGGACACCATAATTTTTTCAGCACTGGCGGTTACCCTAAATTTTTTTGGTGGCGGTGAATCTGTGTGCTTCCATTGAGCTGACTGGCGCTTTGTTTCTGGATAGAAAAATGGCATCCACGTCTCATCCATTGTCACAATCGACGAAAAGAAAGTCCCATTCATGCCTTGGTTGCTCGTCAACATTGCTTAGCAACATGCCACACGAGCAGCCTTGTGGTCGTCCGTCAGCATTCGTGGCACCCACCTGGAGGACACTTTTCGCATTTTCAGGTCGTCATGCAGGATTGTGTGCACAGAACTCACGGAAATGCTAACACTGGAGGCGATCTGTTCAACTGTCATTCGGCGATCCCCCAAAACAAGTCTCTCCACTTTCTCGATCATGTCGTCAGACCGGCTTGTGCGAGCCCGAGGTTCTTTCGGTTTGTTGTCACACGCTGTTCTGCCTTCATTAAACTGTCGCACCCACAACGCACTTTCGAAACATCCATAACTCCATCACCACATGTCTCCTTCAACTGTCGATGAATTTCAATTGGTGTCACACCACGCAAATTCAGAAAACGAATGATTGCACGCTGTTCAAGTAAGGAAAACGTAGCCATTTTAAATATCTAAAACAGTTCTCATTCTCGACACTGCCGCTACAATTCCATCTGCGGTACAGTGCTGTCATCTCTGTGACATATTGACAACGAACGCACGCTCATTTTAAAACAATGCACATGCTTCTATCTCTTGCCAGTCTGGAGAAAAAAAATCGGAGGCCTTAGAACTTGAATGCACCTCGTAAAAGCTACGTCAATGTGTATATTAAGTTGCTTAGGATTAAAAGCATTGCTTAGCGACTGTGGTTAAGTAAAAACTTAAAAAAGGTATAAAACCCCTTACCACAATTAATAATCGTGTCCTAAATATGTATTTAGACAACTAAGTTGTCATCATCAGTATTTCCAAAGAGTTAGGAATCTAATTGCAGAAAGTCGGTATGTAAGTTTTCGCTGGATGATTTTTTACGATTACAAAAAAGGCCTAACTCCACAAGAATGCATTATATCGCTTCGGTCGACTTTTGATAATGAAGCACCATCAGAGAAGACAATTTGCAATTGGTTTGCAGAATTTCGTCATGGTCGTGCCCCAGTGAGTGATTAATCACGTGAAGGTCGGCCAAAAACTGTTGTGATTTCAAAAAACTTCGATACTGTGCGTAAAATGATAGAACACGATCGACATGTGACTTACAGTGAGGTAGCGGCATCTCTTGGTATATCGCAGATTGCAATTCATTCGACTTTATATGAACATTTATTTGTAAAAAAATATGTTCCAAATGGATTCCACATAACTTGACCGAAACACAGAAAGCAACTGGTGTCCATTGGTGTAAAGAGATGAGCAAAAAATTAGACATAGGAACCGCAAAATCCGTATACAACATCGCCACAGGTGACGAAACCTGGATATATGCTAACGCTGAATGATATACAGTAATTTGTTTGCCAAAAGTTATAGGCGAAATCAGGAAGAACAATTGAAGACGTCGCATTATTCTTCATCACAACAATGCGAGTTTCTATACAGCACGTCTAACAGTTGACTGTTTGAAGGAGAAAAGTGTTGAAATAATGTCTAATTGTCCATATTCACCTGACTTGTCGCCGAATGATTTCTTTTTGCTCCCAATTGTGAAATAAAAAATGCGTGGACAGCGATTTTCAACACCTCAAGTAGCAATCGAAGTCTTTGGAAACCATGTTTCTGAGATACAACCTCAAGAGTGGAAAAAATGTTTTGAGAACTGGTTCTTACGCATGCAAAAGTGTTTAGACTATAAAGGCGAATATTTTGAAAAACAATAAAATAGTTTGTTCCCCAAAATTTTGTTTTCTTCCCAAATTTTGTAAAAATATAAAAGGTGACCCTCGTACATAACTACTGACCAAGCTATTTCACTTTCCTTTGGGTCTACTTTCGTGTTTCTTGTCTTTGTATTTTTGGATATCATATATTCTTGTCTAATGTTGTCAATCCGTCACATACATGTGCTTGATTGATTGCACGTTACTTGATTTCTGCCAACGATGTCAGCAATTGCCTCAGTGCGTAGGTACTCTCTTACCATATCGCGTAATTATTCCTTTAGCTTTTTCCAAATACTTCATCTCACTGACCTATATCCAAGACCTTCTCTTTTATGTGAAAGTCTTCGATTTATTACCATGTCTTAGATAGATAGATTCCTTGAGGTGACCATAGAGCTTATTCTACAGCGACCTTTCCAGATCTAGATACTGTGATCCTTGAGTCTTGTTGGAATACATTTTCTAGCTTTATTTTATAAATTAAATCTAGCAGCTTCAAGAATTATTTCTTTAAGTATAGGTACTCCTCTGGATATTCATCTTCTATCTGTAGAAACCGCGTCCTTGTCAACTTTTCACATTGCCACAATTCCTCTAAGCAGAATCTATACAATGTGTCCAATAAAAAGTGCTCAGAGTTATACCTCGTGTAAATAAAACAATTTCATCGAAAAAAAACCCAAAATGTGTTAGTCAAAAGTGTTTATTTTTTATTGTAATTTACGTATAATTAGGTATGGTAAAAAAAGTAGTATAACTTACTACATAAGATTATGATTAATTAAGATTATGAATAAAACAACCAAAAATAGTTTTTAATCAATATTATATTAATTAATTATGTTTTCAAAATGGCCTCCTTCAAATTCGAGACACGCAATAGCCCTGAACGTTATTTGTCTCGTAGCACGTTGAATCATATCAGGATTTTGTTTTAATCGCTCTGCATAATTCCTTATCCTATTTTCTAATTCTTCTAGTGTGTTCACCGGGCTACTGTACACCTCTTGCTTCACTGTGCCCCACAAAAAAAATCCAGGGGAGTCATGTCTGGCGACCTTGGCGGCCACGCAACTGTGCCACATCGTCCGACCCATCTGTGATAATTTTCATTTAGAAATAATCTTACTGGCCTAGCGAAATGTGCCGGAGCGCCGTCCAACTGCAGCCACATGTTTAGACGAATATTCAATTGCACGTCATCCAGCAACTCTGGTAGTTCATTTTGCAATAATTCCAAAAATCTTTCACCATTTAAAATTCGAGGAAGAAAAATAGGTCCAATTAATAGATTTCCTATCAATGCGGCCCAGACATTGGCAGAAAACTGTTCCTGGAATGAGGCAGGCCTTGCGAAGTGTGGGTTTTCATCGGACCATGCGTGTAAATTTCGAAAATTTGTTATTCCATTTCGTGTAAATTTTGCTTCGTCCGTCCAAAGAATTTTGTTGAAAAATTCTGGATTTCTTCTCGTCTGTCTCAAAATCCATGTTGAAAAAATACAACGCTGTACATAGTCTCCTTCATTAATATTCTGTACTCTTCGATAATGATATGGCCTAAGTCCATTCGCTTTTAAAATCACACCCACTGTTGATTTCGATACATTAAACATAAGCGCTAACCGTCTGAGGCTAATGGATGGATTGCGGAAAACCTCGTCCAAGATATCTTCTTCTGTATTCCCTAGCTGCAGTGCTGCAGCTCTGCCTTGTCCTCCTATATTTCTCCTTCCTAGTCCGTTCTCGCTGAAAAATCGGTGAATTGTAATAAATGTCCGGTATGTTGGAACTGGCTGCCTATTCGGGAAGGCTGCTATGTACGCTCGACAAGCAACTCGAGCCACTTCATGGTGCATGCCATAATAATAATGCATATCAGCAATATGATTATTTTCAAACATTGAAAGACGCGCCATTTCAGGCCTTAATAACAATAGTCCAAAGCGAGAATCAAATCTAAAAGTGCAGTATACACGGCAATAGTTAACTTAACAGAATGTAAAACGAGGCAAGGTACACCGAACATCACTTGGACAAACCTACATATCGACTGAAGGAAGGATGCGGTGTGGGGACACGAGAACAAGGCAGCGATCCTCATCACGTGATATTCCTACAACACAATACAATACAATAAATCTGGTCATTATCCTTTCTAAATCTGTTCTTATTTTTTTAATTGACACACTAGTTGAGAAATTATCTATTATTTTCGTAATGAAGTCTGAGCGTAGGGGAAAAACTTCAATTTCAATTACAAAAAAAACTAAACATTTTTGACTAGCACATTTTGCGTTTTTTTTCGATGAAATTGTTTTATCTACACGAGGGTATAACTCTGAGCACTTTTTTTTTGGACACATTGTATAATATTTATTCTGTTAAACTCATATTATTCATATTGCAGTGGAATTTGCTTTGAAATTGCTTATTAATTTTTTTATTCACACTACAGCTTATATCGCCGGCTAATCAGTCTAGTAGAATCCACGAACTGCCATCTCATGAGTCGTTCCTTGCGGATTGGGATTAAGTTTCGTTTTCCAAAATAAAACCATAAACACAAATAAAACACGAATCAGTTCCTTTATGTTGGTATAATTAAAAATAAAAATAAAAAAAAATCCCTCTACAAAGTGTATAGGGTGCTAAAGCATCATCAAACAGTAGCAATGGAGGAAACACTCTTTGTGAATAATGACTCGCACACAGAGAAAAACCTCTTTTGAATCTCGATCAAACATAAAACTAATAAATACTAGTGAAATCTGTCAAGTTTAACCTCTAATGTGACCCCTTCAAACAAATATCAAAAACAAATAAGTTTTCAAAACTCACGAAAATTGAAATTTTGTCATGCGCCAAAATAACATAACAAGGTCAAACCCCACTACAGAAACTCCAACCTTGAATTCAAAATGTTCTCGAAATATTATTTTAAGAAAAAAAAACTTCCCTTACAAAAAAACATGACAACTTTCGCTAATATCCATATACTACTTTCAAATATAAATTATTACAATAAATACATGAAATTATAATAATGAAAATAATCATGATATCAAATATATAAACCAAATAATTTTTTTTTTCAACTTACACAGATCTGTGTGTGATTTTATACAATACACGAGAGATATCTTTTTCACAAAATTTCAAATAAACATAAAACACTCGCATAAATCGAATTAAGATTAACTTGCACCTTACACTAAATGCAAAAACAAAATACAACCCGAATTTATACAACAAAGAATAAAATTGATTATTTTATCCTTTAATAAACCGAACACTTTAGCAGTCAAGATATCTCTAAATCAAAATGAAATTTCCATATCCGCTTGTCCATTCCCACCATCTATAAAATCAAAATCTATACAGACAACACATTTTAACAAATACAATATCCGAAAAAGCGGCAAGTTCAATCCTTTGGACAACCTATATATACAAGGGCTAATCATAATTTCATACATTATAAAATTTATTTTATTTATAAAATAATATATATATATATATAACGATCCCCGTCTGAAATAAATAAGCATACAACTGAGATAGCTAATTTTTTTAAAATGTCCCTATTACAGAGTTCGATATAGTTCAATCATTTTCCTTACTTGTCCAAGGAAAATCCATAACAATATGTATGTTTGTTGAGCTTAGAATTCCATATTAATAGACTCGTTGCTATTCTAGCAGAGTTATTGTTTCTGCTAAGTACATTTAAGCGATCCAAACTGTTCCCTAAGGAACTATTTTGTTTTTTGCTGACTTGGAATTCTATCACCTTCCACCAAATATATTTTCGGGACATTTTTGGATAGTGGTTTCAATCTTAGGTATCACTTTGCGCGACAGAAGAACCAACGTTTCTATAACAAACGAATGCAATGTACAAGATGTGGTCAAATGTTCTAAGAAAACGGAAAAAATAATAGAATAAGCATGTAAGCAAAATGACAGAAGAGTGACTACCAAGAATATCCAGAGACGAAAAATTACCAGGAAAGAGGCCTGCCAGAACAGCTCCAAATATATTGTGACAGAGTTTAATATCAACATCCGCTGAATAAACAGGAAAAATACAATGACAAGAAGAAGAAGACGAAAAGTTTTCGAAACACGTTCCTCCACTTTATATTGGCTGTTAGTCTCGAATAAAACGTAATTTTTAAGAACATATCTACCGTGTTATAGGAGGGATGCCTGTGCATTTTTAAAAATTTTTCCATGAAGACTTGTTTTTACATAAGCGACCCATTGCTGTAACAATATTGACATTTATAATACGTTTCTTATCAGCATCCTGCGTCTTTGGTGCATTGGAAAATATATTTCAATTTTAAAAAGACAAATACATAACATAAATAACAAATACAGCAAATAATAGAATATTACATATCAAGAGGTACGTGATCACAAGAAAGAAAGTACATGTTCCAAGAATCGCAATAAATGAATAAAACAGGCTCTAAATCAAACTCATTTGACAGAAGAAATAGATATATTTTTCGTATATTCGCGACATGTTGAAATAACAAATATTCTTGGACGAGTTACAATTCATTTCTTAACTTTTATATTTTACGTATCTATTTTGAAAATCTCATTGGGTATTATTTTTACAAACATGTTGAAAATCTCGGGCAATAAAAGAATGTTTCTTTGGAAATTAAAATGACAACGAATATCTGTTTCGGTAGGTACACGTTTATAATTCGGAAATCGTCCTGTGGAAACTCAGCGTATCTTGATTTACGACGGTATAAATAAAGTTAAGAAACGCGAAATGTCTGTGTTAGTCTTCGGTTCGTGCTGCTTGCTCTATATAAAAGAAAATTTGTCAAATATACAGCTTAGATTTCAGAAATGGAACTGTTTATACTTAAAATTTTAAACGTTATTTATATATTTTTACAATGAATTTTCTATAATATAATTAAACAAATTAATTAATATATTTTATAATCTCGGGCTTGTCCGAATACACTTATGGGTAATTGTGATTCCATATTTCTCTATTTGATTCTGACCTTTGCAATTTAACTTTGATCCTCCTCATTTCATTCCCTTTAATTCTGATGCTGTTCGCTTTTTCCTTTTGGTAAATTATTATCGGTTTTCCTCGTCTTTCTTTTATTTTGCCTTTACTATGCTAACTAATTACACTAGCCGACAATTTTTTTTGTAAGCTGAAATAGAATGAAGCTATCTATATACGAAAATTGTCAAGAAAAAGTTCTACCACGTAAAGTTTTTTTATTACATTAGACCAGGGATGCACAGGCTTATAGGGAACAGGGGCCACTCGGGAAAATTATAAGCCAAGGACGGGCCACTACAAAGAATACTTATTAACACAAATATTTTTATTTTTAAATAGTATGACTTATTACAAATGATAAAAATAAAAGAACATTCAAAAATGTTTGTTGTAATTATATAATCGTAATGTAATCTAATCATTACAATGTAATATTTCATGTTTTATTATTTTGATGCATGACATTGCATTGACCTAACAATTTTCTTTATGTTTGGCTCCACATTACTTGTCGCCACACGTAAAATTGCTTCCAGATTTTCATTTGCCAGACGGTTTCGATTTTTTGCTTTGTTAAGTTTCATCACTGAAAACGTTTGCTCACAAATATACGTCGATCCAAATAAGCTTGCGCATTTCAATGCATTTATTCGCAACTCTTTATAAGCTGTTTTGTCAACGCAACGGTAAAAGTTGAGTAAATTACCTTCATTAAACTTGTTTCGTAAATTATCATCAATTTGCATGTCTATCAATTCCATCTGTATTGATTCCGGTGCATTTTCGGGTGAAATGTTGAAAGGATTGCTGAAAATGTCTAATAGAGGTTTAACTTTTTTGAAGTCTAGAAAACGATCATGAAAAGCTTGTATTAAAATATCAATTTTTTCAACATAAGCGAAATTGACATCAGTTTGATTGAATTTCTCCATAATTTTTTTGTAGTTTGGAAAATGGCTGAAATTGGCTGAATTGATTTGTGTCCTGAAAAGACTCAATTTGCATTGAAAGAACGAAACATGAGAGGATAACTGCGAAATCAATTGATCTTTGCCTTGGAGTGGCGTATTTATGACATTCAAGTGATTTGTGATGTCCACAAGAAACGCTAAGTCACACAGCCAATCAGGGTTGTAGAGTTCGGAGACGTCCTTTTCCTTTTCCACCAGAAATATTTTGATTTCTTCAATCAAGTTAAACCGCTCTAGTGACAACCCACGACTTAGCCACCTTACTTCAGTGTAAAACAGGAAATCACCATATTCGCTTTCAATATCCTCGAGAAATTGTGTGAATTGTCGGTAATTGAGACCTCGTGATTTTATAAAGTTTACAGTAGGTACTACAACTTTCATCACATTTTCAAATCCCAATAATTTTGAACAGAGGGCCTCTTGATGTATAATAATGAAACTGCATTAATTCCTTGGTATCTATGTTTTTAGTTTGTAAATACTCTTTTAACATAGTTATTTAAGTTTTGGTTCTATTTCTAGGTCTTCTCGTTTTTCACGTTTCTAATTTTATCCAGTTTCGTAACTCCTCGGACTCTTCTCAGGTATTTCATCTCGATAGCTTGTAACTTGCTTTCTTGCCTCTCGCTTACAACCCAGGATTCGCAGCCAAATGTCAGTATGGGTTTAAATATCGTTTTAAATATTTTCATTTTTGTGTCGTGAAATTTCTTTGTTGTTCATGAATTTCTTGTTCATCATATAATAGAGCTATAACGTTTTCTCTATTCTCTGGTTGATTTCTACTTCTTGTGTTCCCTTTTCATCTATTAGCACTCCAAAATATTGAAAAGTCTTCACTTGCTCTATTTTTTTTACTACGTCGATTCCTATATTTATGTTTGTTGGTGCATCTCCTATCGTCATCACTTTTGTTTTACTTCTATTCATTCGCAATCTGTGTTTTTTCAACTCTGTGTTCCATATTTTTAATTTCTTTTGTAGTTCTTTTTCACTTTTAGCGATTATTACATCATCTGCGATAGCTCCCTCCGAGATGTCTGCTCTTTGTAGTTATAATTGTCCAATATTAAATTTACTTGTTTTTTGTTGTGCGTTTCTTTATTATTTCATCTATAAATGAACGAAAAGCGTTGGGCTTAAACCGCCTCCTTGTCTCAGACCGTTTTGCGTTGTAAATGTTTCCTATTTGTCATATCAATCTTATCATTTTAACACTTACTCCTCTTTCATACAAAATATTCAATACTTTTTCCCTCGTTGTTTTGTCGAACGCTTTCTCCAGGTTTACGAAAGCTAGAAATAAGGTTTTTTCTCACTCATTGCTTTTTGGGTTATCTGTTTCAGCGTGAAAACGTGATTTTGCGTACTTCTCCCTTAATGTGCGCCTCACTTAATGTACTCTTCACTATGTTTCTAATTCTTCCATCTAATATCTTCATGACTGTACTCAATAGTGTTATGCCCCTGTAGTTGTTACAGCCTCTCCTGTCACCTTTTTATAGATTGGTACTATTAATGCCCTCTGCCAGTTCTCTGGGAAGTTCCCTTTTTCTCATATTTTATTATGAATTTTCAAGAACTCTCTTCCTGTTTCTCTCATGCTTTTAATCATCTCTTGTTGTTATCTTGTCATATCCTGGTGCTTTCCGTTCTTTAATTTTTGTATTACAATTTTACTGCACACTATTTGTTTTATTTTATGTACGTATATATCAAGCGCACGCCTATATATCACCTTTCACTACCTTTGCTCGTTAAACAAAAAACAACTTCACTCAAACTCGTAAAATGACTTAAAAGAATTAATTCTAGTTTTCTAGAACGAATCCCCATAATTGTAAAACGCTAATTACCCTATTGATTATCCAGTATATTACTTTCATATTTTATCAAAGAGAAGCGTTTCGCTTTGGCATTTGAGTTCCAATAAAATCGAAAGCATTCCGATGAAGCCTAATCGCTCGCGGCAAATCAAAGAGATTTTATTCAGCTATTTAGCTTTAACTTGCGATGTGATATTTGTAAAGTAAGTGTTAAACGATTACCGGCTTTAATTAAGCTAAGTAGTTTATGCAACTGACTAGATATATGAAAACCTGGAGCATGCATTTAGGATTTATTTTACCTATAACTGACGCATCGGGCCGAAATTACGATAGACTATATAAATAGTACAGTGTGATTGTAAATGATTGAGGATAATTTGAATTTAGCGCCAACATTTTTTTTTTAAATGTTGGTCACACTTAGTATCTGCTTAAAATTTGCTTCTATTGTTTTTCTTCAGTGGCGTTTCGTATTAGAGGGTTCACTATTAAATAAGAAATTAATTTGTGTTTTAAATTTTGCTATTACTACTAAATTCATTCAAAATTAATAATATTCTCACTATAGATAATAATATTAAGTTAGATAGTAACTATTATTAACAATTAATGCATTACATTATTCAAACAGATCAATGTACATGACATTAATAATTAAGGTAAATAAATTCAAAAACACAATTTGTAATATAAAATATATTAAGTTAGTTCCAGAGATACAATATATCTATTACATTTATTTGACAAGTAAGTTAGAAAGAAAATATAAATATAAAATTATCTACGAGTCATTTACAGAAAACCATATAATAGCATTTTTCAGTAATCTTGTGAAGTTTGAGAATTGTGGCTTAATAGTATTGTTATATTATAAATGGTTAACCTAACTCAGAAAAAACTAAAGCACTACAATAAATGTTCAAAATGTCCACCATTAGCATCCAGGCATGAGTTAATTCTCTTCTTAACATTTCAGAATATGCGGTGGTGTCCTTGTTCATCTATATTGTCAACTTCATTAACAATTGCTGCTTGCAGTTCTTCTATAAAATGAGGTCTATTTTCAAAAACTTTTGTTTTCAAATAACCAAACAGATAAAAATCTAAAGGTGTTAGGTCAGGCGAACGTGATGGCCAACGATCCTTACTAATTAATCTATCATCGAAATATTATTGTTGAAATTCTAATGTATCATGAGCTACATGAGGTGGAGCTCCATCTTGCTGAAAATATCTTGTTTGCAATTCATCATCGTGTAATTGATTTATAAAAGTTTGCAGTATTTCTTTACGATATCGCTCAGTATTAATAGTGTCATTAAAAAATATCGGGCCAATGACTCGTCGTCTTGACATGGCTATCCAAACACCTATTTTCAATGAAGGCAAGCTGGTTTCTACATAATTATGTGGATTTTCAGTTGCCTACGTTCTATAATTTTGGGTATAGATATATCCTGATAAATGAAACCAAGCCTCGTCTGACATAAATGTTACATTTAAAATATCATCATTATTTAAATTTTCATTGAACCATTGACAATATTGCACTCTACGTTCATAGTCAATATTGAACAATTGTTGCATAATAGTTACTCTGTAGGGATGCATATGCAAATTTTGTACTAAAACTTTTCTAGTGGTATTATATGACGGACCTTAAATGAATAAATAAAATTAGTAATGAAAATAACGTTAATTAAATGCATTTACCTGTTTGTGCAGCCAATTTTCGAATAGATTTGTTTGGGCTTGCCACAATCCGTTGTCTAACATCATCAACAACATCTTCTGTCAAGACTGTTGGTCGACCACTAGATTTACCCTTACAAATACAATTTTTAGTTTCAAAGCGGCGAATAACAATATCTTTATGTTGCGCAAATATTTTATATGAAACAATATGGTTAGGATAATTTTCCCGAAATTGATTCAGGCAAGATGGCAATGAACATGACCATTCACCGTCTTCTCTAAGAGTAACACTACGCTAATGTGCTTTTAGAATAAAAGCATCCTGCTCGTCCGTAAATGGCATGCAGCTAGAATACTTAAAAAGTAAAAGCAATCATTTTTATTGTATTGATTAGAGGTTTTTATTAAGCTTACCTAAGTAACGGAAAATATAGAATAATACTTCTGATAAGAACAGTTTTTTTTATGTAAATGCAAAAGAAATATCGAAAATAAAAGTAGAGAAATAATATGAAAATACGAGAACCAAACAAATATATAAACGAACGTCACTGCGATTTTGTTCGATGTACCACAGAATAGCCAACGTCAAAATATGAATTACACTAAAAACTACGGCTGTAAATTTGAACTGTCTTCAGGCATTTACAATCGCACTGTATATAACATCGTTTAGTACGACATGCAGTTATTGAATATAGTATTTTTACGATAAGAACGCAGTTGCGTCACCAATGTGCGTCACACAACGTTGACAAGTTTATTGTTTACATCTTGCAAATAATTGCCATTTTGGTTATAGGTTATGTTACGAGATCAGTTAAAAACTTAAATTTTTTTTTCTACAGATGGCATTTAGGTTATACCTTAAACTGTTTAGAATATTAGTATTGTATATTTGTCACTCTATATTCAGAAAAATACATACTTTATGTTAATTAATAAAGGCAATTGTATTAATACTTTTATTTTGCAAAATTAATAAATATAATATCAATGTTTTAGTTTAAAAAAGGTATATAAACCCTTACCACAATTATTAGTCGTATCCTAAATACGTATTTCGTCAACTAAGTTGTCATCATCAGTAGGTAAAAACTACTAATTAAAAGTCGCACATGTGGCACAGTAAAGTAAGAGAAACTCTTCCGCACAACTACTATACACTGCATCCCCGTATAGACTGTCCAGTCTATACGGGGATGCAGTGTATAGTAGTTGTGCGGAAGCGTTTCTCTTACTTTACTGTGCCTCATGTGCGACTTTTAATTAGTAGTTTGTACCTACTGATGATGACAACTTAGTTGTCGAAATACGTATTTAGGATACGACTAATAATTGTGGTAAGGGGTTATATACCTTTTTTAAATTTTTATTTAACCACAGTCTCCATTGAAAGAATTTTCAATGTTTTAGAATAAAAATACGGAAGGAATGGAAATAGTTTATTACTGTTAGTATTTATAATTAAGATATTAAACTAAAGAACAGAATACATATAAAGGTTTTATATTTTTTAGTTCTATCAAATTACAAACACGAGTTTCTCTTAGGCACAGGTAATAAATAAAGTTGTTGTACTCGAAGAACTCGCCAATCAGATAGTATTAGGTATTATACAAGTGCCCCGTATCGTTATGTTCAAATTTTAGGAGCGTAAAGTAGACTTTATTTCAAGTAACAAAAACGCAAAACTTGTATATTAATTTTCACTTGTTTCAAAGCTACAGATCTGTGAATGTGATTGTCAGATCATGAAAAAAAATATTATCCCAAAGTCAATAAAAACTGATTTTATTTAAAAAATATCAATTAATAATATTTTCGAAATGCCCACCTCCTTATTGAATGCAGGCTTGTGCCCGTAAGCCGACAGAAGAAGTACTTATCCGAATTTCATACTTGTTTTGTCGGATTTGCTCGACAGCCAGGTGAATACAATCCAACAACTCTTCTCTTGTGTTCGAAACTTGCGCGTAGAATAAATTTATCATGTAGCCCCACAAATAAAAGTCAAGGGGATTAAGATCGGGTGATCTGGGTGGCGATGCAACAGGACCACCTCGACCAATCCATCTTGGATAATTGACGTTAACCCAATTTCGGACAGCAATTCCGAAATGTGGTGGTGCCCCATCCATGTGAAACCACATGTCTCGTCGAATATTCAGTGCGACACCTCTAAAAGACCTGGCAGTTCGTTAATAAGAAATTGAAGGTAATTGTTCGTAATTGAAGGTAATTTAACCTCCCAGGAAGAGCGATAGGACCAATCAACAAGTTATCGATTAGGGCCGCCCAAACGTTAATAGAAAATTCATGTTGAAATTTAGATGGGCGTATAGCTTTGGGATTTTCTGATGACCACTTGTGCAGATTTCTCAGACTTGTAACACCATTTCTCATGAACGTAGATTCATCTGTCCAGAGGACTGTTCTGCAGAAATTAAAATGAAGCCGTGACTGTCTTAATATCCAGGTAGAATAAAGTACATGAGCATAGTGGTCTACCTCAAGCAAACCGTGTCCCCTGCGCTAGTGAAATGGATATAAGCCCTCACGTTTTAAAATCCACCAAACTGTCGTTCATGGCACGCCTAGTTGTCTAGCGATTCGACGAACACTGAGAGTTGGTTCCTTTGTAACAATAGCTACTGCTTCTTCCTCTAAGTCTGCTGGAAAATTTACTCTCCTCGGTCGAAAAGATAATCACGCAGTCCGCATTCCCGAAATTGTCTGTGTACTTCCAGAAACGTTCTGTATTGAGGAATGCGCCTATCGGGAAACCGATGTCGGTATTCAATAATAGCTTGACGTGCACTGCCGTTACAGTAGCCATACACAAAATGTATGTCCGCATACTGTTGAGAAGAAAATCGGTACGGCATTTTAAATAAAGAAAACATGTCCACTCACTAATAAGCTGTTGTATGAACTGAAACGTAATGTAATCCTTTATTAAAAGATGCAACGTTAACAGTCATCTAAACATTAGTTTTGACTTTAGGATTACATTTTTTTTCATGATCTGACAATCACATTCATAGATCTTAACTTTGAAACAAATAAAAATGGATATACAAGTTTTGCGTTTTTGTTACTTGAAATGAAGTCTACTTTACACTCCTAAAATTTGAACGTAACGGTACGGGACACCTTGTATAATTAAAATTAAAAGCTCTTTAAATATACAAATTTTCAATAGTACGCCCATGGGTGATGACTCATCACTGATGAGTCATCGACCTCTCGTGTCCGGTCCCTAATCATTATTATTATTATTGTTTTCACATTTCATCGCACGAAGTTCAACAAATTACAATATTTTCAAAATGGTTAATTCAAAAGATAAAAAACGAGACCCAAGAGCACTTCTTTGTAGAATGAACTGTTTGGCAAATACTTTTTCTTATCGTGGCATTAAAAATAAATATTCGGTCAAAATATTTTCATAACATGTACTATATACCTTTAATACAAAGGAAACTAACTTTACGTTGCCGAAGCTAATCGATATCTCGGTTTGTCTTTTAAATAAATAATAAAGGTTACAGGAATCGATATCGCGGAAAAAAAGAAAACGATTGATAATATAAAACAAATATAATTTGTAGAAATACTCCTGAAGCCGTGAAAATTTTAAGTGAACCGTATTGAAGTCGTTATACTCGAAGAATTTACAAGTTTGGGGTGTCTTCTTGCCGTATCAAAATGTTACACTAGCTGAATATAAATTTAACAATGAATTCTAAAAATAACTGGTAATATGTAGAACTTTTATAATGACATGGATTAAATTGATATGTGTTATTGTTGACGTAATTTCCGAACAGTAATTGCCCAGTAAACTCCCACATTAAATATAATTGCACATACAGTCAGTGTTCATTAAAATGCTACAAGACGTAGTTAACCCACAATGTATCCATTAATAAGCAAAATTCTTACATTTTGAATGATTACAATACAAGACAGATCATCGAAAAATCAATGCATACACAAAAAGTCACTGTTTTTGTATATATTTTAGACGGGAGGAATTGTTGGAGCGTTTTTTTCTTAAATTATCATAAATGCCGTTACCCTGAACTGTCAGCGCTACTGTGAGATGATTACGAACTTTGGATGATTCGAATTAGAAGTTACATATTTCTATGAGCTTTGGATTGTTTGAACAAATAAAGTAACTTGATGTGAGGGCAGTTATTCAACCATATTTTTATTTGGATTCTGTATAACGCTTGGGTATCTCAGGTCTATCTTTTTGGGTTCGACGTAACTACGCCTAGCATCCAAAGTAAACGTAAATAAATAATACAATAAGATGTAAATTGTTAATAATTCTTTTATTGTTAGTTAATTTTTTCACAATTCATTTTGGTTCAACTTAAAATATCTAATTCTTAACTTAAGACTTAAATAAACGTAGGGGTAGGTTTCCGCGTTCGTTTTCTATCTGTAGATCTCGGATTCCGGGTTGGAACCGTGTCGAGTTAGGCGCAATTGCCAACGTTTCGTCCACTGTTACAAGGGACATCTTCAGGGCTATACGTAGATGTTCGTCGATTCCCAGTAGCTTGAAGAATGCTAGAACAGAGACCGGCACAATTTATATAGGTGAAACCGGGTAAGATGGTGGCCTGCTATTGACTGGAGATAATGAGTAGAGAACGGATGCAATTTCCATAAAACGCAATCGGCAATTGGAATTGTGTATAACGTCGCTCAGTACATCCCGGCGTAATTCAATGAAGTATTTGTTTGACTTACTCGGCCACCTGGTCTCGCAGCGATAACAATGGACAACCCAGCTATTGTATTCGGGGAATATAGTGTTTGTCAGTGGTGTCGTGTACGTAGATAAAATAAATAAATTTATCGTATTTCGTAAGAGAAATAGCACGTACATTCCTTTTCTTTTCATTTAAGCAACATCTTCCAATTATTTTCACGTAAGTGTGCATAAAATTTCGTTATTTAATTTCGTTTATTTGGATCTAGAATATTCTTACTTTTTCAGACAATGGAAGAGCGTCGAGAATGGCATCGTGAAACAATGGCGAGTTGGATTGAGGGCCATACTGATTGTATGTACATTGCCAGTGATTCCGAAATTTATTGTGAAGTGTGTGAAACGTAATTGAAAAATTGCAATAAATCAACCGTAAAACGTCACGTAGGATCGTTAAAGCACGAAAAAAAATTGAACCCCTTGGAATCTGACAATTTTAACGAAGAACTCTGTGAAACTTTTATGGCAGCTAATATTCCATTATTTAAATTGAACAATCCAATTTTGAAGAAATTTCTGAAAAAATATACTGGTCGAAATGTTCCTGATGAATCAACTTTACGCAAATATTATGTTTCTAGGTGCTATACGAGAACAGTAGAACGCATTAGAAGCCATCTTTTAAATCAATACATATGGATAAGCGCCGACGAAACGGTGGATATGTTAGGACGCTGTGTGGTAAATGTTGTAGCTGGTGTACTACATCCAACTATTCCCTATAACTCATATGTAATAGCAACAAGTGTTATAAATAGAGTTGGTGCGGAAACAGTTGCTGAAACCATTAAGGAGAATATGCAAAAAATGCTTCATTCGGACGCCACGTACAAAGAAAAAATACTTTTATTTGTCAGTGATAGTGCTGCGTATATGTTAAAAACAGGCAGACTATTGAAGAAAACATATCCTAATATGCTGCATATTACTTGTGTAGCACATGCTCTCCACAGAATCTGTGAATATATCAGAGACACTTTTCCGGAAGTTGATAGACTTGTATCAGCTTTTAAAAAAGTTTTCAGAAAAGCACCATTGAGAGTAGATCTTTTCAGGGAAAAATTTCCATCTCTGTCACTGCCTCCCACTCCAGTAATAACTAGATGGGGAACATGGCTGGAAGCTACTAGTTATTATGCTGAGAATTTCGATAGTCTAAAACATTTCGTAACACTGCTAAAGGAGGATGCTAGAAGTATTGGTGAGTGCAAGGAGCTCACACAAATCCCAAATTTAAAAAATCAGTTGTACTTTCTTCACGAACACTTTGGAAATTTGCCAAAACTAATCACTTATTTTGAAAATCGAAATCTCAAATTAAATGACGGATTAACCACATTAGATGTGGCTGTTAATAATTTGAAAAGTATTCCAAGTGACTTCGGATGTGGCCTTCGGCAAAAGTTTGAAGCAATTCTTAATAGAAATCCAGATTTAATTACATTGCAGCAATTATGTATGGAGACAATTCCACAAAATCTAACGGCTAAATATGAAGAAATAAAAGAATATTTCCAGTATGCACCTATAACCAGTTGCGATGTAGAAAGGACGTTTTCTATTTATAAGGATGTACTTAATTCAAAGAGAACAAAATTGACAAAAGAAAACCTTGAGAAACTATTGCTAGTCAATATTAATAGCCCTTTACTCAACTTGAACGACAAAATGAACAAATAAAAATGTTCCAATTATAAAAATAAAATTAAAAACTTTAAAAATACAACTTTTCAACAAATACATATGTATTTCGTAATTTTATAGATCACCACCCGTTTGTTTTCCAATTATATAAATAAAATTAATTAATAAATATGTATTTCGTAATTTTAGATAGATAGATCACCACCCGTATGTTTTCCAATTATATAAATAAAATTAAAAACTTTATAAATACAACTTTTCAACAAATAAATATGTATTTCGTAATTTTATAGATCACCACCCGTTCGTTTTCCAATTATATAAATAAAATTAAATATTTTAGAAATACAGCCTTTCGCCAGTACTGCACTGGGCTTTTCGTCATGTGGTAAGCGTGTCGGTTCTCTAATAATGAGCCAATCGCATGCGTCCTATAGACGTGGGATTGCGTAGTTTAATTCAATAGAGTTTGCCACGTTGGATGTAGCGTATCCATCGTCTCTATTAAGATTGCGGGGATGTTTGGTAATTTCAATCGATTCATGGATTTTCCTAGGGAAGTAATGCGATTCACGGGACAGAAGCTTGACATCTTGCATGAAATGCTTGCAAAACGCATTATTCACGAAACTTACATGTATATTGGACGTATTGGACTATTTTGTTTAGGGCTATTCCAAAGTAAAATCTGTACCAATAAGCAGTAACGATTCCAGAGCTATATATTAGATAATGAGGCATATTGCTAGGGCTTCCACCCTACCACTTGGCTGACATCTCGACATAATTGGACATCTCGACATAATTGGATCCCCATAGTCTTTCATCATTATTATATACAACTTAAAGCTACTACTTTCAGCTACTTTTCTACAAAAAAAATACGAGGAATTTTAGAAAATGGAATACTGTAGAAAGAAATATTCTATTATGTTTACTACAAGTTTATTTAGAACATTTTACAACATAATTAACTATGAAAACAATTTACAACCACATATTTCCCAAAGATTTCAACAGAAAAATTGTGACGCTTGACTGAAAACATGTATTTATGTATTGAAAAGGTTCGTTCTACGTCGACGCTTGTTATAGGAGCATATTTCAAATTAGAAATATCATCTATTGTCAACTCAGTATTTTCTACTGAATCATCACACAAGATTTTAGCAATGTCCTTTAGCTTTTTAAAACAATATTTTTTTCCTATTACACTTAAAAATTTTTCATAGACGGACTGTCCCACTCCTCCTTTAACACATCAAAACATGACTTTTCAAATTTTCTTATTATTTCAACGCTCTCGATTAGCGACATAAATTGTTTTTCCAACTGCAATATAGAAGTGGAAATAAAACTGTAATTGGCTTTAATAAACGCCAACTGTTGAGGTATTTCTTTACTCGAATACACCTTTTGGGCGTCTATCATAGATTGTGCATCTCCATCAAGATCCATAATAATTGTCTTTATTCCTTCATAATGATTTGCATGAAAAATAGTAGCCTTCAACTACGTTCCCCATCGTGTGATTACTGGTTGAGGAGGAAGCGGAACACCGGGTAGATGTTGTTTGTAAAACTGAACTCGTAATGGGGCCTTTAAAAATACTTTCTTAATACTACTAATTAAAGTATTTACTAAGGGAAAATGGTTTCTGACTTCTTCTGCAACACGATTTAGTCCGTGCGCCAAGCAAGTTGTGTGAATTAAATTTGGGTAAAAGATGTTCAACTTGAAAGCTGCCTTCACCGTGTATGATGCAGCATCCGTCAAATGTTTTTATATTAATACTTACATTACCTAATAGGCATATTGACACGATGGTTCCATATCCTATACATAATCTAAAGCAATAAAACTAAAAACACATCAAAAAGAATTCAAAAACAATATACAATATACAGTATGTAAATCAGATATCGAATATTATTATTATTTTTACTAGTGTACAATAGTTTGTGTAAATTCAAACCCAAATTGGACTTAATATTTCCTCGAAATGATAAATTTGTAATCTACGTTTTTCAAAGACTTAATTTTTTTTTTAATTTCCGGAGATTAATAATCCCTAAGATATACAACGTTCGTATTTTCGTATAGGTAAAGACGGTAATGTAATATTGTTGTCGCTTTGATAAAATATTGATCAGAAATACAGGAAAGCAAAGTATTATAGATAAAATTAAATAATAAAAATCAAATCCTACAATTTCCTTTCCTTAATATCCTCCATTGTGGACAATATTTTTTATACATATATACATACTTCGCTTAATATCGAATATTTCGAAATGTCATTATATACACCTTAATGGGTTTTAGAAATATAATATCGCAGATCTAAGAATAATAACTAAAGGCTGGATTATATGCAGTTTGCTTAAATTTGCATATTTGCATAATATATGCATTTTGTATATTATTTGCATATTTTGTAATAATTCAGCATTTTTTCATATCTTAAGTACCCAAGCTTTATTTATTTACTAAATCAAATTTATTATAGGCATTACTGAAAATATGTCGTGAATGTAACTAACAATCAAAAATTAAACAGCCATCTTTAAATTCAAAATAGCATTTTATTAAGCCTCTTCCCGTTACTTTTCCGATAAGCGTCTCCAAGAATTTATTAATACTCTTATCATACATCCAGGCCGAGACAAAATTCCAGGAACAGCTAATAACTTAAAACTTCTAAATAAATACAAAAATATATTTTACCAGAAAATTAGGAGCATATGTGTTTCTTTGCTATTCGAAGAAATTTATTCCCATTTTCGAAAGTAATTTTATTTTAAACGTCATCTTACGTTGGCTTTTCGAAGTGTAAACTTGTGAGTTGTGATATATAAGAGCAAAAATGCCGAAAATAGCGACTGTGCGTGGATGGACTGCACCTTATTCAGAATTGCATATGGCTGGAGAAAAAGTGTTTTGCGTAGCATGCTACAAGATTGTGAGCAAAATTTTAAGTTTATTTCCTCTTATTAATTAAGTTTCTAATTATTCCTTTATATTCTACTAACATTTATGTCATAAGAAAACAACCGATTATGTGATATTTTTTTGCAGATTACAAGTGAGAAAAAGTTCCAAGTCGACCAACATATGAAAACTCCATCTCATGCTGCAAAACTAACAAAGATGAAATTGGCGAAGAAGAGTCAGCAAACATTACCGCAATGTTTGCCATCAACTTCCAAAAAATCGGAACAAAAACAATTTAATGAAGATTTGTGTCAAATGTTTGTGTCGGCAGATATTCCACTATACAAATTAAACAATTTAAATGTCAAGTTATTTTTGCAAAAGTGCATTAGCAAATATAACATTCCCGACGAGAGCATGTTAAGAAAAAAATATATTCGATGTATCTATGCAGAAACATTGAATAGCATTAAGAAGGTTGTTGCAAACAATTATCTTTATATATGCGTAAATGAAACTACTGATAGTGTGGGCCGATACATAGCTCATTTAATGATTGGTATCCTTAACGTATCGGTTCCAGCAAAATCTTATTTAATTTCATCCAAATAGTTGGAAAAGGCAAATAATTTGACAATAACAAGGCTTATACAGGAGGAACTGGTAAGTTTCTTCTTACCGGAATTGATTCCAACAGAAAAAATTCTTCAAAATTGCTTTTGACGGATGCTGTACCATACATGGTGAAGGCAGCTTTCAACTTGAAAATCTTTTACCCAAATTTAATTCACACAACTTGCTTGGCGCACAGACTAAATCGTGTTGCAGAAGAAGTCAGAAACCATTTAATTAGTAGTGTTAAGAAAGTATTTTTAAAGGCGCCATTACGAGTTCAGTTTTACAAACAACATCTACCCGGTGTTTAGCTTCCTCCTCAACCTGTAATCACACGATGGGCAACGTGGTTGGAGGCTTGCTGTTTTTCATGCAAATCATTATGAAGGAATAAAGACAATTATTATGGATCTTGATAGGGATGCACAGTAATAGGCGCCCAAAAGCTGTATTCGAGTAAAGAAATACCTCAACAGTTGGCGTTTATTAAAGCCAATTACAGTTTTATTTCCACCTCTATGTTGCACTTGGAAAAACAATTTATGTCGCTAATCGAGGTTGAAGTATTAAACAAATTTTAAAAGTCATGTTTTGATGTTAAAGAAGGAGTGTGACAGTCCGTCTATGAAAAATGTTTAAGTGTAATACGAATAAATGAGTGTTTTAAGGTTTTAAAGCTCAAGGGCATTGCTAAAATCTTGTGTGGTGATCAGTAGAAAATATTGAGTTGACAATAGATGATATTTCTAATTTGAAATATGCTCCTATAACAAGCGTTGACGTAGAACGAATCTTTTCAATATGTAAATACATGTTTTCAGACAAGCGTCACAATTTTTCTGTTGAAAACTTTGAGAAATATGTGATTGTAAATTGTTTTCATAGTTAATTATGTTGTAAGATGTTCTAAATAAACTTGTAGTAAAACATAATAGAATATTTTTTCTACAGTATTCCATTTTTTAACATTCCTCGTATTTTTTTAGCTGCATATTTTTCATAAGGAAGTGCATATTTAGGCTAAAACACCTGCATATTTATGCGTATATTCTCAGTTTTTTTTTTTTTTAATCCGGCCTTTACTAATTATAATAACATAAGGAGAAATAAAAACCTGAATTGTTCAAATATAAAAAGGCATATATTTGATCTAGTCTTGATTCTCACCAAATAAGCACAGCTCACTTCTAATATTTCAGATAATAAAACCAATCTAAATTAATGATATGGAAGTATTCCAGACACAAACAAATTTCAAACTCTTAAACATATCTTAGTGTTTTAAATGCTCAAAGAAATTTCTCCATTTCTATATTCTAATTTTTCGTATAATTTCAATTATACGATCTCAGAAATTAACTATTGACAGAGAACTAACTTAACTACATCTCCCATGTAATCAATGCACAATATTAAATCTAGGAGTGGATATTATCGTATGCCTAATCCATTACCGATAATGGATGACTGTAACATAAATACAATACCACAATTTTCCCTTAATTAAGGTTTATACATATGTATCATACAAATATTGATATTCGATGAAGTTATTTATTTCTAGTAATGGTTACAAATTTTCCTTGAACTCTGCCATTAATCCAGAGTAGATGTATATGTCTTATCGATTGCCGGTTCGCACTACTAAAATATACCCACAAAAGTGGTAATAATTTACATTTTATCGTTTTCGAGAGAGAACAATCATTATATTTATTTTGAAATCGGGTACGCGCCTTGCATTTTAAAACAAGTGTATTTTTAAAATGAAATTACTATAAAGCGAATAGATTTCTTGACGGCGTGTAGGCAATTTTATACTAGATGGCGCAACATTTCAAAAATCTTTTTAAATAATCATTTTATAATAAGATCAGTTTAAAAATCTAGTTATGATATAGAACGTTTTTCTTTTAAAATTAAATCCATATTACAATATTTTAATAAAAAAACAAAACTTTGAAATAGTAAACTTTATTTAAAAATTTATTGATTTAAGACTTTAGATAAATAATATTAATAAGTAAGAGTTAAACAAGATATATATTTATATAATTAGACCAGGAGTCTTTGCCGTTAGAAAATGTATGGAAGGGAATTTTTGGAGAATCCAGCAAAATTAAACTCTATTACAGCAGACCGATTTTCATGTGGCCGGTGGGAGAATTTGTACGTGCGTCAAGTAAGGGTCAGTGTTAGATAGAGACAATATTCGGAAAAATGAAATGCAAACTCTTTGTGCGAGTCGTGCATTGGGACGTAGTAAGGGATAAATTCAGAAAATCAAATTGTTGAACATGCTTATAATGGTTTGTATTTCACTAAATTAAGGCAAATAGAAGTAAAATAAAACGCATAGTTTCATGTAACATGTTTAATAAAATGTCTTACCTTACCTACTAGCTAATAGTGTACTAACATGACATTAAGGGGATGACTGAATACGATTGTTAGCTACACTTAACGGTAGAAAGGCTTAGGATTAAGTAAAACTAATTTGTATAATTAACTGAATTATTGGCAAATAATGTTTATGCTAATCTCTTTCTCATTATAATCACATTGTAATCTTTCTATATGTACAAAAGAACAGTATATTCTTCAACGAGCTTAGGCGAGTGTTGTAATAACATTATTTAATAGTCGTGAAGAAAAGAATATTATTAATACTAATATTATTGGAAATAGCATTGAAAATAATAATTACAATAAGAAATAATACATAAATACTCAAAAATAATTATAGGAGAAAACAATAATGAACAATAACTAAGTTTCAAAAAAATTACGGTAAATTATACATATAATTATATAAAAGGTTATGCAGAATCACTATCACTGACTTCCTCTTCGCTCTCCGATTCAAAGTCTTCACCTAAATTAATAATGAACTGGTCTGTAACTTCGTCTATGAGAGGTTCCGCTTCCAAAAACTTTTGCTCCCACTTTATCGCGTGGTCACAACATTTATTCCATTCAGCAGCACTAAATTTATCAAAAAAGTTATGACATAACTGTTGAACATATCTAATAGTGAATGATACATTTTTTGTGCCACATATTGTTTAAGAGATGTCCATACTAACCCAATCGGATTTAAATCTGGGTGGTATGGCGGTAATCGCAAAACACTATGGCCACGTTGTGTTAACATTTCATCTATCTCGAACGTTTTCAATGTTGGCTTATGTACTTTAATAATATTATATAAATCGGGCTTGAGCACGTTATTGTAGAAGTAAATATTTTTAGACCTTAACCAGTCTATCATAACTGATTTCCTGCTATTAGAATTCGGTGGTTTATCTTTTTGGACATTATGATAAGGAGCATTGTCAACTACTAGGACAGACTTTGGAGGTTTGGAATTAATTTTTCTAACAACCATTTTTTGTAATTTTCATAATTCATCTCGTGATGATAATCTCCCGTTGTGGTATTAGACTTAAAAATCAATTTAGCATTCGGAATGAATCTCGTCTCGCAGCCAGCATGAACAATAATTAGTCTTAGACCTTTTGATATAGGCGTTGCTAATCCTTCATTGGAATTGTCACTCCAACAAGTAGCCACGGTATGAGAACTGTGGATATAAGTTTCATCCATATATATAATCGGTCTTTTTTCATTTCTGTGGCTTTGAATGGTACGCAAATAAGACACTCTTAACTGACGAATGTCGTGCTTTTCCATTAACAACTTTCTGTTGGTTTTTGTTTTTCTCCAACGAAAGCCCATATCTTTTACTACTTTCCGAAGAGAATCTATTCCTCCAGTGTATCCTGTTTCTTTAAATTTTCTTAGAATGTTTGGCATTGTAGGCACAATTTTGTCAACAGTAAAGGTATTTAAAATTGTTCTACGCAGCACACCTTTATCTGCATCGTCTAAGTCGGTTTTGGGCTTGTTTTTTTTTTTTTTTCTTTGGCGATGTAAAAGATGAACCGGCACCTGCGTTTATTTCACTTTTTTCTTTAACAATCCGTCTAATACTTCTCTCAGAAACACCCGTTGCGGCAATAACGCGTTCATATAATTGATCCAGTGGAATTTTGAGTACCCCTGAAGTTTTTTCTTCTTGCATATATTTAAATACATTTGAGATCACTTCACGAGTTTGACTGTGTAAAACACATTTATTTAATTTACTTTTAAACTCCATTACTCACTACCTTAATACGGCACTGCACTACTGTGTTTATCGCTTAAAACGATGTAAAACACTGAATGCCAGAGGTTCCCCTACCTATGAATTTCGTGCGCATCTCGAGGGCGGTACTTCTAACCTGCCACATGAAAATCGGTCTGCTGTACTTAACAAATGAAACAGACATGCAATATACACATCTGTAACTGTACACATGGACAATACACCTCGTATTTTCCAGCATTTATGAAATGCTGGAAAATATGAGGTGTATTGTCCATGTGTACACTTACAGATGTGTATATTGCATGTCTGTTTCATTTGTAACAAATGCGTAATACGTGTTTAACGTATTGATATACTTAAACCTTTTTTGTCTATGACTTAAGTCAGTTCTTTATTTATTCTCCCAATATTTCGCGCATAATGATTGTATGCTTCCTCAAGGGTCAAAATGTGAACTATTTTTCTATGGAGAAATTACCCGCCTCACTATACATAACGTTTACAATATTTCAAAAATAATCTGACTAATAACAACTAGCGTCAATACTATTATCGGGATAAAATGAAACAAATTTTAATGAATTTCACTTTTTACTTTACACCGTAACGATCGTTTCGCTCCAACCTGAGCTTCATCAGACATATAACTAACTTATGAACAAATTTTTACACAAATGTACCGTAACAAACACATGTTTTGTTTTGTATAGTTGAAGGAATGGGTACTTTTTATTACTAAAATGTCTATGCACAACACTTTCACTGCGGTTTATACAATACTATTCTTAAGTGATAAAACTGAGGTCTACATTATGTTAAAGGGAGGTAAAGAAGATCTATGGAAAAATACAATATATGACTGTCTGAATATCAAATAAATAAATTGAGTAAGGGTGAATTATAAGTTTCTAATTGATCATTGAGGATCTTATCGGTTTTCTTTAATTTGTTAATTTCAAGTGACTAAATTAAGTTTTTTGCCCTTATTTTCTACGTGAAATATTTTAAATTCTTTGTTAAAATCGTGGTTTGTTAAATTAATATGAGACGCATATGAAGAGTCACTTTTATTATTTCTAAATGAAGAAAAATGTTCTTTGATGCGTATTTCAAACGATCTGCCTGTCTATCCGATATACGTCATGGGGCAACTACCGCAAATTAATAAATTTTAACTCTCTCTCGAAATTTGTTTGGTTCAACGGAGTATTGATTAATCTATGTATAAGACTGTGATAAGCCGCTAATTTGTGTTGTATCGGATGGCAAGAAGTGTTATGAATAGTTATATCTAGCGTCAATATAATTTATTTTTAAGTTACAGTTTAAAATGGAGGACATCACATTTAAAAGAAACGAACACGTGTAAATGTGACGAACAAAAGGAATTTACGCACCACCAATCACATGTTCACATCATCTGTCAAAAGGTTAAACATAAGATGATCATTTTATGTTTAACCTTTTGACATGCAACTTTAATATACTAATTTTCTTTTGTGAATCCCACACGGATAGTATTGTAGCTTTAATTTCCTAATGAATCTCGCAAACAAAGACTCTTGAGGATTTCACTCGCAAAAGGGGGTATTTGCCCTCCAGGATGCTGAGATTAGTACTCAAAGTCTATCTCTGACTGAAATGTGGATCTCTGGTCTCTACTGATAACATTCTACAAAGCGAGTGTGCTATTCAGCGCCTATTTAAGTGGGAAACGAGTCCCTACATAATAGGATGCTTATCTGTACACTGTATAAATATTTTTTTTATTTTTACGCTTATTACTGAACGTTTTGAAATTTTAAAATCTCATATGGCGCAGATATATCAAGAACATGTAGGGAAAAATATTTTCTCTTTATCAAACTCGGATATCTGGCCTAAGATACATTTTACTCGTGTATTTCGGACTAATTTAATATTTAAAATAATGAACCACGTGCACTTTTCTATTTGAATTAACTTTATATACTCCAATTTGTATTGGGTATAAAGTTTTACTTACTCAGAGATTAATCGTACATACACAATTTTTGAACTCCTCCTGGTATATTATTAAAGTTTATAATAATAATGATGAGAATAATACTGACAACAATATTACTAATGAAAAATGAAATTCAACTTTTATTTATTCTTAACTTAAATAGACTGCCAACAGACTTGAAATTTTTGAGATTATTGACTATATCTACATTACAATTTTAAAATGAATGTAGCCCAATAAATGAATGTCAGTGAATGTCGAAATTAAAACTATCAATCTCCTATTTTCGGTGCTTTCCTGTTTTTATATGCAGCGTTACTTTCTTCTGCGAAATCGGTTCCTACTCTAAATATTTTTTTTCGGTTTTCTCTAATTTTCATAGTTATTTATTATTTTCACCCCTGTGTATTTTTAATTATCGTGTGTTGTTTTAACTTTTTGATCTCTATGCGTTGTCTCCCCGTTTATATATTTTGCCTTTTTGTTGTTATTTTGATATTTGTAAATTTTATTTTGTAATAGTAAAGTTTTAATTTCGTCCTTCCTGGAATAGCTCCGATGTCCGTTCGATCTTGAGAAAATTTCGGAGAAAGCCGTTTACTTAACCTTTACATTTTCTCTTTCTTTTCTCTTTATGTTTGTTCATATGGTGTCGTCTTATCCTTTGTTTCGTTCGTATGCCTGTCAATGCTTTTATAGTTTATAAGCATGGCTTTGTTTTATTAATTTACTTACATTTTAAACATTTAATAATCTATTTAACCTAAAATTTATTGACATAACGTTACTTCTTTACGTATTAATTAAATTAATATATTAATATATACGAGGTGCGTTTAAAATACACAACCTCGGTTGATTTTTTTTTAATTTGTTTTTGCTTAACCAGTTATGTTTTTAATTAATATATTCGGTATTAATTCTATTTTTTATTTTCGCTCAAAGTTAATTTCATAGTAATAGTTGGATTCGAAATCCTTTCAGCTGTCAAGAAATAGAACAAATCCACGGCCTCACAGAAGAAGAAAAAGATCAACTTGTGGATTTGTCTAGCTGTGGTGCAATAAAAAACAATTTTAATGGTGAACAAATTGCGGACTTCTGGGCAACAGCACGCAAGGACTACAAAGAACTTGGAGATAAGGCAATGAAAAAGATCCTTCCATTTGCAACTACCTATCGGTGTGAACAAGCATTTTCCCCCATGTGCTTCATGAAAAACAAGTACAGGAATCGGCTCGACATGCGGTCGGATTTCAGAGTGAAAGTGTCAAGTTTGGAACCAAACATTTCAGAAATAATGGACTCAAAGGTCAGATTCAACTCATCTCATTAAGAACTGAAAATTATAACTGTGTACTGATGGACGCACTCTTTATTTCCACAAATAAATCATGACTTTTATAATATTACTGTTTACTTATTTTTTCACATGTTTTGAACAATAATAGCCTAATAAAGACAAAATTGAACACAAATTTTAAGATCCATCTTTTTTCTCAAAATGTCAACCTTAAGTACTTGTTACCAACCATGTATTAGTATTACATTAGCTTAGCCTTAGCGGCTAAGCTCATTATAATTAAAGGGGGGGGGGATGAGAACATTTATAACTTTAGATTTAAGAATTAGTGGGGGTCCATGTCATTATAGCGACTGAATGAAGGGGTCCTTGGAAAAATTTTGTTGGGAACCACTGATGTAAACGATGCACCAAACAGTAAAATCGTGATGTACGCGGATAATACGTCATTGCTTGTAACGTGTAATATACATGAAAATCCTCATTGAATATCTTGAACGGGAATTTTCAAAACAATGCTTTGTACTTAAATAACACAACAACAAAAATAGTCGAATTTAGTGCAAAAAAAACGCGAGAGGTAGACTCTACAAAATTTTTGGGTATATATATAGATGAGAACTTCTCTTTTAATAAGCACATTGATTGCTTGGCAAAGAAATTGACTAATGTATGTTACGCAATAAGTCAATTGCGTAACAGGGTAGATACGTGTGCCATAAGAATTTACTATTTTGCTCATTTCCATTCCCTACTCGCATATGGAATACTTGCTTGGGGCGGTTCAATAGAAGTACTAAGAATTTTTAGACTGCAAAAGAGAGCGATTAGATTAATGAATAGAGTCAGTGTAAGAGTAAGTTGTAAAAACTTATTCAAGGAAATGACCATTCAATGAAACCACCATTATCATACACGTAATATTCAGGTATTGGAAATTCCCAAACATAAATTAGCATTTACTGAAAAAAATCCTAAATACGAGGCAGTCAGTTTGTACAATAGGTTACCACTGAAGTATAGACAGCTACCACCTGATTTGTTTGAATACAGTATTAGGGACCTATTAATCTCCAAAGTCTATTATTCAGTCCAGGAGTTTGTTCATAACTGTGATGTATAATATTTGTTGTAATGTAGTTAAGGTTAGTGTGAAACTCTATGTTATTGCATAGGTTTTTAATATTTTGTTCCTTGTATATTTTCATTTGTACTCTTCTTAATGTAGTATTAGATATCAATGTTTATTTTATATATTATATATAGATATTAGCGCGCTTACATATTGCCATGAATAGTGAGTTCGAGCTTGAATGAATCACTATTCACACCAACTCTGTCCAGCTTAAATACTCAGTCGGTTACTTGCTTTAAATGGGACTGCTTTCCTCTCCGGGTTTCCAATGGAAAACGTGGAAAACACAATAATGTTAGTTAACTATTCTTATATTAAACGCCACTCAAAACTTGTTTGAGAATATATTTAATAAAGTCTTTGAGTTATTTAAAAGCACAACAGAAAAAAGGTAGAATTCAAATACACATGATAAAAAAAAAGAAAAAAAAAGTCTTTATAAAATATAAAGACCAATATTGAATGAATAAACAATATTGTTAAGGCAAAAATATTATATGAGTATTGACTAGGCCATATAATCAAAAAACTTTAATAACTCCGATCAAAATTATAACTAATAAATTACAAAGAAGTGTTCTAAATTTCCCCCACAATATAAAATGTAAACAACAAAATGTGACAGACCGATCTAACCTCTACGCATGTGTGATCCACATAAAAAACTATATGCCCTTGACACCAACGTGCAAAATTTTATCGTTAAAGAAGCTTTTTTACTTAGAAATTTTTAAAATACATTCTTTGTCATCTAATACAACTATAAAGTAATTTTAATAATATAAAATATTATTAAAAATCTGGTGTAAAGAACACAAATGCAGGTTCACTATTAATATTTTCTGTGAATGTGTCCGAATATATCCTATCCCCAGAGACGTAGATACGTATTTCGCTTTTCTACAAGCTCATCGGTACGCCCCTGCTGGAGAAAGGATATTTCCAGACACATTCACAGAAAAGAACCACCTCGCCCTATCACCGTAATTATCCAGACCGAGCGCAGAAGTAAATTACGCGCTACCTGTTGTCAGACAGCCGAAGTACCTCGCATACCGTCCACATAATTAATGTGAAGTAACGAGTGCCGTAGTATGAGTGAAGGCACAAATAAAATGCAGTTTTCTAGAGAGTTGGCTGTGCTAACCTTTGAAAGGGCGTCGTTACTTCACATTAATTATGTGGACGGTATGCGAGGTACTTCGGCTGTCTGACAACAGGTAGCGCCGAATTTACTTCTGCACTCGGTCTGGATAATTACGGTGATAGGGCGAGGTGGTTCATTTCTGTGAATGTGTCTGGAAATATCCTTTCTCCAGCAGGGGCGTACCGATGATCTGGTAGAAAAGCGAAATACGTATCTACGTCTCTGGGGATAGGATATATTCGGACACGTTCACAGAAAATATTAATAGTGAACCTGCATTTGTGTTCTTCACACCAGATTTTTAATAATATTTCATATTATTAAAAATACCTTTGTATTATACAAAACTGGTGGGGTTTACCTACTCATGTATGTTTCAATTATTCTGATACAAGTATAAAGATTAAATATAGAAGTTTATACAAACAATAATACAATAAATGCATACAATAAAGAGATATTAATATAATAAAAATATAACTTACGAAAAAATATATTTTTTCTCAATACATGAAACACACACCTCGAGTAAAATTTAATTAAATCAAAATAGCGAAGTATACAACCTCGTATAAATTCGATCATGAGTAAAGCAATCACAACCACAATGAATTCAAAAAACAAAAACCGTAATTAATTGAAATAAGATATAAAAAGTTTATCTCGAAATATGCAAACCTCTTACTCGGGTATCTAGACGTGTCAAAGATATATCATGGCCACACGGCGAATTACATCCCTAGTCAAAATTAAATCAAAATCGCATTAATATTCATACAATATACAGAGTCATCATAAAATATAATTTAATATTAAAATAATGTTTTTCACTAAATGTTGTGGGGAAAAATCCACTGCAATATGTAAGAAGAATTTTGACGACGATTAAGATTTTATTTTACTTTAAATTTACTTATTTTATGCTACTGTAGTCAAAGGGATGAAAATAAATTATTATTATTATTATAAACGACGAACTATGTGGGTTTATTCCGACAAGATTTTTTATGTGTTCAACAATATTTTGCTGTGGTCTACCCGAACTTTTGCCTTTTAACACAGATCCTGTAACCCGCAACTTCCCCACGACTAGACGAATGTGATGAGGTAGAGCGGTATTATCCACAACTCTATTAGGAAATTGCAAGTGAAGCTGTCGCTTACATTCCGCGTAGGAATGTTGCCATCCTTCGTTAAGAAATTGTGCACTTCGGAAATATGCGTCAACAATAAAAATATTCTTGCAATACGTACATTATTTAATAGTATTGTTTGTAATATTTGTAAGAAAAAATTATATTGTTAGTCACAAAATGACAAATGTCGAAATGACATTAGATAAATAGTTATAAATAAAAAGCAAGTGGCTTATAATAATTTGCAAGTACTAGTTACTCAATACTTACCGAGATGAAGTTCTTTTTGAAACACGTTGTATTAAATACAACAAAGGAATTACTATAACACAGTCGTAATCACCCTACACACACATTTTTTTGATTTTCAAATAATAAATTATGAATATGAGAGAATTCTGAATGTCGCAGAGTTGTATATGCAGTCGTAATAGACATCGTTTCTAGTTGGGAAAATGCGTCCAGTAAGAGTCTCAAGGGAACACTTCCAACATGATGCGAATAACGCTCCTTTGTGAAATAAAATCTCGTCGCATTCTAGGAGACATGCCCCGGTGCATTATTCTGCACCTGCTTTTAAATTGAAAGCATGTAGAGTAGGGTGGGTCACTAATGTATGAGAAAAAATAAAATTTCTCGAATCATATTCTAATAGTAATTTTACTTAAACCTTTTTGTATATTTACCGCCATCTGGCTCGTGTTAATGGACTACACCTGTACGTATTTTTTCGTTTATGTACCAGCATAGCTGGTCAAGTGAAAGGTCGCCTTTTTCGGGATAGTCTCTTTCGTCCGTGAGATGTCACTTATTAAATAGTGCCACCTTATAGGACGAAATTTACTATATCTTGTAGGCGATTTCAGTGTAAATGTATATACAGATACAAATCTGTATTTAAAAAGATTTGTATCATTTGTATTACATTGCTTCACTAGCTTGACTGATGACGCCTATAGATGGCAGAAACACGTGTCTTAAGCAGAAGTAAATGCTGAAAATACGAGGTGTATTGTCCATGTGTACAGTTACAGATATGTATATTGCATGTCTGTTTCATTTGTAATGATAGAGATTAGTAAACTAAAAATAAGTTTAAATTACACAGTTATAAGATGAGAAATTCAATTTTCGTGACAAGAACGATGATCCTATGATAACTTGGTTTAAAATTCGTCTTAAACTAAGTTGATATTTAATGACATTTGAATAAAATTTCATAATATTTTTGACAACCAACGAGGGCATATTTGTAATTCGTATTTGTAATTGGCGCCATCAATGTGGGGCTTTTATCTGTTACAATAACTTCAAATCCTTGGTACGTATTTTGACAACTAAATTGGCACCATCAACAGTAGAAAGACTATTACACTCGGAGCCCTAACATACACTTTTCATAAATAAAGCACATTATCTATAAGATCTACTACGTTTTCCACTCTCTGGAAACAGGTTTGAATAACTTCTATTTTTAAGAAGCGCAATAGTTAATTGACTGAATCACAGCCACCCTGATTTTTTAATAACAACGAAATCAACAGCGGTACAAAATACTTGAATTAGCAGAGTTATCCAAAAATTTCAAATGCTTATAGCACACTCTTAGCAAGAGCTTTGGGCATATATTCATTAGACGTTTTTATTTTGAAATTGCTCGAGTAATATATCCTTAAGCTGTGGCAGTCATGTCATGAAACACCCGGTATGTTTACAAAATTAAAGTAGCTAAAATTAATACATTATGCATTATGCACCTTTTAATGTAATAATACAAAGGTATTTTTAATAATATAAAATATTATTAAAAATCTTGTGTGAAGGTTCACTATTAATATTTTTGTGAACGTGTCCGTACATATCCCTCCCCAGAGACGTAGATACGTATTTCGCCTTTCTACAGGCTCATCGGGACGCCCCTGCTGGAGAAAGGATATCTTCAGACACATTCACAAAAAAGAACCACATCGCCACATCACACATAAAAAAAAATACCTTTGTATTATACAAAACTGGTGAGGTTTACCTACTCATGTATGTTTCAATTATTCTGATTTTAATGTAATGTATAAATAGGCTAGTTCTAAACAGTTTTCCATTGGAAACTAGGGCTAAGTAAAAGTTTTATAAAAGATATAAAAATCACATTAACATTCGTATTTTACATAGTTTCCATTTTGATCAGGGAGAAATACTAGTGTTAAACATGGACACCGTAAAATCAACACGCAAAGATCGCGAAATATTTTACTAGACGTCCTCGTGTACACAGTGTACATATGGATGGAGTTTTATACCTCCTTTTAAGGCTAGTTATGTACGAGAGGGTAAATTTTTATTTACCTTATGGTTCTTTGATTGACGTGAAGCGTTTAAAAGTTTGTAGAAATTGGAGATAGATTTTACTTAGAGACATCGCCATAGTATCGTATTACATAAATAAGTTACGGAGTTATTTTGTCAATCATCGGAAAGCTAAGGAAAAACGCTAGGGGTATTCCAAATACACACACACATAAATACATCTATTTAATACGGACCGGACTCTAGAGGCCACGAATTAGTGCCCACAGGCGTACTATAGAATTTTTTTATTTTTAAAGAGTTTTTAATTTTACTCATATAATTGGAAAATAAACGGGTTGTGATCTATAAAATACGAAATATATTTTTATTTTGAATCGAAGTAGCCTTTACTTGATGGAAATTCATAATTAATGAAATAAAAATAAAAAACGAATATTACTTAATTTCCACTTTATTGAGATAAAATACCCATAACAATTGTTTCGACAATGTCTTATTCAGATGGAGTTGTGTTGCAAACTAAACTTAAGGGATGTTAACAAATTTAAACTTAAATGAATATTATAATGAAAAAATTAAGAAATAGTTATTCTAAGAAGGACGGCTCAATAATAGGTACTTTCTATTCAAGGTGTAAACTTTACTACCCGAAGGACCAAAATTTACCGAGTACAAACATAAAACAGGAAGATCAAAATAAATAAAATAGTCTGTTTTAAAATAGGCCTAATAAAGCAGTTTCCGAAGTCTGATTAGATATTCTAAAATTTCCATTATTTCCAGTAAATTTAATTTTTGCGTATGTAAGATTCTAAAGTTATGATTAAAATTATGGGCTTCCTCTCCCAGATGTATTGCATACTGTGAGTTATTCTTGTTATTAATATGTTCTTCAATTCTTTTAGAAAAGGATCTATCTGTCTGGCCTATATAAAGTGTAGGGCATGAACTAAATTCAAGTTTGTAAACTCCCGATTTATTGCTCCTATCTATTTTTTGGTTATTCTTTTTAAAAAATTAAACTTAAAGAGTTGTTAGTTTTGAAAGCTACGTTATAATAATTTCTCGTTAAGGATTTAGAAATTTTTTGCGTTAGGTTACCAGTATAAATAAAAGTATTATATTTATTAATCATATCTGTAGGGCACACTGAAAACTTAGAAAAGAGATTGCGTGATCTTCGGCGCATGCACATACAAACTACTCAAATCGCACGCTATATATTTACTACCTACCACTACCAAAGTGCTGCACAAGATACCCGAAAGAAATCTCTTAAGGGAAGTGCCAACGGCAAAGAAAAACTTAGGAACAATTAATTCATATATTCACGATCAGAAAAATTAATATGTATAAATAAAAAAATAAGAAAGTAATATATTTAAGCCTTACTAAAAAAATAAAGAAAATATTGAATTATGTATTCTTACTGTATATATATATATATATATATATATATATATATATATCTACTGTATGTCAAAAGGTAATAAAAATTATATTCATACGTAAACCAAAGACTAAGAAATTACGTAAAAAACAGTTCGGAAAATATTAATCTCTTAACAAGTCAAAAGAAATGAAACTGATATAAAAGTTAATTTAATTACAAAAGTTTTAATCAACGCAGCTTTTCCTAAGGTACCCCAGAATAAACTTCACAATTTAGTACAAACAGATATAGCGATAATAAATAATTTACAAAATACCACAAACGATTTTATCTTAAATTCAAAATTATTTGATCTCAAAATGCGTCGACATATATCGTACAACCTGCAGCTGGGCATGAAACAAAAGCAATTGGTTTCACATGCGGTAATAAAAAGTTTCCCGATAAAGAAATAAGTTACAAAAATAAATCTATGTATGAATGTGACACCAAACTAGAATTTAATTTCAATATAGGAAAAGTTAATTTGGCATTAAAACGCTAAAGAAATATATTAATCTACAAAAATGATTTTTAATTTGGAATAAATAAGATAGATTGAATTTACTATGAGTCGAGCTCCAAAAATGCTACGTACATTAATTATAGCAGGATAAGAAAGCCAAAAAAAAACAAATTGTCAGATGATATTAGATTACACAAAAAAATATATTAATCATGCGAATTACTTGGCTTCCTAAATTCGTCCTGTCCTCCGGGGATGTTAAATTATTATCGCTCTTTTGAGACCAATACTCGCTACGATTCGGTGTTTTCTTGCCTAGCTTAGTGTAACCAGATAATTAGTGATTGACCCAGATGTTCTAGGCTGTAGCACATGCATGAAATCTTCGTCAGAGGACATATTTGTTTCCGTAGATCGGGACGGAACGCCGTACAAAAACCTAGTTTGTTTTATTTTATAGACTCCCAACTTCGTAAGTTGCAAACGACAAAATTGGCTGTTCCTAATATAATATACACTTTTTCGACGTAATCCACCTTAAGCATTAAACAAAACGATATGTCGACAAGCCGTGACTAAGGTTTCATTACTGAAGATTTGCACTACTTAAGCAAGAATCGACCTAATACCACCAAGGTAGGAGCTCGAATCCCAATCACCCGATGACATAGAAAAGCGATTGAGAGGTGATAGAGTTACCAAATTTTAAACACAGATATTGATATAAGTACCCGTAGACGAATTTAAATGATTCGCAGACAATTAACATACCGGGGCTGTACAATAAATAAGAAAATTAGAAATGGAAATTAAAGTGTAACAGTACTGATTTGAAAGATGGCTTCTAATGCGTTCTACTGCTTTCGTGTAGCACTTAGAAACATAATATTTGCATAAGGTGGATTCATCAGGCACATTTCGACCAGTATATTTTTGGAGAAATGTTTTGAAGGTGGGATTGTTTAGTTTATTTAATGGAATATTTGCTGCCACTAAAGTTCTACAGAATTCATCGTTAAAATTATCAGATTCCAACGGGTCTAATTTCTGTGTATGTGTATGACCCTTAATCCAACTCGCCATTGTTCCACGATGCCATTCTCGACGTTGTTCCATATCATATCTGAAAAAGTAACTTAAACAATGTTCTAGATCTAAATAATTGAAAATTACAAATGTTTGCGTAAGTTATTGATACTTAACAAAATTCATTATGTAATTGACAGTTAAAACAATGAAAAAGAGAAACTAACTCACTGTACTTTATTTATCTTACGAAATATAAACTAGTAAATAAAATAATGTTTAAAAACTCCTCACGCTATCTACGCCTATGAAGAAAGGAATTTTACTGTAAAATTGAAGATATTGCATCGCAATTCGACGACCAAAAATAGATGTGCGGTTAACTGAATGAATAGTGCTATTCAATAACTGCGTACTGTACTTACCGATGTTATAGACTATTTACATCAGCGATGCGCATACCGCGGCCCACTGTCGATATTTATGCGGCCCGCTAACGATTTTTAAAAATTGTTTGAAAAACTACAAAAGTAGGTAAAAATCCATTCAAATCAATATTTCTTAACTTTTTATTTTATTCTTTTGTAATTGTTAGTAAGATATGTACTTTAAGTACCTACTACTACCTACTACCTCTTGTTCAGGTTTACTACGTAGGACAGGTATGCTCCTCGTCGTTCCAAGCATATTGTTACGAGATTAGAAATCTGTAGAACAAACTAGATTACTCGAAGATTCGCGAAACACGTCGGTATTAGCCCCGAACAATGTGGTAGGTTCTCGATGTTAGGTAACTCGTATAAATACAACGCATCGCCCGCTATCGGGGCAGTTAAGTTTTAACTACGGACAAGCGAACGTTATATTGTTTGAATTGTAATCTGTGAAGAATAAATATTTCGTCGTTCGAACTTGGCATCTACCTACGTAACAATATAATATCAATTTTGATATGGATAAACCAGGCCGCAGTAAAAAAAAAACGTAGTAGTAATATTGAAGATGAAAATCGACAGTTTCAAGATATTTGGACCGAAAAATACTGTTTATTTCATCGCATAACAAAAGTGTCTGTTTAATATGCAAGAGTAGTGTTTCTATTCCGAAGGAATATAATGTGAAAAGGCATTATGAAACCCAGCATCATACTTTGACCAAATTAACGGGCGAAAATCGAACGCAAAAAATTTCCACTTCACAAAGGGAACTAATAGGCCAGCAAGCTATGTTTACAAAACCAATGCAAGATTCTATAACATTCGACGAATCTACAGATATAAGTTCCACTGCTCAACTCTTAATATTTTTGCGAGGTGTAACGCAAAATTTTGAAGTGAGTGAATGTATAGTGTATATGAGTGTATATAGTGTAAATAGTGTGTATGAGTTCTTTGACAAGTTTAACCAAGGGGAGTGACATGCTCAAAGCTCTTCTGGACAAATGTTATATAATGGATTTGGATTTAACGAAATTATCTGGAATTACGACTGATGGAGCACCTTCAATGGTTGAAAGTAAATCTGGGATAATAATTATGTTAAAAGAGTAATTACAAATTAAAAACTTAGATACCAAGGAATTAATGTAGTTTCATTGCATTATATATCAAGAGGCCCTCTGTTCAAAATTATTGGGATTTGAAAATGTGATGAAAGTTGTAGTACCTACTGTAAACATTATAAAATCACGAGGTCACGAGGCGAATATGGTAATCTCCTGTTTTACACTGAAGTAAGGTGGCTAAGTCGTGGGTTGTCACTAGAGCGGTTTCTTAACTTGATTGAAGAAATCAAAATATTTCTGGCGGAAAAGAAAAAGGACGCCCCCGAACTCGACAACCCTGATTAGCCGTGTGATTTAGGGGGGGCAATCATGATCATGAATCAGGACACATGACGTAGTCGTGTCGATTCGATCGATTGCCCCCCTCACCCTTCACCCCTCCCCGCTTACTCTCCCCGCCGCTGCTGCCGCTGTGGATAAAAACCAAAGGTTTTAGATAACTTACCTTTCTCTCGCTTTGAATGCAAATTAGTTTGAAAGGTTACCAACAGCGGCCTCGATTTCTACATATAAAAGCCCGTACATCAGCAACATCTACACTTTGTGTTATACTTATAAACAGGTAAGAAACACCAGCTATCATGTCTGACGTACATTTCAACCAAGAAATACCCATTATACCAGAACATAATATTGAACAAAATTTAAGTGAAGCAAGTACTACAGAAGTGTTTCAATTAGATCCAGACGGTTATTACGATGAGTCCGATGGATATTGTCGTTTAAATGTGAGTAGTTTGGATTCTGTGAAACATAGATTATTAAAATTTAAACAATTAGCACCTGAAGGCAGTGCTAATATTAGTCGATTTAGTTTTGATGGACATGTTATCGAAACATTTCCAAATTGGGCTTTTCGTCCTTTATATGACGCTTCAAGTCACTATAATTATGATTTTACTTGTTCTCAGTTTATTTTTATCTATGATACTATTGATCAAAAGTGTGCAATATCCTGTACTAATTGTTTGCCAAAATTTCGTAAATTGACTATGAATTATTATGATATTACATTCTGGTATATTCATGAGCATAAACTAATGCATACACATTGTAGCTGGTGTTTATACCCGTCAAGTATAAATTATACGTGTATATTAAATGAATTAATAATGGCTGAAATGAGTCTCCCCCCAATGGTAATAAGCAGTCAATCAAGATGTAGAAGCATGAATCTACAAGATTGGGAGACACATTCAGCAACATTAAATTTTTAAATTTATATTTTAATTTTTAATTGTTTTAATTAAGATATCTTCTGAAAATGATGGAGCAGCAACTTCAACAACCACTGATCGAGATTGGTGTCGAAGCTACCGAGAGTTGTCAACAGGAGTGTCTTCTGAACTTAATCGAATTGATTTGGATGGATCCATTCCAAGTACCTCTACTAATAATGTGGTTAGAGATGTCAATATCCCATTGTGTGAAGGACCAATACCTCACTGGCAAGCGGATTTGCAAGAATTTCTTGATGCCACTGCGGAAGATCTCGAAGGAGATGAAGGACGTGAAAATAGACGTCGGGTCAGAAATTTCGTTCGAGAAGTTTGTGGAGCTCTTAAAGGAAAAAAACTTATTCATGACGTTTTGCCGGACATTACTTCCGAGCAAAATGAAAGATATTTTAGTAGATGTATACAGCAAAAATTTAAAGGAGGGTGTTTTATCTGGTTGTGGCACGAAGACCACGCCTACATTATCCATGACTGCTCATGGAGTGGAGGATATTGCAGATGTTCCAGAATTGTTGGATTGCCTATCAAGCGAAATTCACGCAGAATTAGACGAACATTCGATATCACCCACCAATATATCTTCAACCTCACAAAATATTTCATGGAATACCCCAGAAGGATATTGTATTATTCAGTCGCCGGGAGAAAGAGGGTCCCACCTCGTGAAATTAGAGCTTTACGAGCTGAAGAATTTGCGACAAATTCCGAAGAATTTATGGTGGAAGGAAGCAACGATCCGCATGAATTTTCTACTTGCGACACCAGTAGATCCACTCTACCAACCAATCCAACATATAATCAAGGACGCAATCAAAAGAGTAAAAAACATAAAAGACATCAAGAAGGAAGTGAAGAAGAGTTACTGGAATTTATATCCCAATATCCGACAAGCCCCTTATTAAATATTGTCAATGCGCCCATTTGGCTAAGTTCACCTTATAAATTTAAACGTCGAAATGATTATATGATTCAAACTATTGTCGATATTTTAAATTTACAAATAATTAATTACGACGTAATGAGTATGTATAATTTTCTTAAAAATTCATCTCCATATTTCCACAAATCACTTGAATGTCCTAAATACGCGACTCCAAGCCAAAGATCAATTGATTTCGCAGTTATACTCTAATGTTTCGTCCTTTCAATGCAAATTGAGTCATTTCAGGACACAAATCAATTCAGCCAAATATAGTCATTTTCCGAACTACAAAAAAATTATGGAGAAATTCAATAAAACTGATGTCAATTTCGCTTATGTTGAAAAAATTGATATTTTAATACAAGCTTTTCATGATTGTTCTCTAGACTTCAAAAAAGTTAAACCTCTATTAGACATTTTCAGCAATGCTTTCAACATTTCACCCGAAAATGCACCGGAATCAATACAGTTGGAATTGATAGACGTGCAAAATGATGATAATTTACGAAACATGTTTAATGAAGGCAATTTACTCAACTTTTACCGTTGCGTTGACAAAAGCGCTTATAAAGAGTTGCGAATAAATGCATTGAAATGCGCAAGCTTATTTGGATAGACGTGCAAAATGATGATAATTTACGAAACAAGTTTAATGAAGGTAATTTACTCAACTTTTACCGTTGCGGTGACAAAACCACTTATAAGAGTTGCGAATAAATGCATTGAAATGCGCAAGCTTATTTGGATTGTTACGCTTAGCGTATAGGAATTTTTTAATCTATTTTAAAGTATATTTCTTCTTTGAATATCTCAATATTTAACTTCGACATTTTTCTTGTATATATTCGTGTCCAAAGAGAAAATTTTTCTTTTGTTATATTTCTTGACCGACAGACCCTTCCTTCTACCTGACCGTGTCAGCAACCCTAACCGTTACTATCGAATTTATTTCTAGTACATTCCATTTTTAAATTCTTAATTAATATTACATACTTCTTCTTTCATATGTTGTGTTTGATATCGTTAGGAAGCTTATGTCACAAGGGTTACTCTAATAATATTTATAACATCGATAGAAGTCATCTTCAGGTCGCACTCTTATTAATTATTATTCAAGTTATCGACCCTATCTTCGATAGATCATAAAACAGACCGTTTCTAGACTTTTCTATCTACGCAAAACTATCAGTCTTTCTTCTCTTTCAAACGTTCGTGAGTGATACACACATCGCTCATCGTGCTGTCCAAGTCACGATGCTACCATGCCGTCCGGTGTCTCTTCGCTTCTAAGGTAATTTTGTATTGTTCAAGATATATTATTCTTTTAAGCGAATTCATATTAATTTAAACTAATTAATTTCTTATTCCTCCGGCCAACACCGCTCTACATATACTTGTCCGAGTATATCTTCAGACCACATGGCCGCCCATCGCCGCAAATCAAAGGTAACTCTGTATTCTTCGATACAGAGGTTATTTTATATACATTAATTAACATTAATTACCCATAATTTACTGCTCAATTTAACGTTCGTTTTCAGTATATTTTTGTGTTAAATTTTAATCTACTTATTTACTGCTCCGCGTGTATGTAGTACTTTGTTTTTATTACTGTTTTATTTTATTACTGTTTTAATTACTTTTAAGTAAACAATTTCAAGTTCTTATTATGTAAATATAAATACAAATTTTAAGGACATGTGTTTTATTTAGTAACTAAGTTGTTGTATATTTATTTTAATTAACCATCATCACGCACGTCCTGGACCTTTGAAGGAACACCAACACCACAAATTATTTGTCTTAAAATAATTTCATTATTATTATCCCTAGCCAAGCCCTAGTTAGTAATAGGATCGACGTATATTTGTGCAACAAACGTTTTCAGTGATGAAACTTAACACAACAAAAAGACGAAACCGTCTGGCAAATGAAAATCTGGAAGCAATTTTAGGTGTGGCGACACGTAATGTTGTGCCAAACATAAACAAAATTGTTAGGTCAATGCAAATATTACATTGTAATGTTTAGATTACATTACGATTACATAATTACAACAAACATTTTTGAATGTTCTTTTATTTTTATCATTTGTAGTAATTCATACTATTTAAAAATAAAAATATTTGTGTTAATAAGTATTCTTTGTAGTGGTCCGTCCTGGGCTTATAATTTTCCCGAGTGGTCCCTGTTCCCTATAAGTCTGTGCATTCCTGATTTACATGGTTCATCGTAATTTCGGCCCCATGCGTCGGGTCTCTACATATGACTCTATTGGTCTTATTGGTAAATTATCTTTATTTTTCACGTACGTATTATTTGTTCATTTCGCCTTGGATACGGTTACCATAAACACGGTCATATCGCCCGTGGGCGTAATAACCGAGCGATATGGCCCATAACGCCTCGTAATTTATTCACAGTTTTTATTGTTGTGTGAGTATAAATAAGGCACGAGAAGAAGGGATATACATTTTACAGAACTAATAATTTTAATTTTTAAGAAAGTCTAATGATAGAAGCAGAACTTTAGCATTCTTTAATAAAATTAAGAGTATCTAGGCATTGACAACTTGACAACTTCAAAGTGTCAACAACTGTCATTTAAAATACGTAAAACTTAATACTTGTTTATTTTCAACAATTTCTAAAGAATTAATCAAATTTTAACAGTATGCAGCAAATTCATCCCTCGGGCCAGAGGCCTTCGGGCTGAATTAACGTCGACCTCAGAGCAAGATAATACCCATCACGCCCTTGGTGGACAAATAACTATTATGTAATTTAAATTAAACCGTATAACTTAGGGGGCTGTGATTCATACCAGTTAGTTTTACTCGCAAGGTATTATCACTCAATTAATTATGTTTCTTATATAAAAGTAACTTTTGTAAAAATTTTGTAGAATTTAATGCGTTTTTTTGAAAAAATTCTTTAAGAAAATATCTCAAAATCCCGACGTGAGCAAATTTTAAATCAAAACCAGAATCAACACGACAAAAGACATAAACTACAAGCATTGGTGTATAATAAAACCAAACTCGTTGGCTAGTGTTATTACTAGAGAACGGATGCAATTTCCATAAAACGCAATCGGAAATTGGAATTGTTTATAACGTCGCTCAGTACATCCCGGCGTAATTCAATGAAGTATTTGTTTGACTTACTCGGCCACCTGGTCTCGCAGCGATAACAATGGACAACCCAGCTATTGTATTCGGAGAATATAGTGTTTTCAGTGGTGTCGTGGACGTAGATAAAATAAATAAGTTTATCGTATTTCGTAGGAGAAATAGCACGTACATTCATTTTCTTTTCATTTAAGCAACATCTTCCAATTATTTTGACGTAAGTGTGCATAAAATTTCGTTATTTAATTTCGTTTATTTGGATCTAGAATGTTATTGAAAAATTGCAATAAATCAACCGTAAAACGTCACGTAGGATCGTTAAAGCACGAAAAAAAATTGAACCCGTTGGAATCTGACAATTTTCACGAAGAACTCTGTGAAACTTTTATGGCAGCTAATATTCCATTATTTAAATTGAACAATCCAATTTTGAGGACATTTCTGAAAAAATATACTGGTCGAAATGTTCCTGATGAATCAACTTTACGCAAATATTATGTTTCTAGGTGCTATACGAGAACAGTAGAACGCATTAGAAGCCATCCTTTAAATCAATACATATGGATAAGCGCCGACGAAACGGTAGATATGTTAGGACGCTGTGTGGTAAATGTTGTAGCTGTTGTACTACATCCAACTATTCCCTATAACTCATATGTAATAGCAACAAGTGTTATAAATAGAGTTGATGCGTAAACAGTTGCTGAAACCATTAAGGAGAATATGCAAAAAATGCTTCATTCGGACGCCACGTACAAAGAAAAATTACTTTTATTTGTCAGTGATAGTGCTGCGTATATGTTAAAAACAGGCAGACTATTGAAGAAAACATATACTAATATGCTGCATATTACTTGTGTAGCACATGCTCTCCACAGAATCTGTGAAGATATCAGAGACACTTTTCCGGAAGTTGATAGACTTGTATCAGTTTTTAAAAAAGTTTTCAGAAAAGCACCATTGAGAGTAGCTCTTTTCAGGGAAAAATTTCCATCTCTGTCACTGCCTCCCACTCCAGTAATAACTAGATGGGGAACATGGCTGGAAGCTACTAGTTATTATGCTGAGAATTTCGATAGTCTAAAACATTTCGTAACACTGCTAATGGAGGATGCTAGAAGTATTGGTGAGTGCAAGGAGCTCACACAAATCCCAAATTTAAAAAATCAGTTGTACTTTCTTCAGGAACACTTTGGAAAATTTCCAAAACTAATCACTTATTTTGAAAATCGAAATCTCAAATTAAATGACGGATTAACCACATTAGATGTGGCTGTTAATAATTTGAAAAGTATTCCAAGTGACTTCGGATGTGGCCTTCGGCAAAAGTTTGATGCAATTCTTAATAGAAATCCAGATTTAATTACATTGCAGCAATTATGTATGGAGACAATTCCACAAAATCTAACGGCTAAATATGAAGAAATAAAAGAATATTTCCAGTATGCACCTATAACCAGTTGCGATGTAGAAAGGACGTTTTCTATTTATAAGGATGTACTTAATTTAAAGAGAACAAAATTTACAGAAGAAAACCTTGAGAAACTATTGCTAGTCAATATTAATACTCCTTTACTCAACTTGAACGACAAAATGAACAAATAAAAATGTTCCAATTATATAAATAAAATTAAAAACTTTAAAAATACAACTTTTCAACAAATACATATGTATTTCGTAATTTTATAGATCACCACCCGTTTGTTTTCCAATTATATAAATAAAATTAATTAATAAATATGTATTTCGTAATTTTAGATAGATAGATCACCACCCGTATGTTTTCCAATTATATAAATAAAATTGAAAACTTTATAAATACAACTTTTCAACAAATAAATATGTATTTCGTAATTTTATAGATCACCACCCGTTCGTTTTCCAATTATATAAATAAAATTAAATATTTTAGAAATACAGCCTTTCGCCAGTACTGCACTGGGCTTTGCTTCATGTGGTAAGCGTGTCCGTTCTCTAGTTATTACTACATTCTATTATTACAATATTTACTTGCTCCTTACGATTAGAGAAAATTTCATACGTTTCCTTGTCGATAAGTATTGCATTGTACATATTTATTACATCTATCGCTTCTTTGTCATCCGAGTTATATGGTGCGCGATATATCGGATCACGCCTGGAAGATCTGATTTCCTATATCATCAAATCACACATTTTAAGAAGCAAAATTTGTATTGAGTAAAGTTATTTCAATAAAACTTAAATAAATAAACATATTTGCTTTATTCTCGGCTTTTAGTTACCCGCTTATTTTTAACATATTTCTTCCCTAGAATTTATGCACCATAAAATATACAATTTCAAGAGCTTACGTTATAAAAAGAAAACTTTTGGTTCGTCTTAAAGTATACCCTTAGTATATAACGCGCAAACGATGTCGAATTTTACGATTCTTTTTTATTAGACGTGATACTGAGTCCGCTTTCGACATTCTCCTGCTTTACACATAAATTGAAACTTTTGACTTAAAGGTGAACGAACTGTCGAAAGAAATCTTCTTTCGCAGCCCAATTTATAAACAATCTGTTACGGCTTTGCTCGACATTTCAAAAATATAAACCTTAACGCGAACTGACAAGAAACGTTCGTGCTTGAAGGCAGCGTGGGCTTGATACAGTTGCGCCATTAGTGATAGGATGCAGCGCGTCGGCGTCGCGACGTTGTTCACCTGCATGCCGCCACCGTCAGTACAACCGGATGCTTTACTAGACGCGCTCACGTGACTAGAGTTGTTGTATTTGATAGAATACGGTACATAAGACACTTTTGAGGTATTCGCGATTTCTTTTGTGAGAACAACACTCTGATTAATTGTTTTTATCAATTATATTAGAACAGAATCGTGATTGCAGAGGTTGTTTGTTGTGTACAAATATAAATTTGAATATAAGCGTATGTTTGTGGACAGGACAAGCAAGAAAATATAGTGGATGGTGTGAGTTACGAATGTCTTGTAAAAATCTAGATGGCTTGTCGTAATTAATGTATGTATAAATATTTTTTTAATTACAAATATATACCTGGACAAAATTAACGCATTAGCAATTGCAATTTTTCGAAATTATAAATAATAAAACATTTTATGGACATCCTCTGTCACTACTGATAAACAGATGCAATTGCTTGACAGATGTTAAGTAAAATTTTGCCTTTATTTGTCAACAAGACATTTAACGCTGTTTAAAGGAATTATTAAAAAGCTATAAATTCAATTTTCTTAGTGATTTTCTTTTTAGTTAATTTCATTAATTGTATGAAACGCCTTTCTTAATAAACTTAGAGTAGAAGAAATGCATCATCCACGCAACCTAAGAGAGAAACAAGCAGCGATATGTAGCTGAATCTTGTTAGGAGTTAGCGATTCAACAATTCAACAAGGCGAACAGTTAAAGTTTCAATGAACTTCGAAGATTCCGTAGAAACCCAGGACAAGATAGTAAAAAGTTTATAGATGCAAAAGATGAGCGATACCTTATGCAAGTCACCAACATAGAGCTAAACAGAGCCCTAATAGCAGCTCGAAATGTAGCTGCTTCTACACTAACGGTCATGAGAAGACTTAATGAAGGAAAATCGCACAGTATATGACCAGCTATAGCACCATTGCTCTCCAGCTAACATAGAGTTACGAGACTGCATTTTGCAGCACGTAAATTAGACCATTGGTGACTGGAAGCGAGTTTATTTTTTAGATGAAGTAAGAGTAAGTCTTAATTAGCGAAGGTCAGGGGAGTGGTTTTCTGCCTGCATTATCTCTCCGAGGATCCCATTTTGTGGTCGCTCAATAATGCTCTGGCTCATGTATCGAGAAAATCCATGAATGTACATTTCTTCCTAGAAAATATCTTAGATGCAATTTAATACATTTATCGAGGACGTTTTCCTATTTATGTAAGATAACCCTAAGCTCCACGTTGCTAAATATTCACACGACTACCTTCGATTCCTTAATATTTTAACCATGGATTGGCCACCAAAAATTACAGATGTAAGTCTCATAGAGCATCTACAGGATGCACTAAAACGATCAGTTAAGCGCCACATACATGCTCCCACGAATCTTAGGGAACTTGAACAAGTCGTTCTCCTCGAATTGGTTAATATTCCCATGGAAATTATTCACAACTTGATCAATAGTTCAGCGCCACATACGTGCTCCTACGAATCTTAGGGAACTTGAACAAGTCGTTCTCCTCGAATGGGGGAATATTTCCAAGGGAACTATTCACAACTTGATCAATAGCATGCCCATACAAATAGAAGCAGTAGAGAAGGATCTAGATGCTACTGAATTTAAGTTCTTTAATTTAATTTCACCTAGCAAAATTTTCAAACAACGTTTTTACTGATTTGAAATTATTTCTTTCTGTTACTTAGTCATGTTTTATTTTCCAATAGTACTATTTTATTTTAGTTAAACATTATTTCAAATAATTGAATTATAATATTACATGGATAGTATGATTTAAGAGTTCGAAAGAATAAATGTAATAAAGAGAAATTATTTTTATGCGTTAATTTGATCCAGGAGTTTATAATTAAATATTATAAAAACAAACAACATTTAGATTAACTTTAATGTATACTTTGTATTTAATGTAACTATAGTAATAAATGCAAATCGAAAAAAATAGCATTAAAGTCTTGGACTATTATTAGTAGAGACCGGACACCAGAGGTTTATCACTCATCGCCCACGAGCGTACTATTGAACATTTATATTTGTAAAGTTTTTAATTTTATTTATATAATTATACTTATAATAATAAAATGGGTATATATACGGCTACAAAATACGAAATACATTTTTATTTGCTCATTTTGTAGTTCAAGTTGCGTAAAGGAGTATTAATAATTACTAGCAATACTTTCTCAAGGTTCTCTTCTGTAAAATTTGTTCTCTTTGAATGAAATACATCCTTGTAAATAGAAAACGTCCTTTCTACATCGCAACTGGTTATAGGTGCATACTGGAAATATTCTTTTATTTCCGCGTATTTTGCAGTTAGATGTTATGGCTTTGTCGTCATACACAATTGCTGCAATGTTATTAAATCTGGATTTCTATTAAACACTGCGTCTAACTTTTGCCGAAGGCCACATCCGCAGTCACTTGGAATACTTTTCAAATTATTAATAACCACATCTAATGTTAAACCATAATTTTATTTGAGATTTCGTTTTTCAAAATATGTCTTGAAAATTAGTCTTGACAAATTTCCAAAGTGTTCCTGAAGAAAGTACAACTAATTTTTTAAATGTGAAATTTGTGTTAGTTCCTTGCGCTAAACTATCGAAATTCTCTGCACAAAAACACTAGTAGCTTGAAACCATGTCCCCCATTTATTACTGGGTTGGGTGGCAGTGACAAAGATGGCAGTTTCTCCCTGTAAAGAGCTACTCTCAATGGTGCTTTTCTGAAAACTTTTTTAAAAGCGGATACAAGTCTATCAACTTCCGGAAAGGTGTCTCTGATATATTCGCAGATTCTGTGGAGAGCATGTGCTACACAAGTAATATGCAGCATATTAGGAAATGTTTCCTTTAATAGTCTGCCTGTTTTTAACATATATGCAGCACTGTCACTTACAAATAAAAGTACTTTTTCTTTATACCTGTCGTCCCAATGAAGTATTTTTTTAATATTCTCGTTAATGATTTTAGCAACTGTTTCCGCATCAACTGTATTTATAACTTTTGTTGCTATTACATATGCGTTATATGGAATAGTTGGATGTAATACACAAGCTACAACATTTACCACACAGCGTCCTAATATATCGACAGTTTCGTCGGCACTTATCCAGAGGTATTGATTTGAAAGATGGCTTCTAATGCGTTCTACTGCTTTCGTGTGGCACTTAGATACATAATATTTGGGTAAAGTGGATTCATCAGAAACATTTCGACCAGTAAATTTTTGGAGATATATTTTTAAAGTGGGATTGATAAGTTTATTTAATGGAATATCAGCCGCCATAAAAGTTTCACAGAGTTCTTCGTTAAAATTGTCAGATTCCAATGGTTCCAATTTCTGTACATGTGTTTGCGATGCTAAGTGACGTTGTACGTGCGATTTTATGGAATTTTTTACGATATTTTACAGATTTTGCAATAAATTTCGGAATCACTGACAATGGACATACAATCAGCATAACCGTCAATCCAACTCGCATTTGTTCTGAAAAAGTAACTTAAACAATGCTCTGGATCTAAATAAATGAAAACTTAAATAGTACACGTAAATTATTGAAACTGAACGAAATTCAATCCACACCTACGTCGAAATAGTTTGCAGAAGTAGATTCAATCAATCGTTATTAAACAGGATCTATCTATATATAAAACTATGAAAACAAGAAACTAACTCACAGCACTTTATCTATCTTACGAAATATAATTTAAATAAACTAAATTATTTAAACTCCACACGCTTCTATCTACGCCCATGAAAACTGAAATTTAACTGTAAATATCCAACAAAAAACGTCGCAATTCTCGATGAAAACAGATGTACGCGCTAGCCAGATCAATAGTGCATTCAATAACTGCGTGATGTACTTACAGATGTTGTAGACTATTTATATCGTCCATCGTAATGACGACGTCATTTCAACCCGATGTGTCCGGTCTTGATTATTAGCTAAATGTCAAGATTTGTTTCATTCTTACGCATAAGTATGTTCATATTATCGAGTTTGCAATGTTTAAATGTTTAAGTTTTTTTTTGCAAAGATAAACATTTAGCATTGTCTTTTGTAATATATAGAAACAATGACTACGGGCTTATTTCTTTTACCCCAGGGTTCCAATCTTGGACCCTTATTGTTTAACATCTTTGGTAATGATTTAATAGCCGTATTAATTGTCACGTTTAGGTTTACGCGGACGATTTCAAATTTTCTCATCGAATTGGTGGTGCTCAAGATACCGCCTTTCTTCAAGAGAACATGGATCGTGTAACAAATTGGTGCTCTTCAAACAAATTAAATTTAAACATCGACAAACTCTGATTCATATCTTTCACCAGAAAACCCAATAGATTTCTTTCCAATTATTCTGTTGATAACATCGCAATCAACCGAAAAACGCATGTCAATGATCTTGGAGTTACTGTCGATGAAAAGCTGACCTTTGCTGATCATGTTTCCCAAGTCACTACGTCAGCATATCGAGCATTGGGTTTCATTATCCGTACGTGTAAGGACTTCGGCAACAAAGCTTCACTCAAGTCACTTTTTTATTCGTTGATTGTTAGCAAGTTAGAATATGCCGTTCCAATATATGATTGCGATGTTAATGCAGTTGAATCCATACAGCAAATTTCTAAAGTATTTAAGTTATAAAGTTGATGAACCGTATCCTCCTCGTAGTTTGGACTATAAGTTGCTCTTGGATCGTCATGGAGGCGATTCGCTAGAATTCTAATTAGTTGAAACTTCATAAAGAATAGCATTCGTTATAAAATCGACTCAGCTTATTTACTTGCAGAAGTGAATTTGCGAGTACCTTGTCCAAGCTCAAGAGTGAAAGAATTGCTGCTACTTCCAATGGCTAGAACGAATATTTTGCCGAGGGCTCCCTTGGTGCATACTGACAAGAATTTTAACAGTTTAAATAATTTTGCTACAGACATATTCGCTAGTTTGTTTCTTCGTTTAATGTTTTTCTTCTTTTCTTTAACTATTCTTTTGTATTACGGTAGTTTACTGATTTTACTGAATTATATATTTTTTCACATATTGCTAAGAAATTAACGTTGGGAGAAATTAAAAATAGAATTAATAACGAAAAAACTAATTAAACATAACTGGATAAGCAAAAACAAATTAAAAAGAAATCAACAGAGGTTGTGTATTTTAAATGCACCTCGTATATCATATCTTAATGTAGTATTAAAATTTTCGATATATATTTCCAAGAATTAATAGGCAAACAAGTAACGTTATGTCACTAAATTTTAGGTTAATTAGATTATTAAACGTTTAAAATGTAAGTAAATTAATAAAACATGCTATACACACCAGTAAGATTATAAAAGGATATTAAAAAATCTCTTATTTATACAGTAATACCATTAGTAACCATATTTAATCCTAATTCATTATATTTTTGTAAATATAACCTTGTCAAAAGGCATGCACTGACATAAGACGCCCAATGCTATTTTAAAATAAGAGAAATTAATTATATAAGCCATATAAGCGGGAAATCTGGAGCAGTAAAATCTAAAACAACAAGAATATCAGCAACAAGAAGTAAACAAACAGCATAAAATACAAATAAAAGTAATTATTGCAGTCATATCACAATGTAAACGAAGTCATGTGACAAGACATATCATGAGACGCATTGAAAGGTCATGCAAGAGAAAGCAAAGGACAAGATGACACCAAACAAACCCAAGGGAAGAAGGAGAAAGAAAATACTACAGGAAAGCGAAGATCCTACGTAGACATGGATTCGGAGTAAAGCTAGCAAGATTGAACGCGAAAGCGGAGTTATTCCAGGAAGGACGAGATTGAAAGATTATTATTCCAGAATTAAATGTACAAATATTAAAGTTACAACAAAAAAGAGAAATATATAGACAGGGAGACAACGAAGAGAGATGGAAAAATTAAAACTACCCACGATTGATAAAATTACACAGGGGTGGAAATATTAAATAACTATGAAAATTAGAGAAAACAGAAATAAATTATTTGGCGTAGGAACCGAATTCTTAGAAGGAAGGAACGCTGCATATAAAAGCGGAAATGAACCAAAAAGATTCACCGATATATTTTCGAATTGATCAGTTTAACTTTGACGATTATTTATTTAAAAAATCTGAATTAGAATATAGTATATAATCTAAAAATTTAAGCCTATTGGCATTAAATTTAAGTAAGTATAAATAAAAGTTTCATTTCATTTTAATAATTAATATCTTTTCATCATTATTATATCATTATTATAAAAGTTTATCATCGTTTATATTGTCATCATTATTATAAAGGTTTAATAATATACCAGGAGGAGTTCAAAAATTTTGTGTGCACAATTTAACTTTGAGTAAGTCAAATTTTAAACACGATAAAAATTGGAGCATTTAGAGTTAGTTAAATTAGAAAAGTGCATGTGGATTATTATTCTAAATATTAAATTAGTCTTAAATACACGATTATAGTGTATCTTAGGCTCGATATCCGAGTTTGATGAAGAGGAAGTAGTGTTCCCTGAATGTTCTCGAAATATCTGTGCCCTTTGAAATTTTTAAATTCAAAACGTTCAGCGATAGGCGCGAAAATAAGAAAATACTTATACTGTGTGAGGATAAGTATCCCATTCTGTAGGGACTCGTTTCCCCCTTAAACAGGCGCTGAATAGCATACTCGATTTCTAGGAAGTTATCAGTAGAGACCAGAGATTTACATTTCAGTCACAGATAGACTTTGAATACTAATCTCAGCATTTGGAGGGCAAATACCCCCTTTTGCGAGTGAAATCCTCGAGAGTCTCTGTTTACGAGATTTATTTGGAATCAAAATCAAAACTCCAATACTATACGTATGACTAACTAAAAAACATTTGTATATTAAAGTTGCATTGATAGATGTTAAGAATGAAATATTTTAAGTTACAACAAAAATGAGATGTGAAAATACGAACCAACAATAAAATATTTTTAAAAGCTAACCTCTTGTTGTATTATTTCCTTGAATTTACTTTTTTTTTTTTAGTAATGATAATAATAATACATTTTTATTCGTTAAGACACACAAAATGTATACGAAACGTCACAAATGCATAAATAAAATACAAAATCTGTATATATAAAATAATAAACATATAATTAAAATACTAACAAATCGGAGACTGTGGCTTATAAGTGAATATTTCTACAACCACGTTGTCATCTTCAGTAAAATTAAATTAAAAACCCTTACCACAATAGAATTTAATGATTCTAAATACGTAGAAAAAACAGTGTAACACTTGAACGCACAAAAACACTCACAGAAGGATTGTTCTGAACGTCTTCTAGATTGAAGATTTTAGTGTTAAACTAGAAGACGTTCAGAACAATCCTTCTGTGAGTGTTTTTGTGCGTTCAAGTGTTACACTGTTTTTTCTACGTATTTAGAATCATTAAATTCTATTGTGGTAAGGGTTTTTTAATTTTATTTTACTGAAGATGACAACGCGGTTATAGAAATATTCACTTATAAGCCACAGTCTCCGATTTGTTAGTTAATATGGCTACCCGGCCAAAGGAGTTAAATAGATTTCATAGTTTGCATTTAAGATAGAAGATTTTAGTGTTAAACTAGAAGACGTTCAGAACAATCCTTCTGTGAGTGTTTTTGTGCGTTCAAGTGTTACACTGTTTTTTCTACGTATTTAGAATCATTAAATTCTATTGTGGTAAGGGTTTTTTAATTTTATTTTACTGACGATAACAACGTGGTTGTATAAATATTCATATAATTAAAATGATTATCAAGTCTATAGCACCTATTACATAATTCTTTCTAAAAAAAATCTTCAACTTTATACAACACTTTGTTTAATAATAGTTCCTTGAGTCGGTATTTGAATTGTTTTGTTGACAATGATTTTAAAGTCTCTGGCAAGTGGTTGTATATTTTGATACAATGGTGGAGTACATTGCTTTGTATTTTTGTTAAATGAGAACGTGGAGGACACAAATATGACTCAGAAGTCCCTCTTGTACTATAACTATGCTTGAGTTCATATTTAGCAAAAAAATCAGAATAATGCATTTTGACAAACAATGCGCACTGCAAAATGTATACCGCGGGTAGGGTAAGTATTTTTTTTTATCCCCAAAAGTGTTCCTACAAGTATCCCGTGGGTTGATGTTAAATATAGCTCAATACATGCCTTTTGAATTACGAAAATTCGTCCCACATCAACTGAATTTTCCCAAAAGATAACACCATATGCAAGTCTAGAATGCACGTAGGCATAATATGCACTCACCGCGGCATCAGCACTAACACTACGCGAAACCACTACCAGAGCGTAACAAAAACCACTCAATTTAACTGCCAGCCGTTCGACGTACGCCTTCCATGATAGATGGAAATCCAAGGTCCATCCCAAGAAGTCGGCCTCCTCGCCTAAGGCAAGTTGCACATCCCTGTATCCGATATCAATTTCCATTCTTTTGGCACCAAATATTATTGGATTCGTTTTACTTACATTCATTTTTAAATTGTTTCTTGTAAACCAATCCTCAAAGCATGACAAGTGCGTCGTTAACAATTCAGCAGCATTTTCTTCTGTTTTTGCTTTTACTACTGATGAAGTCAGGGACAAATTGTATAGTTGGGCATGTAGCTAGTGCTTCCAGGCCATTTACATATAAAAGGAACAATAATGGACCTAAAACTGATCCCTGTGGCATGCCATAATGAACATTGCCCCATTCAGATCGTACCTCTTATCCAGAAATTTTATTGGCACTGACACACTGCCTCCTACCCGAAAGATATGAACCAATCCACTCAAATGCCCTTCCACGAAAACCCATGATCTCCAACTTATCAAGAAGCACTCCATGATCCAGGCTATCAAATGCCTTTGACAAGTCCATGAACATACACATAGTTGTCTCTCCACTGCTCAATCTATTCGAAATCTCTTCCAGTAACTGGAACATGGCCTTTGAGGTTGATCGGCCTTTTAGAAATCCATTCTGTGTATTATTTAATATTCCATGTTTATTAATGAAATTTGTAATTCTGTAAAACATAAGCTTCTCTAGAATTTTTGATAAGTTTGAGACCAACGCTATAGGACGGTAATTATCAAATACCGACCTATCACCCTTTTATACACTGGTTTTATTATGCTAGATTTCATCTTATCTGGGTATTGACCCTTTAAAAAAGAGAGATTTGCTATGGACGCTAGGCCTAGTTGTGTAGAACCCAAAATATAGCCCTGAGATACCCAAATAATATACAGAGTCTCAATAAAATTATGCTCGTGTAACTGCCCACACAAGCATCTATTTTAAATTAAAATATTTGAAAGCAAAGTTCACAGCAATTTGTATTATATTTATTATTTGTTTATATTATCTGTATTGGGGTGACCTATTAGACAATTTAATAAATATTATTATTATTATTATTATTAATATTATTAATTCTTCTACCAATTTCTATTTTCAATTTAAATTTTTCTACGACAAAAAATTTGGATGCGGCAGATAGCCAGATAAAAATTGAAAAACATTTATTAATGTAAATTATTATGATGATTAATATTTTATATATAAAACACCTTTACATTACAATTACTACTCGTATCCCAAATACGTATTTCGTCAGCTAAGTTGTCATCCTCAGTAGATAAAATTTATAATCTGTGCTAAACATGGTCCACAGTAAAACCAACACAAAGAATCGCAAAATTCTTTACAAGTCATTCATGTATACAATAACCTTTAAGAAACTAGAATTAGGTGACTTACCCCTCTTCAAAAATGACATGCATGTGTTTATTCTCACACCCTCTTCTCTTATCTCCTATCTCCTATTTATCTAAATCTAGAAATCTAACAAGCAGGTAGCTGTAACTGGGCCTTTGGCCACGTCGTATGTGTTATTTTTGTTAATAATACTTTCATATATCCAGTCCCCATGATCAACACATTATTAATTCTATTTACTGAGGATGGCAACATAGTTGTCGAAATACGTATTTAGAGTACTAGTATTAATTGTGGTTTTATACCTTTTTTTAAGTTTTGACTTAAGCACAGTCTCTAAAGAAATACTTTTTCATGTTTACTGTCATAGTGTGGATATTTAAAATGTAATTCGTGTATTTATTAAAAACTTTACCTTCTTACTCGATCTCTTCATTATCATAAGATAAACATATTATCATTTCTAAACGGTGAGTAGAGAAAACACCGACCTCGATTAAACATTAATCCGGGCGAAATTCGAGATTTCCCTAAGGAGGAGACGGTTTCACAATGTTCTCGACCTCACTAAGGAGGATTTTTGACAATTTTTGTTTAATTTTTCAACAGAGTCACCTTGCAATATAAGATATTTATACTTATTCGAAAGACTTTCCCTTTTTTAATACCCTATGCATAATACGATTCGTAAAACTTTACAAAATAGGCAGTTGTCTCAGCTGCGAGTAATTTTTTAAAGTTTTAGAACGGGTGGTAGTTGCTGGGACATCTGACGGACAAAAGAGACTACACAGATTATCTAGTGCTACTTACCTGTGAGAGGATCCATCAAAATTTACTTCATTAGCCAAACTGACGAAGTCTATTGAGACAGAAACACGTGTCTTTGGCTGAAGTAAACGTTATAAAATACGGGGTGTATGTCCATGTATACAAATACAGATGTATGTAACGCATGTCTGTTCTACTTGTAGTATATATCACAGTCATTCAGTTATACCAGAAGACTCAAACCCCCCTTGTATATATTCGTATTATCATGCTATTTCAGTGCTTAAAAATGATTTTATGTGCGCTTATCCTGGTACTGGTAAACAACGCAAATTGCCGACCTTATTTAGATTTTCTTTATATACTTTTATATTAGAATTAGATAATTGAGTAATGAAATCATTAACAATAACAACAGAACTGCTACACATTAAAGTTTATTTATAGTCTTGAATGAGACTAGGATTGTTAGTTAATCATTTAATAAAGTTGCGCGTAACGTCTTGTTTCACTTTGGGAGTTTGTAATATAATGTTACTGAACTTACTTCTCTAATTAGTTTACTTTTGATGTTACTCTTTACCTTGTGCGGCAACGTATTAATTCCAAGAAAAATACAATATGTCATGTTTCATAATTGCTTGCTAATCAAGAGTGATTTCTCAAAAGTTGGCGACACTTTTGCCATGATGAATATTTCGCTGACTTCAGCTCTGTTTTAGAAGTCTGCTGTCAAAATTTCGTCTGAACATAGACATTTTGCTGTCGTTTAAAGTAAATAATTTTGTATGTTAATTAAACATGATTTTTTTGCCAGAAAAAAAACATTAAAGTAACTGAAAAAGTGACTTCCAACGCTTAATTCTAGCTCATCTCTCTCTCTCTCTATATATATATATATATATATATATATATATATATATATATATATATATATATATATAAAGTAACTGAAAAAGTGACTTCCAACGCTTAATTCTAGCTCATCTCTCTCTCTCTATATATATATATATATATATATATATATATATATATATATATATATATATATATATATATATATATATATATATATATATATATATATATATATATATATATATATATATATATATTGTTGTGATACAAGACATACCCTTAGATCAGCAGCTGGAATGGGAAATATAAATTAATCAACGTTATAAAAAAATTGTAAGCAAGGTTATATAAGCGGTGTTAGCAAGTTTTAGTAGTGTCGAAATGTACATGAATTAATATAACGATTATATTACAGTCCTTAAATTAGTATATTTCTATTTCTTTCACTTATTTCATTTTATTATATTATATTCATAATTCAAATTTGAGCGCGAAAGCACCGATATTTGAATTCATGTACATCTATACATTATATCGACGCTAGTAAAACACGCCCACTAAATGACGTAACCCGCAATGTAAATATTTATCGTGCGCGATATACAAAAAGCAGCATTAAGATTGATATTAAACTTAGGTTAGAATTTGTTAAATAATATTAAAATTTAGATAGTATATTAAATATAGTTAAATTTTGTCTTAGAAAGTAGTTTTAAAAGGCAAAACTTCGAGACTTTTTGAATATTAAATAACTAGGCTTTGATTAAAAAACACACGCTATCGGCATCATCTTTTGCAAATTTCATTAAAGTAATAGACGCATTTTTCGATTTACTCCTAGAAATTCTAAAATTTAATTAATTTAAAACGTGTATTCAGTGTAAAAGTTATTATAAACAACCTGAGAAAATACTGATATAAATTACAAGCGAAAATCTAACCGATATTCGAATTTCTACGCATAAACGCATAATAAAGCGTTACTGGATAAATATCATCAACAATTATACCAAATACACAAAATATCCAACCAAGGAGAAGCACAGTTCATTTACTGATTGGATTATCGTTAATTCAAGCAAATACCTCGTATCCAGCAGTCATACAAGGCCGCAGAGAGATATCGCCGTTCATACCGAGTCCGAGGAAATTCTCAGAGCGTCATCTTATTCCACTGCCCACGCCGCCGAATTTGGACAGCGTTCGGACAAGCTTTCATCGTCAAGATCCAACAACATAGCAGCTTAGTATCTACAATCAGTACAACAGGTTTACTATTTTAACAGAACAAATAAATATCATCTTCAACATTCATATTTTAATATCAAATCATTCACATAAATAAAGATTCTCGAAATTTTGTTACCTTTTATCTTACATCATTCAAAACTATAATTTATATTAAATAAAGTACCAATTTTACCCACTACAAATAATAAAGAAGGTACTCACCTATGTATTAGAGATAGTATACGTAATTTAGATCACATTTATTTTTATTACACACATAACCTTGTTTACTCAACACCTTGTTGTTACATATACATTTAGTTCATATAATTCACTTAATCTTTGATAGTTGTTTATGTTATTACAGTTTTCTATTTTTGCATTCAATAAATATTTTATTTTTATATCTATATAAATCTTTTATTGATGTAGATTTACTTGTAGGAGTTATTTTTTTGATATATATAATTTTAAATTACTTATAAGGAAGCAACTACCATCTATTCACGACGAGCCTGAGATATATCATTTATTTAAACTTTATTTATACAGTTTTCATGCACCCTGAGACTAGTTGGCAAGCAAAAACAGAGATTGCGTAGATTGAGAAGTTTATCACATTTTATAAGGCGCCCAATTATTCTTTTCAAAATTTATTTAATTAATCACTTCTCGCCCAACGTTATAGTGCTTGTTTTTAAATACAGCTTCACTATATCATTACATTTGACGCATCTCTGACCTACTACAATATATATATATATATATATATATATATATATAGATAGATAGATAGATATATATTTATAATAATCATACATATTCAGTAATTAAACTCGTTACGAAATCGCCAAGAGCATAAAAACACTTGTCGAACAGACGTTTTCAATCACTTGTTAAAACAGTTCGTATCATCAATCGAAGTTATTGTCTCCGCCAATCTATAATAAATTGTTATACATCAATCGTTAAACAAACACTCGTTAAATGTGCAGTTTTATGGAGCAATTAAATTAAAATTGTTCTTATTTCTTCATGAATAACTGCGATTTAAAAGATTTTCTTCGATCACAGAAAAACTCTTCGTTTCTTCGCTAAAAACCATTAAAACTTGAAAGTTTGTTCTGACTAAAGTACTTTAGATGTGATTTTCACGGCACCAATTGAAATATAAATTGTAAAGTTTATTCATGTTTAACAAGTCATTTTTCTTGGCTTGGATGGTTATAGGTGTTTTAAAACAATAGTCTCGCGATAATTAAAAAAAAAAACAAGAAAAAAAAGTTACTAGGATTAAATTCCATATTTAAGACATAAAATAACCAACATTGTCGTATAATAAGAATGAAGCCAAGCCGAAAATAAAAGGCAAGTCAATTATAAGTGTTCAAGTCATTTATTCCAATCATTATACGTACTTTATTTGAGTTTCTATACAGCGTTTAGCGCGCTTAATTAATTTGTTAAATGAACTTTCTATATCGGTTTTTGGGATGTTGTTGAAGATCTTCGTCACTGGCAACTGTTTTTAATGGTTTTGCATCCTTCTCTTTTCGTCAACAAATGAAATCGGGGTAAAATAAAGGAATTACAGGGTGTTAAATCGGGTGAATATAACGAGTGATCCAACACATACGAGGGTCGTTTAGCTGAAGATGAAACTCTTTTATCGGTGTTTGTAAAAAAAATTAATATTGTTTTCGAGTAGGCTATGTTTTTATGACTATTTCAATTTTCACTATCATCTAACATTTATTTTGACAGACACAGTTGCTTAGAGGAAAAGCGTTCAAGAAAGTTGTAAAATGCATCGAATCGCTAATCGCGCTGCAATTCAGTAACTTGTTTTTTAAGAAGATGGACACAACTTAGATTTTGGCAGATATGCAGCAAGCATTTGGCAACGATGCCCTTTGACCTTTGAACACGTCCTTCCCGTACAACCAAAAATAATTCTAGTTAAGATAGTTTCTAATTTCATTGTCATTTTTGTATTCAGCGCCTCAAAATTAACAAAAAAAAAGGCACTTTTCAAACGAGATACAACAAATAAACTAAAATTTGTTGCACAGTGTAATTTACCCATGATTTTTTAACAGAATAAGATAGAGACGATAATAGAAGTTGTAACTTGGTTGTTGTAATTTTACACTTGACATTTATCAGAATAATTCCGCTTTGACAAGTAAAGTAATTAATGCAATCCAGCGTTTCTGGACAATGTTGTAGGAAATTTCCATCGCAGTGTTGAAATGCAACTTATATTTTCAGCAATTAATGTAATTTTTAATTAAATAAACTGAATAATGATATTTGCATTGCGTTTTGAATGTTTCATATTTTGATCGATAAAAGGTATAAGACATACCTCAAATTATTTTACAAATTTCATATGCTACTTCAGCGTTTCTTAATCTTTTTGATAAGTGGAACCCTTTTTAGTAGTCACTTTTATTGTGGAACCCCTGGTTTGTTTCAATAGTATGCTTTTAATGTAACATTCTCTAAATGGATTATATGGAACAAAAATGACAATTATTTCGAAAAATATTTATTTTCTTCAAAAAGTAATTCAAAAATTAACACAAAAGTTCTTAAAACAACTTAAATTTACATTTACAGGACTTTTAAATTTTAATTTTAATGGGATGAGTGATATTGCTTTTTATTATCACAAATATACTTAATATTAGGCTTAATTGATGAAAGTTGAATTCTTATGTCAGGTTCGGCATCAAGTCTGTTCCGGTATTTAGTTTTGGTCGACAAATAAGCTGAGAACCCCGTTTCGCACATATATGTGGTTACAAATGGTAAAAGCCCCACGGCCTTTTGCGACAATTGAGGATATTCATCTTTTATACTGCACCAGAATTCCGTTAATGGCATTAATTTAAATTTATTTTGCAATGATGAATCAGATGTCATTTCAATAGAGGTTTCGTATTCTTCCGTTGACATGGTCGAAGGTCGTGCATTGAAAATAAATGGGTTTTTAATCCACAATTCATTTTGATATTTAATCTGCTGTTCATTTGGAAAATACTTATTAAAAGCTTCACTCAATCCTTTCAGATGTTGAATAATTTCTTCAATAAATGCCTCTGCCATTTCAACCCCTTCTTCTTCTAAAAAGCCTTTTATTGTTGGGAAACAATCAAACTCGTTGGACGCCATTCAAATTGTCGAAAATTCAATTTTTTTTCTTGAAAGCAAGAATTTTTTCGTGAGCAATAAATACATTTACTTGTTTGCCCTGGAGGGTTAAATTAAGTTCATTTATCTTTGTAAAAATGTCGCTTAAATAGGCAATTTTAAGTAACCAATTTCTATCAAATAATCGACCTTTCAATTCAAAATTGTGTTCTAAAAAAAAAGCACGCACCTCGTCCCTTAACTCAAGAAAACGGGTTAGTATCTTTCCTCGAGATAACCATCTGACTTCAGTATGTAAAAGAAGAGATGTATGTACACTTCCAATCTCCTCACAGAGTATTTTGAATAAACAATTATTTAGCGGTCGAGATTTTATGAAGTTAATGATTTTGATGACTTCATCAAGAGCATTCTTATAACTGGGGGATAATTTTTTAGCAGCAAGTGCTTGCCTATGGATCATACAGTGGCTACTAGAACAGTTTTTAGCTATATTTTTAATAAGCTGTACAGCCCCATTAATTATGCCACTCATGGCCTTTGCTCCATCGGCACAGATATCAATACAGTTGTCCCATGGTATTTTATTCTCTTCAAGAAAAGAATTTAGAAGACCAAATATTTCGACTCCAGTAGTACGTGTTGGTAGAGATTTTCATAAAAGAAGATCTTCCAAAAATGCGTTTTCGTGCTGATATCTAACGATTACAATTAATATTGCGAGTCCAGATACATCGGTTGAGTCATCCATTTGTAATGAAAATTTGCATGATTTGAGACGAAAAGTAAGTTCATTCTTTATATTTGCTGCTAAATCTCTGATGCGCTGAGCTACCGTGTCATTCGAAAGTGGAATCTTAGCCATTTCTTTTGCAGATTTTTCACCTAACACACATTTTACCATCTCCATACATGAAGGTTTAATAAGATTTTCCTCAATTGAGTATGCTTCACCGCGTTGAGCTATCAGATAGCTGACTAAGTAAGAAGCCTCACATGCTTTTTCATTCACCGTTTTTGTGGTTTGAACCAAAACCGTTTCTAATTTTAAAAGTTCGTCACGATTCCGAATGAAGAATTCAACATTTTTTTCTTTAAGCTCGCCATGAACAGATTCTAAATGACGATGTATTTTAGCTGGAGCCATAGAGCTATTTGGTAGAACTTTGTTGCATATAACACACTGAGGATTATCATTATCGTTCATGAATCCTAAACATATATAACTTTCATCATATTTCCTTAGTTTTTTAGTAACTGCTCTGGGTTGATTACTTGTAGAGGCCATTACGTTTGTGGCGATTTCAGTTGCATCACTTTTATTATTACCACAGTTATCTTTAGCAAAAGAGCTTGTTGCTGGGTCCGAAACAGAAGAGTCGAGTTCTGCAGCAGAACGCTTTAAATTGCCTTCTTTAAGCCACCTCTCCACCCTGCAACAAAATATCGAAAATGGTTTTAAGACAAAAATAACAGCACCAGTTACCTTTTAAGAGGGAGTTCTCTTTTTTACTTAAAAAAATTTTTTTTTCTTTTATTATCTTAATGCTATATGTGTCTAGAATAAGTCTAGAATAAGTACTCGGTTCCGTATAAAAGTTATAGCTTTATGTATCACTTGTATACAAGCTGAATACATCACTCGTATAAAGTTTAAGCAAATTTTTCCCAAAATGATGTTTCTGAAATCGGTAACAAGAATTTCTCAGACGATAATTGACCAATCTAGATCTAGATCTTTTTGTATTATGTTTGTAAACGTGTACACCAGTGGTCAAACTAGGATCTTTGATTAAAATGCTATATTTCAGTTTTAATTCCACTTTTCCTAATCTAAAAAGGTCGTTTTTTCAAATTTTTAGTAAAATGCGCGCCATTCTTATAATTTTTAATTTTTTGAAAAGATCCTATTTTACTCAACAGAAGTAATCTTTGCTACCGTTTGGTATCTCGTTTTTCGGGTGTCAACTTTAACTCCCTCTGCTACAGAGGCAAATTATGGCAAATTAAAACACAATTTGTTTTTGCAAAGATATGCGTAACGCATTAAAAAAAAGTTTCGATATATAAAAAAAAACAATCCTTTTTAAAAAAAATTATTAAAAATCGTCGTGTTTTTATTCAAAAAATGAGAACTCCCCCTTAAGACCGAATAAAGTTTAAAGGTTACTTACGTTGATATTATTTTTAACAGTGAAATATTAAACACAAACAATTACAATTTCTAGGTTTTAACACAGTTTTTAGACAGTTTGGTTTTAAACAATTGGTTTTAGACAGAACCAATAAAGTTTATCAATAAACAAAATCACTTTATCAATAACTTTCAATCAGTTTATTTATCTTTCAATCACTTTATTTTAATTTTCAATCAATTTATTTATAAAACACACATCGGCAAGTGACTATTATGCCCGGATACTCGCAGTGTAATGATCAATAGAGATGAGGATGTTTGCGGTACGGCAGGACCGTATGTAGTGCATCCCCACATTTAACTATTTATCTAAATATTCTCTGAAATGATTTGCCGGATCTCATAAATTAATAGAGTGATATTTTAGTATGCACTGGATATTGTTATTATATAAAATCATAATAGCCATTTGTATTTATGGATCATAAATAATAATACGCATGTATTTGTATTTGGTTGTGAATTCAATTTAAACTTAAAACGAATCGTAATATTTTAACGACAAGCCGTCCTTACAATACATGCATTCGAGACAAAGTGTGCAACTCTACGAATAACTTCCATAATTGATCGAAAATGGACATTTTGGAGCTGAAGTAAAGCCCCTATTCTTAGAAAATTTTATTACTGTCGTTAAGAACTATTATTATAAACAACAAAGGCCTTTTATTAGTGTTGAAGTTTTAGTTTCATTGAATTTCCATGTTGTAAGTAGTCAATTGTAAAGTGTTCATTCACAATATTCTAAAACAAGGTGTAAATTTAACTAAAATCCAGAAAAACACATTCTGATAATATATTACTAGATTAGAAGCTGTGTTTATTACTATTTATTATATTATTTTTATAACCAAATGCAATAAAAGCTACGAAAACAAAAGAAACCTCGATTTATTAAAATCTTGTCACACAGCCTTTCAAAGCCTGGCAGCACATATTTTGCATATATTTTATATATACTACCTACTTGAACTAGGTGAATGAAGTTAGAAGTTATAAGTTATAACTTAAATAAAATAATATAATAAATAGTAATAAACACAGCTTCTAATCTAGTAATATATTATCAGAATGTGTTTTTCTGGATTTTAGTTAAATTTACACCTTGTTTTAGAATATTGTGAATGAACACTTTACAATTGACTACTTACAACATGGAAATTCAATGAAACTAAAACTTCAACACTAATAAAAGGCCTTTGTTGTTTATAATAATAGTTCTTAACGACAGTAATAAAATTTTCTAAGAATAGGGGCTTTACTTCAGCTCCAAAATGTCCATTTTCGATCAATTATGGAAGTTATTCGTAGAGTTGCACACTTTGTCTCGAATGCATGTATTGTAAGGACGGCTTGTCGTTAAAATATTACGATTCGTTTTAAGTTTAAATTGAATTCACAACCAAATACAAATACATGCGTATTATTATTTATGATCCATAAATACAAATGGCTATTATGATTTTGTATAATAACAATATCCAGTGCATACTAAAATATCACTCTATTAATTTATGAGATCCGGCAAATCATTTCAGAGAATATTTAGATAAATAGTTAAATGTGGGGATGCACTACATACGGTCCTGCCGTACCGCAAACATCCTCAGCTCTAATGATCAATAAAGAATTGAGCCGGGGAATCACCGATACCGGGATTTCCCGTGATTATACCAGGGCGGCTGCTTTTAAATACCAAAAGTTGTCCCAACGGCGCCGTTACAATTCGCGATGTCGGACTGGCGCATTTGCACCGACTATCCAGATTAGTAAGTGGAATTTAGTTGTGCCGTTAAATTTTTATTACTTTTTTTATGTTATTTAATTGAATGTTATAAAAAAAGCACGTAACTTTCGCGGAACCCCTGAGTGATCTCCACGGAACCCCGGGGTTCCGCGGAACACAGTTTAAGAAACGCTGGGCTACTTGATGACGTTTTTAAATGAACACCCGATATAATTATACTGAAATTGATAAAAAACAAACTAATACTTTTTTTTGTATATCTATATTATTTAAATATCCAATTACAAATAGTAACATTTACTGCATAAGCTAAGAGTTGTTTCAAATTATACGTTTAATATTCAATCTTCTATAATACAGTTTATTTTATAGTGTTGTTCTAATAAATGGTTAAGTTATTCAAGGACCCTACACCTACTGTGTGGCCTTAGAAGCCGAAGGGATCCCTTTACATTCTATTATACTAAAAAGATTTGTCCCTTCGATTTAATGACGCGTAGGAAAAAAACCTAAGAGGATTAAATTAACCCCAAAGACGACAGCTTTACAGACAGTTTACTTTTGTGTAAGATACTAAATTTGTGAAGTTGTCTAACTATAGGCATTTTATTCAGAGATGTTCAGCTTTAAATTTTCACTCGTACAAAGTGGATAGTTAAAAATTAAAGAATAAATAGCTGTCGGATCAGTTTGTCTCCAATTAATGACATAAAATCGAAAGTTTATTTTTGTAGCTATTGTTAATCGTTCTTGTATTTGTGTAATAAACCTGCTCTCATTAATTAGATATAAGTATGTATTTTAATAACCACCTTAATGTATTTAGTATAAGTTTAGTTTAAGATTTTCTTAAGCATTAATCATAACAAACTTTAACATATTAGCCTTAGTATCTATGTATTCAGATATTAGGATACCTTCTAAATTCGTCATGTTACAATAAATCATTATTTTTGGTTGTCAACTATATGTTATTCACTAAATGCCGAGTACATACAAATATTTTTCTATTCATGAACAAAGTGATTTATCTGAAGACATATTTACTGGTTGAATACGTCGTATTTCTTATAAGTTATGTTTTCTGTAATTTTTCTGTAAACCAACCATCATGAGTGCACTTAAATGAATTCAGAGTTATAATACTCGACATATTATGCAGAGACATATGTTTAGTCTCGTGTTTGCGTAATATCTACGTTCTCAGGCAAGAGGGTAAAATACCCCAAAACGCCCACCTACGAGGGCGTAGACTTATAATAAACATTTTCAAGATATACGTTTTCTGTAAGATAAAGGTTAGATATAGTTAGTTGTTACCGAACCACCGTCTGAATAATATTGTAATAAAACTCATATAATTATATATTTTTATGTAAAATTTAAACATTAGCAGTTGAATGTGTAAAATAAAGTAGTTTAAGAAGAAGTGTCGACTTTCATTTTCCGTGGTTCACTACATTTGTCATATATAAAGTTGCGGCGTATAGTCGGTAACAGTTCAAATAAAGTTATTATTTGTTTCAGGAATTATAATATAATTAACTATGTACCATTCTGTCAAGAGAGAAGAATCAAATAAGTAATAATATATCAACTAATAAATAAAATATTAAGAATAAAACACTCGGCTATATTTCACTTATTTTATCAGAATAACTCTAATATGTTTCAGCTGTTATGCCATTATGAAAGAGATATATTTAAAGATGTAAATGTAAGACTTATATATCGAACGCTCTTATGGGTGGGTGGGTGATTAATTGATATTTACAATAGTGTATGAATTAGGGGTATTAGAGAAATTTACCTGTATATTAGTAGGTAACAAATTATGTTTCTGTTTTTTGATTTCTAAAATTTCTAATTAATCGAATATTTTGGATTTCACTACCGTAAAGTGGGGCGAAATTGATCATAAATATTGCATTTTTGCTTGTATTTTTGTTTAAAATAATAAAATGGTGGTTATTTCCCTTAAAGTGGGTGAGGGTACAAGATATGTAGCCGTTACATTTTGTAAAAACCAAAAATTATTTTTGTATTTGTTCACATAATGAAAATAAAAGATGATCAACTACACCCTCAGAGCGGGGTGAAATTGATCACTTGCAATTTATTGCATAGGATGCACATACGAACTGTATAAGTGCGATCAATTTGACCCTGACCGAAATATATTGGATGATTAAAATGTTATTGGAAATTTTCGGTTTCGGGGTGAAATTGATCAGCATCATTCGTTTAACATTTCTCGATTATTATCAAATTTTTAAGGCAAAACAAAAGTAAAAAACACAAAATGTGATTACTTTATTTGAAAAAGACATAATACAGAAAAATTCTAAACAACTAGATTTCCTTGATGTCGATTACGTGGTCAAAATAGTACGCCTGTAGCTTACCAAATGCTTTTAATGTGGGATTCGGAAGCTGAGCTATTATGTCTGCAAATTCAACTGCAAATTTGTCAGTTTCTTCAGTTTTGAAAATTTTGCCTTCTTTGTCCAAAAACTTCATTCCCAGCAGTTCTATTTCACTGTCATTTGTTACATTTTGAACTAATGCAACGTATCTATACATTGTTTTCTTCCTTGAACCACCGAATACTTTTACCAATACAAAGTCTCCCTTCTCGATTCCATTTTGCTCTGGTGCTGTATATTCTACTTCTTCATGACTATCCTCCATCGGTTCATTGTCAGAATTATCATTTGTCAATGAATCAGGTGCACTGAATTCGCTATCTGAGTCTTCGTCTGGCGCAGTCACACTTTTTCCCGGCACAACGCCAAGTTTTTGTCTTTTTATATTCCGTCTTGATGGCACGGCTGAAAATCTTTGCTGCTGCAAATATGCAACCAACACATTGTTGAGATCGTTGTTGGGTTCATCAGTGTCTTCTGAGGGAATTTTTCGCAAAACAGGATTCGGATCTAACGGTGATATTCCAGTTGCATTAAAGGACATCACCAGATCTTTTCGTATAGCGCCATTAGCGATCTTCTTATCCATTTCCAGCAATGTTGCATTCAGTAATTGTGGAAAGTCCTTTTTATCGATAGACGCTGAAAGTGTATGTGCAGCTTTCCATCTAGTCAAAACACCCCTCCAAGCAATTTTAAAAGGTCGGAAAAATCCAACATCAAGCGGTTGAGTGAGATGGGTTGAGTTCTTTGGGAGCCAAACGAATGATATATTATTTGCAGCACATATCTGCAACACCTCGTTGGTAAAGTGGGACGATAAATTGTCGCCCAATAAAACTTTATGCCCTTCAAGTCTCTTGGCGTGTGGCAGAAAGGTTGAAATAAACCAATCTGCGAAAGTTTGGGCATCAATCCATCCATGATGCGTGCGGTTGTAACGGGAACCTGATAAGCAGCATTTTGCATTACAGCATGGTGGCCCTTTTTGACCTTGCTCGGTCCACTGCACCCACATCTTCTCCGATTTATAAATAACGTACGGCGGCAACAGAACTCCTGAAGCGGAACCGCACATCATAATTGACGTTGCACTTCTACTAAAGTTACAAATACGTTCCGGGTATTTAGTTCCACTACGGAACAACATTTTCTTTTACCCCGGATCATCCTGTAGATTCGTCTCATCATAATTGAATATGTTAGACGGCGGAACTACCTCTAGTGTAACATTCAAGTTTTCAAAATATTCGACTATAATTTGCCTTGACACATCAACGCGAGATCGTTTTATGTTTGCTGCTAATTTATTGGTAACTTCGTTTTGATATCTGCGTAATGCGAATATGCCCAATCTTTACCTGGCATATTGTTAGTAAATTTGGCCACAGTACGACCCCGGCTATCTAGATAGTTTTTTGCAAGTTGTCTGACGTCTAACAAAGTTAAGGGAAACCCCCATTCCTTCATTCCTAGAAAAAATGACCTGGCCACCATTTTTTCCTACACGTTGTCATGAAATCTGTTGTGAAGGGTGCCGTATGGAATTTTAAATTCCTTAGCAGCTTTTCGTAAGCTCCATCCATGATCTACAACTTTCTCCAGAGCATTTCAACATTTTGTTCAGAATAGTTTTTGTAGTTTCTAGCTCCAGGGTTCCTTTTATAAAGTCGTACCATTTTGAAAACCCTTAAATAAAGAAAAAATACGTCTAAGCAATAAAGTTCACAGTAAACATAAACGATCAAATTGGCTCCACGCCTATGATCAATTTCACACCACGTTGTATTTTTCAAATTTCCCGCGCTACTAGTCAAAGCACATTAAAACAACGAGTACGAAATAGGTTAGGATAGCAGTGTGTACGTCCATGCGACTAGGTAAGTTTAAATAGCTTTAATTTTTTACGTACCTTCAATAGTCCTGAAGTTGAAGTTGAGTGTTGAAATAGTAGGCTCACTTATAATTTAGTTTTTATGCGACAAAAGCAAAAGATATTACCAAGCGCGACACTTCTATGCAATCTGTGGTTGTAACACTAAATGACACCAGATTGACAACTGACAAAACTCAAACAAGTAATGCGGCTAATTTAAAAATGTTTGAATCGGATGTAGTTATTAATTTCACCCCCCCCCCAAATAAATTTCGCCCCACTTTACGGTACTTTATGTATTAGGTTACAGCTACTAATATCTGACAAGTGGTTATGTTCTATACAATGTTTCGAGAAACCTGTGTTGTTGACACTATATTGAAAACATCTTGAGTGCTCTGCAATACGTTTTTTTTTTACTTCTATTGCTTTGCCCTATATACATAGCTTATTTACATTTAATGGTATGTACATCTGCCTTATCTAATTTATCTATTTTATCTTTGTTGTTGTTTAACTTTGTACCTAATTTTATTTTATCAGAATAATTGAAACATACATGAGTAGGTAAACCCCACCAGTTTTGTATAATACAAAGGTATTTTTAATAATATAAAATATTATTAAAAATCTGGTGTGAAGAACACAAAAGGGGATGGGATATATTCGGACACGTTCACAAAAAATATTAAAAAAAATATTAATAGTGAACCTGCATTTGTGTTCTTCACACCAGATTTTTAATAATATTTTATATTATTAAAAATACCTTTGTATTAATTTTATTTTATTAACCCATATTATTTTAATGTCTAATTTTCTTAATATTTTATTTAATGTAATGCTATACAGTTTTGTCTGCTTGTTTTACTTCTGGGTATAAACATTTTTGATATTATTTCTTTATTTGTATTTTAACATATTACCAATGATTTTTGGATTATATCCATTATTTTCTGCTATCCTTTTAATAGCGTTTGTTTCTTCTTTAAAGTCGTCATCAGTATTTAATGGCGTGTGTGTTGCTCTATGTATGTACTATGGAATGTTAACATTTTCTTTTGCTTTCGCTTGTAGTATATTATCAGTAGAGACCAGACACGAGAGGTTGACAACTCATCGCCCACAAACGTATTATTGAACATTTGTATTTTTAAAGCTTTTAATTTTATTTATATAATTATACTTATAATAATAAAGCGGGTATATATACGGCTACAAAATACGAAATACATTTTTAATTGTTCATTTTGTAGTTCAAGTTAAGTAAAGGAGTATTAATATTTACTAGCAATACTTTCTCAAGGTTCTCTTCTGTAAAATTGGTTCTCTTTGAATGAAATACATCCTTGTAGATAGAAAACGTCCTTTCTATATCGCAATTGGTTATAGGTGCATACTGGAAATATTGTTTTATTTCCGCGTATTTTGCAGTTAGATGTTGTGGCATTGTCCCCATACACAATTGCCGCAATGTTATTAAATCTGGATTTCTATTAAACATTGCGTCTAACTTTTGCCAAGGGCCACATCCGAAGTCATTGGAATACTTTTCAAATTATTAATACCCACATCTAATGTCGTTAAACCATCATTTAATTTGAGATTTCGATTTTCAAAATAAGTGATTAGTTTTGGCGAATTTCCAAAGTGTACCTGAAGAAAGTACAATTGATTTTTTGAATAAACAACTTGTGTTAGTTCCTTGCACTCATAAATACTCCGAACATCGTCACTTAAACATGCAACGAAATTTTGTAAACTATCGAAATTCTCTGCATAAAAACTAAACCCCATCTAGATATTACTGGAGAGGGAGGCAGTGACAAAGATGGCAGTTTTTCCCTGTAAAGAGCTACTCTCAACGGTGCTTTTCTGAAAAGTTTTTCAAAAACGGATACAAGTCTATCAACTTCTGGAAAGGGGTCTCTGATATATTCACAGATTCTGTGGAGAACATGTGCTACACAAGTAATATGCAGCATATTAAGATATGTTTCCTTTACTAGTCTGCCTGTTTTTAACATATATGCAGCACTGTCACTTACAAATAAAAGTACTTTTTTTTGTACCTGTCGTCCGAATGAAGTATATTTTGAATATCCTCGTTAATGGTTTTAGCAACTGTTTCCGCATCAAATGTATTTATAACTTTTGTTGCTATTACATATGCGTTATATGGAATAGTTGTATGTAGTACACCAGCTACAACATTTACCACACAGCGTCCTAATATATCGAGAGCTTCGTCGGCACTTATCCAGAGGTACTGATTTCAAAGATGGCTTCTAATGCGTTCTACTACTTTCGTGTAGCACTTAGAAACATAATATTTGCGTAAAGTGGATTCATCAGGAACATTTCGACCAGTATATTTTTCGAGAAATATTTTTAAAGTGGGATTGATACGTTTATTTAATGGAATATTAGCCGCCATAAAAGTTTCACAGAGTTCTTCGTTAAAATTGTCAGATTCCAACGGTTCCAATTTCTGTGCATGTGTTTGCGATGCTAAGTGACGTTTTACGTGCGATTTCATGGAATTTTTTAACGATATTTTAGAGATTTTGCAATAAATTTCGGAATCACTGACAATGGACATACAATCAGTATGAGCTTCAATTCAACTCGCCATTGTTTTACGATGCCGTTCTCGACGTTCTTCCATATCATATCTGAAATAGATTCAATCAAACGATATTAAACAGGCTCTATCACAAAAATTACGATGTAATTAACAGTTAAAACTATGAAAACAAGAAACTAACTCAGAGCACTTTATTTATCTTACGAAATATAATCTAAATAGACTAAATTATTAAAACTCCACACGCTTCTATCTAAGCCCGTGAAAACAGAAATTTAACTGTAAATATCCAACAAAAAACGTCGCAATTCTCGATGAAAACAGATGTGCGCGCTAGCCAGATCAAAAGTGCATTCAATAACTGCGTGATGTACTTACAGATGTTCCAGACTATGACTATGATTATAATCTATTATGATCTTTATATATCGTAAAATCTAGAAAGTTTATCTTGTTTATATTCTTCCTTTTCTATTGTGAACTATATCTTGTGATTTACTTAATTTTCTAAATCAAGGGCTTTATTCTCAATATATAATCTAAGTCAGTGTTTCACCAAGAAGTGGCTGTAACATCAATTAATGATACCAATAAACCAACCAATAAAATACCTCTTTATTGCTGTATTTTATTTATACTTTTGCTTATGCTATTTCCTAAATTATATTCTCAGGTTAGATTACAACCCTTATATTGATTAAATCGGTAATTATATATACCAACAACTAAGTTGCCTTGATCAACAGTAGAAAAAGCATTTAATTTGGAAATTTATCACAATTTCTTTGTACCATTGATGAGGCTAAATTAATTGTTGACGCTGACATTCCGCCACCAAATAACAGCCCACTTTCAATATTTCAGGCCATTAACTGTAGAAGAAGTAGATAAAGCACTAGAGGACACCAAATCTGGCAAAGCGTTTGGATTCGACGGAACCCATCCCTAATTCCTCAAAAACTGTGGTAAACGAACTAGGATGTGGTTGACTAAAATTCTACTTTGACATCCTACTGACAGGACATATCCAAATAAAGCTTAAGAAATTCAAAATAATTTAGAACAAATTTAGAAACCTGCCTAAAGACTTTTGTCCGATAACCCTATTAATACTATGTAACCAACTGGATCTATTGATATTGGAGCATGTTCGTGTTGAACTGGTTGGATTCAGGTCCAACCTTAGCTGCGTTGGCCCGGTGCTCATCTTAACAACGAACATTGAGTTAGGGTTTCGAAAACGACTGAAGACAACTGTTATGTATGTCTATTTTATTGCGACATATGATACGGCTTGGAGAGAAGGCCATCTCTACAAATTTCTCAACGTGGTACCATGCAGCCGAACACCATCATTACTAAACAACATGTCTTATGACCCTTCCAAGTAATATCCAATAACAGGAGGTAGCAAGAGTGAGACTTCTTAATCATGTACGCCCCAGGCCTTGGTACTTGTACCTGTCCCGTCTAATGTATATGGTTCTGACATGCAACATACATCAAAGCATCCAAACATCAATACATTTGGATATGAAACACACGTTAAATATTTTTCCGATGCCACTGAATATAAGTAGAGTAAACAAATTTAAGAACATCGCAGATGCAGTACATCATCTACAAATAACAACGAATACTTGCCGATTAATTGATATTTATTTACTGCCATACTGATCAGTACATGCATAAATAAGTTTCCGATTTATGCCGCCAGATGACGCTGTTATATAATAAACTATTTACTTGTTTTTATCTCAAGTTGCACTTACCAGGGAGCTACTCTTAACCCACCTTACCGTATTTATTCTTTATACCGCTCGTTGTGCTGTAAAACTTAAAAAATAACATTGTAAGTGAATTAGGATATTAGTGTACTTGCTTACCTAGATTAATAGGATTAGTTACTAGTAATGAACAAGTATTTGTATTGTACAAAGTAACAATATACGTGGCTTTTTCTTTCACAGCTTTATCAGTCTGAAATCTTGTTCCTTTTGATGCAGATTTGACCTTAGAGAACAGATAAAAGTCATATGGTACCAGGTCAGGCGAATAAAGTGGATGGTTTAACACAGATATTATACTTGGCTAGGAACGCCTTGGCAGACAAGTGACAGTGTGCCCTGGTGTGTTGTCCTGATGAAGAACCTTATGAATTCTTATGTAAAATTGTGTTTCGTATTTTTTGTCAATTTCTACAGTTTCTGCAATTACACAAATAGTTAACTAACGATAAAATCGGATTTTTTCAATATTTTGAACCGTTTTTGACATAAATGGCAGTTCCGGGCATTCGTCGTCTTCACCATCTTCTCGGCCACCTTGGAAACGCTCAAACCATAAAAATACCAAAAATAATAAAAATCATAAATCAAAAATAAGTCTTAGTAGTAGGTTTTACAAGTTTCATATGAAATTTCATTCAATTCGTGTTCTAGACCTTTCTTCGGCAAAACAAAAAAATAAATCTTATATAAACCAAGGCCACGGCTAGACTATTATGTTCACAGACACGCGAGCGAAAATCGTGAGAAAAGTAGAAACTTTAGTTAGTTAATTGAAGAAAGAGATACTTGTTGAAACTTCATTATAACGCAAAGAAATAAGTAATTAAACTTCTAGTTTCAAAAATTCTTTTATTGTAAATACCACTACAATATTGTTTCGCCATACCATGGCTTCATCAGGTGGATGAAATACTGTGGATAAAACTTTATTAGCGTCTCTCTCGTTATTTTATACCCACGCCTCATGCAAAACCCCCAAAAGTCCAGTTCACTAAGGACATCAAAATTAAAACACTATTTTGCCAAATTATATAAATTTGCAAGTCAATGAGGTATACTGCTTTTATTTAACTAACTTAACACTTTAGAATAATTAAGAACGATATGATCTTTAGAAATTTTTTATTTCAAATACACTGGGTATCAACACGTTTTCCTTGCTTTTTTTTAATATTTCCACGTTAATTAAAAGACCCAAATTACTAATTATAATTATGAATACGCACGACACATGATGAATGTGTCTAATTGTTGTTAGCGTAATCAATAGTAGCTTAACTGACCATTTTTTTATGTTTGTATTGTTAGATATGTTAGTACGAGGGTAGTATATTTTATTTGAGAATTAAAATGAATGTGTAAAATATGCAAATGTAAAAATTTGTTTTAATTATAATATAGCGACCCCTCCTACTTTTTTAACTTTGATGTTTTATCTAGAAATGTTTTATTGGGATAAATAATTTTAAGTTTCGACTTTATATTACCATGCAAATCTGTCGAATATCTGGGAATCAAAACTCACAATTAACTTAATACTAATGTATAGTCCGTATAAACACAAACGTAGTAAGCAAGACTGGATTTACATCAGGTATACTCTGTTTTTTAATTCGGAGGAGCGTTTTAAAAATCTCGCGGTAAAAAGAAGTCTCGTTATTGGCCAATTATATTATCGGCCACAATGACACTAAAATTTAGAGTATTGACGGTTGACAGGTTGAAAACTTACATTTTGTATAATTATCGTTACTGTTTGTTTGCCTTCATTAAATTTTCCAAAATAAGTTTTTTTTATAGCTAACTTAATATTTTACATACGTTACACTTTTCTCGTACGTTATTTTTCGATATGGATCAAGTACAAAGCACTTCTAGAACGCAAATATCACCGATACGAAAATGAAATTATTTAGGCTTGGGGCACTTGTCTGTGTTTGAGAAACAAAATATATTAAATATACAGGGTGGCCCAAAATGACCGAAGGGGTTTGAGTTCATTATAACTTCTTATTTAAGACATAATTTTTAATTTTTTTTAATTTTAAATACAGTATATTAATGGAGAATATTTTTAATTTAATTATGAAAAATTATATCTCGCAAGTGGTGGCCATTTTCTGCTTCGCATATTCGTGCTCTTTCCAAAACATTTTCCATAACCTTTCGCAAAACTTCAGGTGTTATGTTGTTGATTTCGTCGCGTATATTATTTTTTAACTACTGTATAGTTCGAGGCTTATTAATAGAAACGTTTCCTTTCAAATAACCCCAAAGGAAACAGTCTGAAGCGGTTAAATCCGGTGAACGCGGAGACCAATTAAAATCGCTTGTACGGGAAATAATTCGTTCACCAAAGATGTCGCATAAAAGAGCCATTGTGCCCCTCGCAGTGTGCGCTGTGGCTCCATCCTGTTGGAACCATACTTGCGGATGGTTTTCCACGGCTGGCCTTAAAAAATTTTCCAACATTGTCCGATATCTAACACCAGTGATGGAAACGGCGACACCGTGTTCATTTTCAAAAAAATATGGGCCAATTATCCTTTCCGACGAAACACCGCACCAAACGGTACACTTAAGTGGGTGTAATTCTCGCTGTTGAACTACTCTTGGATTTTCCGTAGCCCAAATCCTGCAGTTTTGCCTATTAACGAACCCATTTAATTGGAAATGGGCTTCATCGCTCATAATTAAATTATGAATAAAATCATGATTTTCTTCTGCTTTTTGACGAAAATAAATTGCATAATCAAGTCGTTGCTGGTAATCTGTCGGTTTCAATTGTTGGACAAGCTGAATTTTGTATGGAAACATTCTTATTGTATGCAAAATTCTCTGCAGCGACGCTCTTAAGAGGCCAAGTTGTGTCGAACGTCTCTTGGTTGATGTTTCTCCATCTTCCCGAATACTCTCCTGTACCCGTTCAATATTGTCATCAGTGTGCACCGTTCGTCGTCTGCCGGCACCAGGAAGGTTCCTTACTGCCCCTTCTTCTCGAAAATTTGCAACTAGACGGTTTATTGTTGACTCTGAGGGTCCAACCCGCACATTAAAATAACGACGATATGCACGCTGAATCAAAACAATGGATCGTTGATTTGAAATTCCCGACATCTTCTATACAAAATACTGAAAACCAAAAAAAAAAAATTATAATAAAAAAGTTATAAGGAATTAAAACCCCTTCGGTCATTTTGGGCCACCCTGTATAAAGAAACAATAAAGGAAATCTTTCAAAAACGAATGTCGTGACTTGTGTATAAGATCTAAGTTTAGAAAAACAAACCCAAGAAATGAAAAATTTAGAATTCACACCTATAGTCTACTGCAAACATAAATTTTATAGTCGAATTATAATTATGATTATGACAGAACATTACATAATAAAAATCGTTCGTCTTTGTACTAAATGTATAATAAATCTTGAAATTTACAGAAGCAACAAAGGCTCTTAAACATTCTTTCTAAAATTTCATTAGTATTTTCATTTTATTTTGTAGCATTATTGCTAGAATACTGTCGCAATATTGAAAGTACAAAATTTTATGCGTATACACCTTCACAAACATATTTTCTAAATATTAAATGGTACTGTAAAACTATTTTTAAAAACTAATAAAATTACTAATTTTAACAAACATTGTTGAAACTTAAGGAATTTTATGTTATCGTAACCTTAATTATTTTTACATCTTGGCTATAAACGAATAAATAATGTAGAATTGACGTGTTGTTTATAATGAAGTACTTTTAGAAATATATTGCCGATTGCCGATCAATCGATTAACGTGTAAAGCGGGCACGTTCCAATACCGATGTTGTAAACATCTATAACTATGCATACAGGTACTAGTATTCTCATTGAATGTAAATCGAATAAACTTGGAACTAGGTTTATTAGATTTGCATATTCTATCACTAAACCTCCAGTCAATATTCCGTATAATTTACATAGCGCGTTTAAAGTTCCGGTATTGGTTTTTTTATGAACAGAGAAAATATAATCCATGAGAAACTGTTATACAGTAATACAAAATCTTAAAAATATATCTGTACATGAATACGTGGATATACACAATGCATATTAGTTACTTCTACATACACATATTGCTGTGAATTTTTCTTGATTAATAAATGACGTAAATGATTGTTGTGTAGGCATATATTTCTTTAGACTATGTATATTGTTTGTATATCTTAGAGCTCTATATTTATGGGTACTACTTAACTAGGCGTGGTGTTCAATACAAATGTAAAGAAATAATACAAGTTGTAAATTGTTAAAATTATTCATTTATTTAAAACTTAAGATATTTCATTACTTGAACTAAAAACCTATTTATCATCAGAGAGTTTTACGTAAATTGTTTATTAAAAACACACAAATATTTTTGAAATCTTTGTTTAGATTCTATTGAATCTTTCAAAAATACCAGGCTCAAGTATTTCACTTAACCAAGGAGGTATTTCCCTCTGAACGTTAAGCCAGGACTCAAGGTGCCTGTTTGACTCTGATCAGATATGAATATCTCGATTCTAGTAATATCTTTTTATAATTGCATGTGTTATTCGACGGTTATTTAAGTGGAAGTTTAGTTCCTACAAAACAAAACGTCTATCTCCACACTGTATATAAGTTTTATTTCAGGCCTGTCAATGAATATTTGATTGCTAAATTTTAATTTCACAGATCTCGTGGACACAAAATGTGTCCAAAATGGCTTGCATCAGTTGATTTAAATGTTGAGGGACCTTTAATGGTGTTTTATTGTTTAGAAATTTTTAATTATCTTGTTATACCGTATGTGTCAAATATAATTAGGCATAGGGAATCAACATTTGAGTACATACGATGTATACGTACATGGGGAAAGCCGATCTAATGCCGGCGAAGACCGCGACGACCGACAACGATTGTCTCAGATTGTTTCGCAAATACAAATTAGCAGTAATCATTTGACCATCGACATAGGTACTTGTAATGCGTTCTAAAATAACATTTACGAATTCAGTAGATGCAGGAAATTTTTAAGCTGCGGTGTGTCACACAAACAAAAGCGTAATTCTAATAAAATTAAAGAATAATCCGAATAAAATAAATAAAAAGGATTCTAAAAATTATAATAAATTATACAAGAGGTTCAAAAATTCCTCATTGCACAGCAAGATATTGTCCTAGGCGGTCGTAGAAATTAGCTCTTACATTTGCTAACATGTCGACAGTTAATGAATAGCAACCTCAGTTATTTTTTCTCTCAAGACAACTAAATTTTCTGCTCTACCAGCTTCATGAGTATAAACGATATTTTTTAGAAATACTCACAAAAGGAAATCATTTGGAGATAGATCAGATCGCGGGGGCCATTTAATGTTTCCTGTTCCAACAATAAAACGGTCAGGAAAAGTATTTCCTAGAAATTCCTTTACCCTCACTGCATTAACCAAACGATTTCCTGATTTATTCCAATGTTTTGAATGACGGGAAGTATTTGATTTTGCAGTAATTCGAGATACTTGCCGGCATTTAATATACCATCAATAAAATAGGGTTCTATAGAATGGTCATCTAAAATACCTGCCCAAACGTTTAGTTTTTGCCGAATATCGAGAAACAGAGGGATTGTGCTTTCCGTGTAATGGAAAAGTTCATTCCTCGGTGAAGAGAATATTTTTAACGAAATTTTCATCTCGATATATCTTTTTCATAACGTCTTGACAAAACTCCATTCTCCAAAAATTGTCCTCGGGAAATATTTCTTGGATTTTCGAATATTTGAAACATTTTAAACCATTACGTTTCCAAATACGTGAAATAGTTGTGTTACTTGTACCCAATTCCTCGGCAGCAGTCTAGTAGATCTAGTGTTATCAATTTCCACAATACATACTACAAATTAATACATCCCGCCGTTCGCTTTCCTCAATTTTTTGTGATGATACCTCTCTTAGTTTGCATTTCGTACAATAATTGAGACAGAAACAAGTTTCAAAGTTATTTATAATATTAAAAATTGTTTGTCCGCAAGGTACAGAACGGTCTGCAAAAGTCAGCGCAAACAAATTCATGCACTTCATTGCAGACCTGCCAGCATAAAACCACTAACTGAAGCTTTTCAGCGGGTGTATAAAGCCCGCAGCTAGACTGAATGCAAAATTTCAGTCAATCGGTATCGGAGACAATCGCTGTCGGTCGTCGCGGGCTTCGCCGGCATTGGACCGGCTTTCTCATGTACGTATACATTGTATGTACTCATACGTTGATTCCCAATGCCTAATGATATTTAACAATATTTAATAATTTTAGGTAAGGTCTGAATATTTACGAAAAAAATGGCCCTGACAGAAAATTAGGTCATTTCATGAGTATGAGACCTTAATTACGCAAATTAATATTGTTTGTCCCAGATTTTATTGCACAGTACTGTACATCCAAATTTGTATTTAAAAGATGTCAAATTAAGTTCATAAATAACTGTCGGCACATTTTTCATAATCTTCTAAAATAATGCCAAATATTATTTTATTCCATAAATAGTATCCACACTGTATAAATATAAAACAAGAAAAAATTGTTACGCTTAGCGTATAGAAGTTTTAATTCATTTATTTAAATACACATATTCGTCTTTAAATATCTCGATTAAATTATATTTAACTATATACATTTTTTACATTTGTACAAACTTTCATTTTCGTTACAAAGAGAAAGCATTTCTTTTGTCATTTTCTTGACCGAGACCCTTCCTTCTACCTGGACCGTCAACCGATAACAGTAATGTAGAATTTCTTCTAGAACATTCCATTTTAAATTCTTTTAATTAATATTACATACTTCTTCTTTTATATGTGATGTTTGATATCGTTGGAAAGCTCATGTCACAAGGGTTATTTTAATAAAAATTATGCATTGACAGACCACCCCTTCAGGTCGCGCTTTTTATTAATTATTAATTCAAGATATCGACCCCCTCTTCGATAGATCATAAAATAGACCGTTTTCAAAACCAGTGTTCTTTTCGATACAAATCTATCAGTTTCTTCTCGTTCGAACGTTCGAAAGTGCAACACCACGCGCGTACTGGTCAAGTACCGGTGGCATGGCCACGTGCCTCCTGCATCTCTTCCGCTTCTAAGGTAATTCTGTATTGTTCTATATATATTATTCTTTTAAGCGAATTCATATTAATTTAAACTAATTAATTTCTTATCCCACCGACCAACACCGCTCTACATATACTTGTCCGAGTATATCTTCAGACCACGTGGCCGCCAACTCAAGGTAACTGTATTGTTCTATACAGAGATTATTTTATATTCATCGTAATTAATTAACCCTTAATTTACTACTCCATTTAACGTTCGTTTCAGAGTATTTTTTGTGTTAATTTTAATCTACTTATTCACCGCTCCGCGTGTATATAGTACTTTCTTTTATTATTGTTTCACCTTTCTATTTCAGACATTTTATATTAATTTCTCGATTACTAATTTATCGCCCCTTGTGTATATATTACTAATTTAATGACTTTTACATACATCAATTTCTTTTATTTAAATATACGAATTTCGATTTATTATTATGTAAATATAAATACAAATTTTAAGGACGCCGCTGTGTTTTATTTTATGTATTTAGTTGTTGTATATTTATTTTAATTAACCAATACCACGCACGTCCTGGACTTTTGAAGGAACTTCATCAGCACCACAAATTATTTATCTTAGAATAATTTTATTATTATTATACCTAGCCAACCCCCTAGTTAGTAATAAAATAAATCGTAGCCAAAAAGTTTAAACAATAAAACAAAATGATTAGTCGAGTAAAAGTCGAATCAATACAACCACAGTTTCTGTTCGGTCAAAATATATTCTTTCCTATAAGAAATCTTCTCAATTATTCGATCATTCAACTAAATTGCGTTCAGCTGCCACTCGAGGTTTCTTTTTTGCTCATCCGTTAACGTATATAGAACGAACTTGGCGTATACATTTTCTAACCCAGATCTCCATCATTCAGGACGCTATAAACGCTGCGTACGCTGATAGTGAGGTACTCCGATAACATTTAAATATCCATTCTCTGACTAACAGGCATAGTAGCACGCACGCACTCCAAATTCCCTTTATAGTGTTGAAAGTGGAGGATCGTTCTTCTTTAGAACCGCTTTTAGTGATTCATGGCCGTTTCTAAATAGCGAATGCCACTTAAACAGCTTACTACGACTTAAAAAATTATTTCTGTATGCAATTTTCATTATTGGAAACGTTTCTTTAACAATTTTTTTCACATGTAACACAAAGGTTTATATCGGCTTGTATAGTAGAAGTTGTGCTAAGTGGATTCAATCGCATTGCCTTCAAACACACATTAACTAATAACAAAAAGAATTTGAAACATACTTTGGTGGGTAGTACGTAGAGAATACAATCCCCAGCATGTTTTTCAATCCCGGGATTACGGTATTTTTGAAGCGTAATCCCGGGATTAGACTATATGGTTTCTAATTGGACTCAAATGAAAAAAAAGAACTTAACTTAATTTCTTAAAAATTATTTATTAATATTGTTGCACAACACAATACACAATATACTAAAATAAGGAACAAAAAAGACGATACAAAAAGCTATTTAGAATTTCGAAAATACAATCGCAGAAATATCAAGCATCCAATGTTTGACTTCTTCCAAACCTGCTTCGTAGTTCATTGCCAACATAAGCAGCGGCTGAAAACGCTCGCTCAGGTTCTACACTGGTTGGAGGAATATACAATAGATATTTGTATGCTAATTCTAAGTGATATCCACATCTAGTACATACTATTTACCAACCACGACTCATTTTGTACATCAGGATCTGGGGATTCCATGCTCTTATTAGTTTCCAGCTGTAACTTTTCCTTTAGTGTCAATTGGGTTTGGGAGGTTTGTTGCCTTGGCTTATCATCTGTTTGTAATCTTGACCATTCTTCCACTTCCGTGTCATCTCGACTATTTAGTCTTTTAATAATACTCTTTATTTGCTCCCTCACTGAAGCCTGTGTAGGAACTGAAAATAATTCAAGCCATTCCAAATCCGATAATATCTGATTTTCATCAGCTTTTCATGGATTTTGTAAATAATTCAACACACCAGTTAAATCATCATTTTGTCGTTGCTTTATACGTTCCACTAAGGATGTTTTCATTTTATTGGCGAGTGCTGAGCTTTTGCTAGACAATTGTTTTATAAGAAATTTCAAAGCGGCATCAGCTATGCATAAATTAGCATTTCGTCGACAGATTGCTTCTACTGTTAATTTAATTAGGGTCAGCACATCACCAATTTTATTTACCAAGTCAAAATAAGCATCATCTAAACGGATTGGATGATTGAGATCTATAAGAGCTTTTTGAATACAGGTTTTTAAAAAGAGAAAACGTTCCAGCATGGTTAAATGACTATTCCACCTGGTTTTACAGTCCAAAAGAAGTGACAGCTCTTTTTCATGTTCAATCTTCCCAAATTTTTTAAGTACTGTTTCATTTTTCAATGGTGATCTTTTGAAATACACTACAACTTTGCGAATTTTATGTATCAGCTCATTAATGTTTTCATCTTTTGTTAACCCTGGTATGTGTTCTCACGCAAGTTCATTTTGTGACATTAAGATTAAACCTGATTCTGGACAGTTTAAGTCTTCTAAATTGACATCATCATCGCTATCGTTCATATAATCAGCAGTCACAGCTGGTTCATTTATAGTATCATCTGAGTCTGAGGTAGGGCTGTCTTGCCTGGCTTGAAAATAATTCTTTATTTTATAAAGCACATTACAGACGGCCAAATTGATACCATGTGCGAGACACAGTCGTTGTTCAGTGCAAACAAGCTGTCCTACCTTTATCATAGCGTTCGGTCCATCGGTTACAGTAGCGACGATATCAGTTTCCAGGGAAATATCAAATTTACTTAGACGCTCTTTCAATATACGAAGACAGTTTTCAGCCGTCATACTTTCATGAATAAGAACGAGTCCTAAGCTCAAATTTTTTTTATATGAATAAACGTTGACAGCCATGTATCGTTTATTGGACGTTGATGTCCACTCGTCGAAAGATAGACTGAATCTTTCACCTGCACTTTTCAAATGTTTTTATTCTGCAGTTATTTGCTTTCTGATTTTTTCACTGTAATTCATAATTGTGACAGCTGATTTTGGCAAATCCTTATATTTCGCCAAGAGCAATTTTCTCAAACCGTCTGAAGTTGTGAATACACTGAATGGAAATCCATCTAACGCAATAATTCTTGCCAAAGCATCATCCAGACTGTCGTCGGAACCTTTAGTAAAATAATCTTCTATCTTTCGTTTAGCTGGCGGCGGTGCTGTGTTCAGATTTTCAGAATCTTGACTTGTTGAAGCTGTTAAACGATTAACGTCAGCTAAAATCTTAATGTTATGTTTTGATGACAAATGTATATGTAATCCCTTAGTCGATCCACTCAAAGTCTTGAGAATGGCAGGGCATCGCTTACATTTAGCACTATTCCCGTCTTTTGCAACTAAAAAATAACTCCACGCTGACGACGTATCACTGTTTTTTTTTATGTTGAACAAAGTCTCCCGCCATTTAAAACAACTTTTTCAGATAATTGACTTTTAAATTTAAATGACGTAACCTGCGTAACCCTGTCGCTGGTAGAATAATAAATGACAAAAGTAAATCCTAATAAGCGTATTTGTACTTTGGTGCAGAGAATCCCCGACGGGGAATCCCTGGCAACAATATTATGATATATCATATGAGGTTATCGGGTGATTCCCCTGTTGGCCCATTGGAAAATTACTTTAACAGTATTGTATTGAAGTATGCTGGGCGGGGTAGTCCCTTCTAAGTTACATATTATTTGGGCTGTACCTGCGTAGTTCTTTTATCGTACGGCGTACCTAAGGTTGATTTTATGTCTTTATGTATAAGTGCCCACAATATAATCTAGGTAAGCTCATTGTCAAGGCGCAACGGATTGCGGAATGCAATCTGGCAATCCCGAAAATCCAGAGATTAGCCAAGTACAGTCCTGGGATTTACGGGATTAAAACCCGGCCGGGAACCCGAGATTGTATTCTTTAGTAGTACCTCACCATTTTTTTTTTAAATAAAACAGAAACATTTTCAATAACATCGAAACAGTATTGCGCTGTCAAAACTGTCGACTGATAGTGGAAACATATTAATATAGTTTCCGTCGGTTACGGCTGTGACTTCCTGATGGAAACCACTTGCTTTGTCTTACACTTGTAATGTAGACGGCAACTGTTGATTTAGCGTGCGTGATATTAACATTAGTAAATGAGTGTTCTTCCAAGTTGTCTTTTGTGTGACATTAGTCAATGAGCGGCGCTGAGTATTTTCTCATGCTATCTTTTGTGACTTGATTGTATATAGTACGAGAGTTGATGTAGTGAATTTTGTCTTTCCCAGCATCAAACACTGACGAGTCTATAATAGGACGAAACACGTGTTTGCATGTATCGACGGCAATTTTCTAATATTTTACTACCCAGTAGAGCACAAAATATTTCCACTTACAAGAAAACTTAGTATATTACTATATACACTGCTCAAAAAATTGCAACTTGCAAATTTTCTGATTGTCATAATCGACCTAGTGTACCAGCGCTGTTAAAAATTTCGAGTAATTTTTCTTTACGTAATGCTCGCGTTTCAATAAAACAAATAAATGCTCGAAATGCTGAGGATATTGCTGAAGTTCAAGCCAGTGCTGATGAAATCCCTAATTTATCCATTCCAAGACGTTAACAACAATTAAGACTGCCTAGAACGTCTACTTGGCGTATTCGTGACAAAATGGGACGGGGAACATTTTTTCAAAACCTATAACTTTTTAAATAATAGTTCAAGGCAAATCAAATCAAATTTGGTATGCTTTAACGGCATACATTTAACTAAAAGAAAATTCAATATAATTTTAAAACTGTTGGTTACTTCTAAGTTACACTTAAAAATGTAAATTAATAACGCAAATCAAAATGGAAAAAATTTGAAGTATGCTTTGAATTGACGTATAAAAGCCTACTAAAGATGACAGATGAATTCAGTTGTCAATATTCGTTGATTAGAAGTAAAACCAGGCATCTTAGTAAATTTCAAGTTGAGCGTATTGTCGCCCTTATTCGGCACAGCCACTCTATTCGACATGTTAGCAGGGACCTTGGAGTTTCCCCTTCTGTTATTCAGCGTTTATGGAATCGCTTTCGGGTGACTGACCAATATGTCAGAAGAGCTGGACAAGGTCGAAATCGAAAAACTACTCAAAATCAAGACCGATATCTTGTCCTTTTCTCTCTACGTAAGCATATTGCCACAGCAAGAGACGTCCTAAACGACCTAAGACGAGCACATAGAATAGAAATATCTGATCAAACTGTTAGAAACGGTTTCAAAGAAGCGAATTTGAAACCAATAAGACCTGCCCGTGCACCACGCCTTACGCTGCATCACCCTGTACTGTTTATAGACGAGTTCAGATTTAGTTTAACTTGTTGCGACGGTCGAGTACGTGTATATAGACGTCCTGGTGAACGCTACGCAGCCGCTAATATACAGGAAGTGGATGGATTTGGTCTTGGATCTGTGATGGTTTGGGCCGGAATCGGTGTAGAGAACAGAACTGATCTTGTTGTGGTTCCTAATAGACTAAATGCAATGAATTACAGTGAAAATGCCTTGGAGGACCGTATGGTGCCTGCTGCATATGGCGTCGGTCACAATTTCATCCTAATGCAGGATAATGCAAGGCCAAATACCGCTGGCATCACCAGAAACTTTTTACAAGAACGTGGAATTCAGGTCATGGAATGGCCGGCGTTAAGTCCTGACCTGAATCCTATTGAACACGTGTGTGATCAGCTTGATCGACGTGTTCGCAAGCGCCCTAATCCACCACTAACCATGCAGGAACTGACACAAGCCCTGGTTGAGGAATGAGAAAGCATACCCCAAGAATCTCTTCGCAGACTAGTGCAAAGCATTCCACGCAGGTGTTAGGAAGTTTAATACACGGTATTAAACCTCACCAATCCATAGAAAATCCTACTTTCATCAATACTATGACAGTCGTTTTCATTTTGTTTTGCGTTATTAATTTACATTTTTAAGTGTACCTTAGAAGTAACTAAGAGTTGTATCATTATTTTTGTAATTTTCTTTAGTTAAATATATGCCGTTGAAGTATACCAAATTTGATTTTCCTTCACCTCTTATATAAAAAGTTACAGGTTATAAAAAAATTGTTCCTCTAATTTTTTTTGAGCAGTGTACTTGCTATACTAATAAGCAAATAAATAAAAAATATTGTATGTACTCATATGCATCTACCAACTCATCAAATAAATTTTCCCTCGGGTTAGCCATGAAATTATTTATTCAAAATAATATGTTAGTAGTAACAAATAAAATACATCTGTTATTATGTGTACTGTATTAGTTTATTGGCACTAAAAAATGTTTACAATAAATCATAAAGTTTTCATTATCGAATCATACTTTAAACTAGACTTATAAATTCTTATAATCAACAAAACATCGATTAAAACAATAACCATACTGCAAATCCCCAAAGAATATACGTTATTATTGTTCTCGATAAAAAAAATACTTTTAAAACTTGATAGGTGTATTTCTAATAATAAAATTAACAGAATATTGTAAGTGGAGAGAGAGGGATTAACAAAGTTGGCTTTCGTCCGACGCGGAAAAGATTTCAAACGGTTTAAAAAAGTTATTTTGCGTTCATCGACCAGGCCAAACGCCCTGTGGGTGACAGCCAATGCAATATTCACAATTAATTTCGTTTGTAATGAAAACCGTATTTCATTTTCTGAACCCGTACGAATGATGAAATGTAATCACTCAAAAGTGATAAATTGTTGAAACACGTTCATTCGAGAATAATTTTACATAAAAAATAAGGTTCCTGGATAGTGTAAAATATAGCTTTATAAAAAATTATTGATTAAGAACGTAAATTAATAAATTATTCTGAAATGAGGAGTCATTATTGGTCATTATAGTTTATATAGTATGATATTTCAGGGCAAATGGTACTCAAAATGAAACAAATAGGTAAAGTATTACTCTTTTTTATTATTTTAGCTGCTGAAGTTCTATTATCCTACTTTTTGTAACGATCTTTCTTAAAAACCCCTAAATAGCCGATAGCGCATTGGTAAGTCCCCGTCTTATCGGTCGGGTGTACAGGATCCGATTTTACTGCCCGAGAAGGTTTTCGTGATTTCCTTTCTCGTTTAAGGTGAATGCCGACAGCCAAATATCTTGTCACTCCACGGATACAGGTGTAATCATAAGTAGTGACCTGTCAATATCCTGTAATTGACATTCTACTCTTATTATAAACGAATAAGAAGATAACACTATGCAACAAATTAAATACTTTTTTTTGCACGGGCTTTACAGTATGTAATTATGATTCGTCACCTTAGAGCCAATTGAGGTGTATAAATAAAATTGTTACATCACGCCAAATCTAGTAGTAAAAAGTATTTATTGATTTATATTTAATTTGTCTGAAAGAGAGACATAAATTTTTATTTTACATTAGAAAACTGATTTTCTCAGGTGGGACTAATGATTCATTTTTTACACTTTTCTGACCAAGCACAAAACCGGTTCTTAGAAGCCAATTTTGCTTTATATAGTGATCTGAACGCGCTCTGATATTCCATTCACAGAGGAAACAACAATATTTCGTATAGCCAGTTTACAATTCTAAAATTAAAGCCACTACTTTTAAATCTGCACATATTTGCCATTTGTGTTCCACATATTTAATCTTTTCCAGAATTAGTTTTAAAATATCATAGACTCCTTTTAAATAAACACTGTATGCATATTAATTCAACGAACCACAATTTTAACAAAGAATTTAAAATATTACACGTAGAAAATAAGGGCAAAAAACTTAATTTATTAGTCACTCGAAATTAATAAATTAAAGAAAACCGACAAGATCCTCAATGATCAATTAGAAACAAATAATTCACCCTTACTCAATTTATTTATTTGATATTCAGACAGTCACATATTGTATTTTTTCATAGAATTTCTTTACCTCCCTGTAACATAATGTAAACCCCTAGTTTTATTACTTAAGAACAGTATTGTATAAACAGTAGTGAAAGTTTTGTGCATAGACATTTTAGTAATAAAAAGTACCCATTCCTTCAACCATTTAAAATAAAACATGTGTTTGTTACGGTATACTTGTGTTAAAAAAAAAATTTGTACATAAGTTAGTTATATGCCTGATGAAGCTCAGGTTGGAGCGAAACGATCGTTTCAGTGTAAATTAAAAAGTGAAATTCATTAAAATTTGTTTTATTTTATCTTGATAATAGTTAAAAAGAGATAGCCTTACACTTGTTATTAGCACACCAATCATTTATAATATTTAAATCAGTTTGAAGTTGTTCACGTTTTCAGTGACTGTTAATTTTAACATAAAACTCCACATCATCAGCGTACAATAAACAGATTGACCTGAGCATAGCTGGCAATTCATTTATGTATAGTACAAAGAGCGGAGGTCCTAAAAGAGATCCCTGTGGAACTCCACTCCTCGCATGAAATCTATGCGATTTAGTGCCCTCACATTCAACAAAATTAAATTGATCCGTTAAGCAGCTGGAAATAACCTTGATGTAATTGGGACTAATACTGAAATTACTTAATTTAGAGATTAAAACGTGATGGCGAATTTTTTTGAACGCTTTACTTAGATCAGTATATACAACATCTACTTACAAGGGTTGATCAAAGGCATTTGCTATATATCGGGTTTCAGTCATTAAATTAGCTTTTGTAGATCTACTCCTTACAATACAATAATGCACTTTTTGCTAACTAAAAAAAAAGACTTTTTGATACATGTTGCCATAAAGAGAATTAAAAGATCTTTTGAATGAGTGGTCACAAGACATCTTCCCTATTTAGATTTTCATGGTTGGTGCTGCTGCACCCTCAGGAATGATTTTATTACAATCGGCGGCTTTGCTGGATATTGGGATGTGGTTGCCGTGCTAATAATAATGCAATTATTCTAAGATAAATAAAATAGTTAGTGGTGCTGGTGAAGTTTCATCAAAGTGCCAGGACGTGCGTGATATTGGTTAATTTAAATAAATATACTACAACTTACTTACTAAATAAAACAAAAGAGCGTTGTCCTTAAAGTTTGTATTTATATTTACACAAGAAAGAAATTGAAATTGGTATATTTAAAAGTAATTAAAACAAAAGTAATATATACACAAGGAGCGGTATTAAATATGTAATTGAAAATTAACACACAATACTCTGAAACGAACGTTTAATTGAGCAGTAAATTGAGGGTTAATTGAATACGATTAATATAAAATAATCTCTGTATCGAACAATACAGAGTTACCTTTGGTTGGCGGAGATGGTCACGTGGCCTTCGCAGATATACCTGGTCAAGTATATGTAGAGCGATTCTTGGAAGCGAAAGACACCGGGCGGCATCGTGGCGTGTACTTGGACAGTACGATGAGTAAGATATGTGTTACGAGAGTTCTATCGAGAAGATATCTGATAGTTTTTGTGTCGATAGACACTGGTTTTTGAAAACAGTCTGTTTTATGACCTGAGTCGAAGAGAGGGTCGATATCTTTATTAATAATTAATAAGAAGCGGGACCTGAAGAGTTGTTCTATCGATGGCATAAATATTATTAAAATAACGCTGGTGACATAAGCTTTCTAATGATATGAAACACCATATATAAGAGAAGATGTATAATTAAATTAAAACAATTTAAAATGAAATGTATCTAGAAATTCCACAGTGCGGTTGTTGCCGGGTCCGGTTGAAAACGAAGAGTCTCGTCGGTCAGGATATAACAAAAGAAATGCTTTCTCTTTGTAAACGAATATTCAGAAGAAAAAATGTCTTAAGTTATATATTATTTTAAAATCGAGATATTTAAAGAAGAAATATGATGTAAAATAGTTATTTACGAACCAAGTGCGTGAAATCATATTTCGCGAATGAGTGACCAGTTTATGGACACGAATTCGCGAAATGTTTCACGCACGAAGTTTGTACAATATTTTTTGTACGAGAACTATAAATAATAATAATATTTATATAAAATATAAATATAATTTCAAAATTTTTATATTTATAAGTCTTTTTAACAATATTACTAGTATCTGTCAGGATGGCCGAGCGGTCTAAGGCGCCAGACAAAGGTTTACCTTGCCCGTTATACGAGTTCTCGGGCGTTCTGGTCCTCTCTGAGGGTGTGGGTTCGAATTCCACTTCTGACAATTTTTTTTTTAGTTTTCTATAAATTTAAAAAATAATATTTGTTGCTGTTCTAACATTGAATTACATACCTTCCAAATATAACAATTTCTAATTTATTTCCTTTTATTTTCATAGAAAAACAACGAACTGGGTAGCACATTAATAAGGTTAGGGATTTATGATTTTAAAATGTCACTAAATTAATCAAGTTCCAGGAAGTACCAACTTTACTTTTACGCACTCGTGTTTAAAGTGACTTTTTACGCACGCAAATCGAATCGTGAAATGACAGGTTTTGATAAGCGAGTACAAAAATAAATTAAAATATTCTATATGCGGAGCGTAACAATTTTAAATCGTCAGTTGTCCCAATTGATACAAAAATTAACAACTTTCATAATTTTATATCAATAACAGCAGGTAAAGAGTTATTCGAGGTGACTCGTTTCAATTGAAATGCCCTGTATATTTAGCGGCCTCTATTTCAAAAGAATTACTCCAAGTCACAAATGCATTGTTTCTTTTTTAAAAGAAACAATTCCTCTAAACTTTCCATGACTTGCACGTTCCTCGACTATTTAACTGATTAAATATGTATGATCGGAGCCAACTTACTGCGTAACCCTTTTTTGGGGACTAATACAAATAAATTATGGCAACAGGTAAACCTACCCGAGAAAAATACCGCAATAGAAACAATTTACTGAATGATAAATTTCACGTCCGGCTTTATAAATGGGACTATTAGAAAGGGGGGTTTATACACGCACTGTAGTGGGGCGTCGATTTTCTTTTGTTCCTTGTGTTTTATTTCGCGTCGTAAATATTATACAATAATGAGGTAATTTGTAAAATGCAGGAGGATTTCATTTGACTTTTTTCGTGTTGGCAACAATTGCGTATACTCAAAGATATCGTCTCGAAACTAAAATAAGAAATACCGGGTGTTTTTTTTATAGAGGTATAAAACTTTAAGTTGGCAAAACTTTTTTAACTGGCGGCCATTTTGTCAGTCGTCAAGTGATTTATGTTTAGTTTGGTTTGGCATTTCAACATGAATAGACTGACGCCTGAACAACGCTTCCAAATTGTGCAAATTTATTTTGAAAATCATGGTTCTGTTCGAAATACGTATCGCGCACTACGTCCATTTTACGGTCAACATAATCGTCCATCAGAGCAATTAATTCAATTAACTATGGAATGTTTTCGCACCACGTTTACTATAAATGATAATACGCATCCACAGAGACGTCGTACAGTCTGTACAGAAGAAGTCATTGCTGCTGTAGAGCGTAGCGTAGAGCAAGACCCGAATCAGTCTATCCGCCATCGTGCACAGGAATTGGATATGTGTCCATCCACTTTATGGAAGATTTTGCGGAGAGATCTTGGTTTGCGTGCTTACAAAATCCAACTCGTGCAAGAATTGAAGCCACACGATCACCTAGCAAGGCGTAGATTCGGTGAATGGGCCCAAAACAAGATTGATGTTGATCCCGATTTTCATAAGCGAATTTTGTTTAGCAATGAAGCTCACTTTTGTTTGAATGGATAAGTCAATAAACAAAACTGCCGTATTTGGAGTGATGGTAATCCTCAAGTGTATGTTGAGACACCGTTACATACAGAAAAACTGACTGTTTGGTGTGCTTTATGGGCTGGTGGAATTATTGGTCCGTACTTCTTTAAAAACGATGCTGGTCAGAACGTTACAGTCAATGGTGACTGCTATAGAGCCATGATTACTGACTTTTTCGTTCATCAATTGAACAACCATGATGTGCAGAAGCTGTGATTTCAACAAGACGGCGCAATATGTCACACAGCTCATGCCACAATTGATTTATTGAAGGAAACGTTTGGTAACCGCATAGTTTCACGTATCGGACCCGTGAATTGGCCTCCAAGATCGTGCGATTTAACGCCGCTAGACTATTTTCTGTGGGAATATGTGAAGTCGCTAGTCTACGCCGATAAGCCCGAAACGATTGACCACTTGGAGGACAACATTCGCCGCGTTATTGCCGATATACGGCCACAAATGTTGGAAAAAGTCATCGAAAATTGGACCTCCAGATTAGACTACGTCCGAGCCAGCCATGGCGGTCTTATGCCAGAAGTCATATTTAAATTAAAATGCCAGAAGATTATCTTTCGAATAATGTAAATTTCATGTCAATTTAAAAAATTCATCTTTGTTTTATTCCATTTCAAATTTCTATACCTCTATAAAAAACACACTTTAGATTCAATAAACTACGTTTAAATCGTACAATTAATTTTACTTGTTATATTTTCGTGTATAAGTATACTAAATGTCGACTTGCCCCCGAGGGTTATTAACTATTGATTATTGTAGAATTGCTTGATTGGTCGGTCTGAAAATAACACATTTACTTAATCGAAATTTGCAATTTATTTGAACGTCGTGTTACAAAAAACATTAATTAGCAATAAATTATAAGATCCGTGACATACTGCTATTACCGAAAGAAAAACAAAATTGTTTTGAATTTAATTTAATTTAATTTAACCATTAAAATTCTTCACGAGTCACTTGAAATCCATTATTTTTAATAATGTAAAATAAAACAAAACAATTAATTTATTTAATCTTCACTATATAAAACATATATTTACTAAACGTTTACAGAAATGTGACGCGTTTCGCTAACACTGTAGCTTTATCAAACGACGGTGGTATAATGATTATTCTACAAATGAAATGAGTGTATGCACATAAATTTGGTAATTACAGGTATATAAAGAAAGAAAGGATAAGCTGTTAACAAATAAAGGGAGAGATTAGGCATTCAAACACAATAATCACGTGGAAAAACCCTAATTAAATAGAGAACTATTTATATCTAGTTGGTCCTTCAGTAAATTCCCAGACTTTTTATTTTTATTTATTTCTAGGGCTTCTAAGTGGTCTAATTTATGCGATTTATTTTGTACATGTAAGATTTCAAACTCCGGATCGAATGAATGGTTTTCAGATAATAAATGATTTGAGTAATTATAATCTAGTTTTTTGTTATCATAACTACGTTTATGTTCTGCAATTCTAGTTTTGAAATTTCTGAAAGTTCTACCAATATAAATTTTGTCACAATTACTCCCACATTTTAATTTATATACCCCTGATTTATTAACTTTGGAAGATTTGGATTTATTGTTTTTAATGAACTTGGCTAAATTGTTGTCTGTTTCAAAGCATGTATTTAGGTCTGAAGTTTCAAAACATTTTTTAATTTTAATTGAAGGTTTTCCTATGTACGTTAAACTTTTAAATTGATTATTTTTATTTTTACTCTTATCAGAAGGAAATACTTGTTCTAATGTTTGCTTGTACATTTTCTTAGCTATCGTATTATCAATTAAATTTGGATAATAGTTATTATTGACAGCTATTTCTTTAATAATATTTAATTCTTTGTTGTAATTATTAGTCGTTAAAGGAATTGTTAAAAATCTGTATGTCATACTATTGTAAGCTGTTAATTTATGATTATATGGTTGGACTGAACTATTATGAATTGTTATATCAGTATGTGATGGTTTATGAAATATGGAAAAATTATGTTTATTATTTATTTTTGAAATAGTAAGGTCTAAAAAGTTGATAGAGTTATTTTGTTCAATTTCTACGGTGATATTACTATGGATTGTATTTATATATGTTACAAAACTATCTAATTGTCTAGTGGCACCAGTAAAGCTGGCTAAAATATCATCCACATATCGGTGCCAGTCAGATAAAGAAACTATAACACTTGTTGATATAAAATTTATATTTTATATTCCTTGAAAAAGGCATCATTTGCCTAAACATGTAGGATTGTTTTAAATATATATATTTTGAAGTAAAACCAGACCTTAAATCGCTAACAAATTGAATTTACCATAACATACAATGGTCACGAAAAAATTATCTATATATATATATATATATATATATATATATATATATATATATATATATTGAAGAAGGCCTTAGGGAAATATATGTTTTACGGTTATATATAGAAAAGCTGAATTATGAATATTATAAATGAATTGTAACTGTTAAGGGCGATATTGATAAATGTACGACAAATATCTATTTTTTTAAATATGATAATATGTGTTACATATAGATGGGGTTCTTTATCATATTCTGTTGCATGCGTACAAATCTGAAATGCATAAATGTTATACGCTAAGTGCACTTGCCCTTAAACAGCTGTTTATGTACTCAACTTCTCTGTAAGGTTATTCTTTGTGTGTATGTGTGTGTGTGTGTGTTGCACTTTATAACTTTGGGTGTCCAGCTAGTAAAGAACAAAAGTACTCTTGGTTGGTACATATACAATGCACCTTCTAGTGGGGTCGGTGTCTAAATAGAATATACACCAATTTTGTTGGAGGTTATACAATAAACAATGGTGAATAAAAGACTTTAATGACGTAAAATCAAAGCAGGTAAGTGATTGAAATTATTATTAAATTATAATTATAATGAAAGTGTAACATGTCACGTGTTAAATTAAATGTGATCAACTTTCTAGGTTAGCAAAACAATTTAAATACATGTTACCTACATAACTTCTAATATTTAAATGAATTTAGTATCTAATTAAATATAATAACAAGAAAACTGGATTCTTTTAACTTAATTTGCATTCATAAACATCAAATGTATACTAGGTTATAAATTTTTAATAATACATAGATTATGTTTATTATTTAAATGAAATGAATTAATTTTGCATTTTCTATAGTTCATTGGAGATTAAAGAATACTTAAGTGAATGGGTTCAGGCCTGTTGTCACTGGATATGGTCTGGAAAGTCGATTAATGCAGGATACGATTTTCTATGGGCAATGGCGCGTCGTTTGGCCTAGAATTCTCCTATAGCAGTTAGCTTCCCCGGTAAACAGCGATTCTTGATTTCTAAGGTACAGGAAATCGGTTGGGCACGTAAAATACTTCAAACAGGTACTGGATGTATAGGTGAGGTATTACTAGTGTTTTATAACTATAAGTTTCTAATTTTATTTTGTGTATTTTTCTTTTAATTTTCAGAGATGCACTTTTATATGATGCGGCATTTTTAATGGCGTTTTTATTCTGATGACGCCAACTGTGTTTTGTTTTCCAGTTGGCTTCTTATTCGTTAATTCGTATGCATTACTTTAATCTCGTCATATTTTTCTAAAGAAAATAACAATTTAATCATTGCAAATATACATGAGCTTAACATAAATTCTAAAGTTTTTTATAATATATAAATAATTAATATGTAAATGTTAATAAGTTTACATAATGTTATTTTATTGTAGTGAACTCTCCCGCTGTATTTATTTTAAATAAGTACAGTTTCACCTAAAATATTATTATCTATTTTTGATAATCAATTAAGTTGACATATCTTAGTAAATACAAGATTTCGAAATAAAATAACTAAAGCAACTGAAAGAATAGAAATAAAGAAATGTGAGAATTAATTTTATGCATTACAATAAACGCGAAATCAACTTTATTGATATACCATGAGAAGAATTCAGTTTTCGAAATTTCCTATAATTCTAATCAGTACATTAGTTTTTAAAAATTCTGTTATTTGTTCCCCTAGGCATCCTTATGTTCAGGTTTGCCTTATATCAAAATATATATATATTTCTTATGCGTTCATTTAACATATCATTTGGTAAAATTCTTGGAGTTTCGGCTTTATATTAAATATTTAAATTAATAAGTTCTTTCGCGAATTGACATTACTTCGCAAAATAACTTACTAATTTAAATATTTCATATAAAGCCGAAACTCCATGAATGTTATCAAATAATATATTAATTGAACTGCTAAGAAATAGATCTTCTCTGTGTTATTATAATGGTTGAGGCTGAAAATTTAGCAATTCCAACCGACGACAGAATATTAACATCTGTTCCTTAAAAAGTAACTTAAAGCGCTCCCCGATAGATTCGAAATGACAGTCCTTCATAGCTCAGGTGGTAAAGCGCTGGTCCGGCAAACCATGGACATGGGTTCGAAGGCAAAATTTTTTCAATAAAAATTTCACATAATTAGCGTCGTAATTGTAGATAGCAATTTTACATTGACATTACTTCTCGAAATAATTTACTAATTTAAATATTTAATATAAATCCGAGACTCCAATAATTTTATCAAATGATATAAATATATATATATATATATATATATATATATACATATATATATTGATGCATCGAATTAGAGCGGCAATGGCGTGTAATGTGAGAATTCAATAATTATGAATTCTCATTAGCACTACGTTTATCATCATTTGTATATATATACACGCAGTATAGAAATGAAAGTCGTATCTATTTCTGGGTAAGGTGTATTGACAATTAGTAATAACTATGAAACGTCGACGTCTGCACATCCCGGATGTATACGGCTTTCACACATTTTTCATTTTCCCGGACAACCTGGACGGTTGGTGCCATGACACGTTGCAGCTACATTCTTAGACAAAGGTGATTTTGTCATGTGTAGAAATTGATGCAACGAATTAGAGCGGCAATGGCGTGTAATGTAAGAATTCAATAATTATGAATTCTCATTAGCATACGTTTATCATCATTTGTATATATACACGCAGTATAGAAATGAAAGTCGTATCTATTTCTGGGTAAGGTGTATTGACAATTAGTAATAACTATGAAACGTCGACGTCTGCACATCCCGGATGGATACGGCTTTCACACATTTTTTCATATATGTATATATATATATATATATATATATATATATATATATATATATATATGTATATATATATATAAGTAGACCAGGAGTCTTTGCCGTTAGAACATGTATGAAAGGGATTTTTTCGGGGAATCTAGCAAAATTAAACTCTATTAATTAAGTCAGTTCTTTATTCTTTAGCCAATATTTCGCACCGAAATTCGAGTGCTTCATCAGGGGATCAAAATGTGAACATGTTTTGTCTGGAGAAAATTACTCATATGTTTATAATAGTGTAAATTGATAAAACTAATGTCAACGGACTTACACTTAGTTGTTTTGAGATTACATTATAAAAAAACACAGGACAAAACACATCTAAAAGGAAAGCCACACACGTGCATTATTGACGAACAAAAGAATTAATCGCATGCAACCATGTTGTTGCCACAAAGTTAAAACTTGCAATCTAATTAATTAATTGCAAGTTTTAACTTTGTGACAACAACATGGTTGCGTGCGATTAATTCTTTTGTTCGTCAATAATGCACGTGTGTGGCTTTCCTTTTAGATGTGTTTTGTCCTGTGTTTTTTTATAATGTAATCTCAAAACAACTAAGTGTAAGTCCGTTGACATTAGTTTTATCAATTTACACTATTATAAACATATGAGTAATTTTCTCCAGACAAAACAAGTTCACATTTTGATCCCCTGATGAAGCACTCGAATTTCGGTGCGAAATATTGAGCTAAAGAATAAAGAACTGACTTAATTAATAGAGTTTAATTTTGCTGGATTCCCCAAAAAAAACCCCTTCATATATATATATATATATATATATATATATATATATATATATACAGAGTAAATATCTACAGCAATAAGACAAAAATGCCGTATACTACAAACCCGGAATGTATGCTGAAGAAGCCCCTGTATAAGCGAAACATTTGTGTCAAGATCAAACTATTGAAAGTTCTATTTCCATTTTAAATAAAACAGTATTATACATTTAATTAATAAGCTTAACAATAAGGTAATAAAGGCAATATTCAAATACAATGTTATTCAATTTTATTTAAAGTAAAACGCGAATCACTCATCAAAATAACAATTCATTTCTAACTAAGAAACGAAGTAAGCTTGGTCTAAGTAAAACAATATTACGCTATACATAATCGTACTAAATACATACTCGTATATGTAGATATATAACGGCTATTTCCGTCTATTTTACAGGCCTTGACAAAACCTTTTATGGTATAAATAAATTATTTGAAAGATTTGAGAAATGTATTATCGTTAAGGGAGAATACAACGAAAAAGAAAATTAAATTTGTTTAATTTCACCCTTCTTCATTCCGCGAATATATTGACACCCCACCCTCTGTCATATAGTACTACCTTTTAAAAAATTTCTTAGAGTTATGCTAATAGACTGTAGTTTTTACATTTTTTATCAACCTATATGATAACTAGAGTTTACCATCGGCGAAGGCTATACCGCAAGCGAATATGAAATTGCACTGAAAATTTAATTTCGTATCTCTTCCTAACGTTCCGATGTAAATATCGATTTCAGGGGAAATTCTTAATAAAAACGATGAAAAGCGGAGGAAAACTACCATCTGAAAACGATGTAGTATATATATATATATATATATATATATATATATATATATATATATATATATATATATATAGTTTATTAGATTCATGAAAAATTTAAAAATCGCTGCAGTATATGTAAATAATAAGAACGACCGTAAAAATTGATTAAATCTAACTGATATTGCCTGAATTTTATAGTTACGGATCGTGATTAAATTTTTCATATTCCTTTTAGGTGGACATAAAGAGCTGATATTACTTTTGATTGGTGAATATCATAAAATTTTCGAAACATATATGGAGTTATTTACTCATAATAATAATAATAATATCGTTTATTGCTTAACAGGTCAAACCCAGTTGCAGGACAATAATAAACAAATGCAAGTGTATAAAAAATACTAATAATAATAATAATAATATTAATATTAAGTTAAGCGGAAGTAATAACCTCACAAAAACATACGCTGACAAAATCAATTAGTATCTGCCGTTAGCAGATGAATTAAAACAGATGTGGGACATGCAAACAGCAGTGATTGTTCCAATTGTGTTGGGCGCTAAGGGTGAAATCTCAAAAAAACTTTTCGAAAGTCTGAGAGTAGCAACATCTATAAAGCGCTGCAAAAATATGTACTTCTGGACACGTGTAACATTGTCAGAAGGGTAATTCGTAATGACGGGGGTACTTTCCAACACCAACAACAAGATAGCCATCTTGTCTTTTGGGAGACCGATGAACTACTCAGAAACCAGAAATAAGGACGTGTATCGCCTCAGCAATCTGCATCATGGGAGTCGATGCGGCTTTCCAAAAGATGTTTGTGTTTGCAATGCGATGCGTAAATGTGAAATATTGACGAGAAATAATGCGCGGAACACGAAGGCCAACGCCAGAAAGCAAGTCCGAACAGTCAATCCCACCACTGATTAATTTACATAAAAAAACTTGCTTATGCAGCATCCTATGATCAGACAATGACATTGAAACTCAGATATTCGCTGAATTCTCTCTACAACAACATTCTGAGTATCGTGAAAGGCATACCAAACAGCAGATCCTTACTCAAGCTTACAACAAGCACAAAATATAATATTTTTTTGAGAGATAGACGTTTTTGAAAAATTTGGTAGATCGTAGGATAAAAACTGATGTTTTACTCACTGAAAGGCACATGTTTTGCACGTACATATTGAAGTTTAAGCAGTGATTTGAATGATATTCCAAGATCCCTTATAGCAGCAACTCTAGAAAGCATATAACGGCTATATGCTTTCTGAACATCTGTAATAATAAATCACGGCCTACAGATAAGGTTAAACGTTAAGAAAACATTCCTTATGACATTTCCTTTAGCTTTGATTTTTCTTGGAATCACTTAGCCTTTATTAATTAGGTAGGAGCCAAAGACTATGAGCATGTCCTAGTATGGACTCCTATTCCTCTTTACAAGTTCACCTGATTAAGCTTCCGTTCTAGCACTGCAGCCTACAGAGTTATTATATTTCGCCTGCCCCAATTTACAGTAACCAATCAAGTATTCTAGTATTATGTACAAAATTGTACAAATCTCTGGCAGAGTGTTCTGTTTAACTCTAGCTCTAGTTTATGTTGCCCAAATAATAGATGTCTCTTATGATCTAGTGCCTCACAATCGCAAAGTAAATATTTTGGTATTTTTTGGTTCCTAATTGCATAATCTGCACCTAAAGTCTCCTTCATACAACCCAATATTATGTAAGCGCTCCTTTACTGGTAAGTGGCCAGTCTTGAAGTCCACAATAATATGTAGCTGGTTCCTCCACAATAGCAGCAGTTCTTTAGGTCTTCGCCAGCACAGATCACCTATGAATTCCATGCCGAAGTTTTGTCTGGGTACATTTTCCCAATATACTTAACCCATTAACTTCCAAATTTGTATTATCGACATTTTCTGTAAATTTAAATTAAAAATAGGATTATATTAAAGGTAATAGGTCAATTTATTCGTTGGCAAATAAATATACGCCATTTTTCAAAAAAAAATTTAAGTCCATTTGGGACCCATGGCACTTGCCGTTACAAAAATTAAAAAAAACTGAACCAACATTTCAAATTAAAGAAAAATATTTATAATTTATGCCAATTAGGAAAACATTCCATATGCAGTCCAATATTGCATTTTTTACACTGTTTGCGAACGTTTGTGTCACATATGGCACATTTTCTTTGTTTTGCATCAATCGTTCGCTCCAAAACATGTCCAATGGGATCAAATCTAACATCGTCAGGCACGCGGCTTTTCCTCACCTTACTAGAACTTGGTCTTCCGGAAAATTTAGGATCGGATAATGATTCTTTCTTCAGATAAGTTCTGGCAATAATGCGTCTAAAATCTAATAATGGGATGCTTCCATTTACTGCAGTATAAAGAGCGTGGGCGTTAACAACCGCAACGTCAATCGTATTTGTGAAAAGAGGGAAATGTCATTTCTTATCTCTAAATTTGATTCGATACTTTTGCACATTCAAGTCGAACTTGTCGACCCCTCCCATATGTTTATTGTATTGTATTGTATCCGACAATGGTCTATCGACATGGCATGCTTCCGTCAAACGTCAATGACAAATGTATTCTGACTATTACTTAAGTAGTGGGGGTGGACGTTTTTAAAAACGGCTTCTGCGCACCTCCTCCTCGCGCCAATTTAATTGGCGCTTGCTATACAGAAGTAAATAATTCTATCGATGGTTTTTACACTGCATGGCTATCGCGATCCAAAGACTTTTTGATCATATATTACTTACAACGCATGTTTAAATTAACAGTCCCCTTGTGTTTATAATTCTAACAATTAGTTTTACGAATACTACTCAAATTATTGCTGAAAATAATATAAATTAAGTATTAATTTTATTATATAGCGTTGACTAGAGCGCTTTGTACATTTACGTAGCTAGTATTTATATTAACAGTCGTTTTTGATCAATATATTATGAATTTAGAACTTTACGTATTGTATTTATTTGAAAACTTTAGTCTAAAAGTTTGTACTGAATAAATTATGTGCGTTAATCATCTTATAGTTTGTACAACAGTTCGTATTGATTTATGTTCCGATGCCAGACGCGAAGTGCTTACGTTGCATTTCACCTTATGTACAGGTCTAGAATGATATTACAAAATAAACTCTGAATTAATGTGTACTCGCTAGTATGTTGCCTTTATATCTGTAGCAGGAATATTTATATACAGTCTAGCCTCAATAATGCCGTCAATGTAACAGAATTGTACGAAATTATGAGTCGGGATATTTCATAAAACCATAAGCGTATCAACCTATGGCTCCTTAGTAACTGATAGCGCGATGAAACAGCTAGTGTGGTATAGATATGTACAAAGAATGAAAAACACAAGGCTGCCGCAAAAAATATGCGATGAATTCTATCAAATCGTAGGAAACCCGGAAGACCGTAAAATATCGAAAGAAGGTATCTAAGAGCAATGAGTTCGAGAGATCTATGGAACGACATGAAAGTTAGGCTGGCATGTGACACCGTCGCCGCACGTTTTAAAACGTGCATGTCAGCACTTGCTTGGTAGCTACTCAATAGCCACTATTTATACTAGGGAATGGTACGAATAACATTACCACATCGATATCATTGCGTTGTACAAAGTGGAAAAGAGTGTGGGACCGATTTTTACTGCTCTTTCGCCTCTTAATATTAAGGAACGTTTCGTATACTGTACCATTGTTTCATATATCATCGTTATGGAACCGGTTGTTCGCGTTTTTAACGTATGTCAAACATTGGTACAGCGGTTCGTGCAAGAATCGCCCAAAATCCACTACGAAAACAAACAATCTTTTCCTGTGAACTGAACGTCGCACTCATAAGCATCTATCGCCGAATCATTCGGCAAGTGATGAAGGCTTATAAAAGAAACAAAGAACATCTTTTAACACCGGCTATACGAAGAGACAGAGCGAATACTTTGTAGAGTTGTTATGGCAAAAGAGGTTACCACAAAATCTCTCGGGCGAGAAAATTTTTGCTTTTAAGCAAAAATTTAATCGACAGAATGCGAAATATATTCGAAGCTCCCTGGGGGGCGAAAATAATGGTGCATCGTGATTAGCATACGGCTTCAGTAATCACTTGCTTTTACGTCTCTTACTCATGTTTGGGGTTAAAGCATTGACACCAGCATACTTTAAACTGTGTTGTAAACTATGGAGAAGCCTCTGATAGACTCCTTGTTTGGGGGAGAAGAAATAATAATAATAATAATAACAGTAATACATACATTTGTTGTGTTCAGCCTTAGCCTACGAAGACGAATCTTTAATGATCGTAAAGTTTTGCAGTTGAATTAAACATATATGTATATAGGTATAGTAAATTCAATTTGTTGGCGATTTAAGGTCTGGTTTTACTTCAATTTATATTTTATATTTCTTGAAAAAGGCATCATTTGCCGAAACATGTAGGATTGTTTTAAATATATATATTTTGAAGTAAAACCAGACCTTAAATCGCCAACAAATTGAATTTGCTATAACATACAAAGGTCATGAAATAATTATATATATATATATATATATATATATATATATATATATATATATATATATATATAATGGGTGTTTCAATAAGAGTGCAAGATTTGAATTGCCCGCCATGCTTGATAGTCATAATGACACGTGATTATGATGTGACAGATCGAAAACTGACAGATGGGAGTTAGCAAACATGGAGCACTACACGATAGAACAACGCGCACTGATTGTTAAACATTATTATCAAAATGGTGAAAGTTTGATTGCCACCATTCGTAAAGTGCGTCCAATATTCGGTCGACAGAATATTCCTAATTCAGCTACAGTGAAAAGAATAATCGAAAAATTCGAAAGGACTGGTGCGGTTAGTGATGTGAAACACACGACTCGAGCTCATAGAGGTCGTTCAGAACAAAACATGACGGCAGTTCGCGAGAGTGAGGCCCAGAGTCCAGAGACGTCGATTCGTCGTCGTCGTGCACAAGAATTGGACATTACAACAGCCACTCTTCAGAGTATTCTGACTCAAGATTTGCATCTACACTCTTACAAAGTTTAATTGACGCGACAACTTCTGCCAACAGACATGCACAGCGAAGAGAGTTCACCATTTGGATACTTGATCAAACAGAAGTGAATGCCGATTTTGCGGACAAAATCATTTGCAGTGATGAGGTCCATTTCCACCTCGATGGCTTCGTAAATCGGCAAAACTGCCGCATTTGGGGCTCAGAAAATCCACGAATGATTCATCAGAAAGCAATGCATCCGAAACATGTTACTGTTTGGTGTACATTGTGGTCTGGAGGAATAATTCGCCCGTATTTCGTTGAAGATGCGGAAGGTAATGCGGTAATGGTGAATGGCGAACGTTATCGTGATATGATAACGCAGTTTTTTGTGCTTCAATTGGAAGATATTGCTCTTGACGACATGTGGTTTTAGCAGGACGGGGCCACATGTCATACCGCCCGTGAAACATTCACTGTCTTCCACGAGTTTGCTCCTGGTCGTGTTATTTTCTGATTTGGTGACCAGAATTGGCCGCCACGTTCTTGCACCTTTGGATTTCTGACTGTGGGGTTATCTGAAGTCACAGGTTTATGCCGATAAGCCCACAACCACCGAAGCATTCAAGGCCTAAATTAGACGCTCTATCAATGAAATACTGCCATATGTATCCAATAATGTTATTGCGAATTTTGTCAAAAGATCACGCGTATGCTAGCAAAGGCATGGCGGTCATTTACAAGATATTTTGTTTCATACATAATTCCCAAATGTATACATTATAAATCAATCAATATTTCAAAACTTTACTACAGAAAACCATGTTTTATTGAACCTTAAAATCTTGCGGTCTTATTGAAACACCTTTATATATATTGCAACGTTAAAAAGTTCTACTAATATTTAGCTTTACGTTGTTGTGCCAAAATAAAATAATTTATATAGCTCTACGTTCAGACACAGAACATACAGAAGCGACTCTTGTCGACACCTTTGATCTTTCAGAGTCCGATTTGGGTGATCTTCGCCATCTTTTTGTAGGTACTTCAAAGCGCCAAGTTTAAATGTTATTGATACATAGTTCAATATTGTAATACTCAACATTATGAAATTATAGTATTAGTGATATTTAAGTATTGCTTTTTTTAAATTAATAAAGTGGAATATATAAAAAATTAAAATAAGCCTTTCCAAATACAAATAACCATAAAAAATAGCATTTAATGATATACAGTAAGATACAAAAGTATTTTTAATAATATAAAATATTATTAAAAATCTGGTGTGAAGAACACAAATACAAGTTCACTATTAATATTTTTGTGAACGTGTCCGAACATATCCCTCCCCAGAGGAGACGTAGATACGTATTTCGCCTCTCTACAGGCTCATCGGTACGCCCCTGCTGGAGAAAGGATATCTTCAGACACATTCACAATAAAGAACCACATCGCCACATCACAGAAATTGTCCAGACCGAGTGTAGAAATAAATTCAGCGCTGCTTGTTGTCAGACAGATGTTTCAATTATTCTGATATATACAGTAAGCATTTAATTCAAAAAAATTAAGGAACAACAAAGCAAAAAATGGTACAAATGGTATATACAACACTTTATTGCATATTTATTACTATACATATGATTGGTTATGCATACACTGCGTGACGTATAAAGCCCGTACACTAACATATTATTAATGTAAGTCAGGCTTATCAAATTTGACATGTCTTATTTGTCATGTCAAATTTGACTTAAGTTTTACAGGTATTAGCAATGTATGTATAACCTATCAAGTCTGTATAAGTGACGGTGAGAATATATTTGTCCCGTTTACGCATCCTAAAAACTTTGATGATGAAAATTGTTGAATTTTCACAACGAATTAAAATTCACTATTGAAGAAGAAATTAATAACAGTATTAATTTTCTTGATATTTCTTTAAACTATGATAGACAGGGTACTATTTATACAAATTGGTATAATAAACCCACAGCCTCTTTTCGATATATGAATCACCACTCAATTACACCTACAGTATTCAATAAAATGATTATAAATAATCTGACTGATAGAGCAGTAAAACTATCACATACTCAATACAGAAATGATAACATAAAGAAAATTAAAACGATCTTAACAGATAACAACTATCTACCACAACTTATAGACCAAACAATTAAAAAAAGAATCCACCAAATATACAACACTGCAGACACCAATAACAATTTAAACAATGAAACAACATATATCACGATTCCATATGTTCCACAATTACCAGAAAAAACTTAAATACACTTTAAAAAAATATGATATAGCTACAACATATAAACTTAGTAATACTAATAAACATCTATTTTCAAAACTAAAACCTAAAATAGAAACAAAATCGAGAAACACATATCATCTATAAAATACCATGTCGCGATTGCGATAGTTACTAAATAGGCCAAACTAAACAATATTTATACAAAAAAATGCAAGCCCACAGATACTTTAAAACAGACAAAACTGCTTTATTTACACACAAACTACAACGCGATCACCATTTCGATTTTGACAAAACACAGATAATTGATAAAGAACAACACACAATGAAAAGGGAAATTAAAGAAATGATTAGTATTAACCAGGAAATAAAATCAATTAACAACAGAAGTGATATAAAAAATTTAAGCAGTATATACTACAATCTAATCATTTAACGATCTGCAATTTACATCATAATATATGTTGCTGTTTTACATATAAATATATAATATATCTTATATTATTTAAATATCTGTACATTTACTTATCACGCTGACAGTTCCGTGTTTGGATCCTTGACTGGTTGTCCGAATAGGTTTTCGTGGTTTTCCTTCTCGTTTAAGGCCAATACAACAGTTTAACATCTTACACCGCTCCACGGGCGCATACATAATAATAACTCATGCCGTTTTTGATGTCTACCTATTTTTTTAATACTAAGGCATGATTTATTATTATTAAACTGGATGTATCTTTGAATAATTTTATCCATGACAACTATAAATGTATAAGTATGACATTAATATACTTGTAGTATATATGTTGAGCACTTGTGAAATTATTACACTATTAAACTTAAATAAAACACCTTATATTTCACAAACAATAGTATATTAACTATATGTACATTTTATGTGCACTGCACACATCGTCAGTAGTCACTACTGACGATGTGTGCAGTGCACATGAAATGTACATATAGTAAATATACTATTGTTTGTGAAATATAAGGTGTTTTATTTAAGTTTAATAGATTAATATACTTTACTCATTTATATTTTAAATTCTTTGAGAAAGGCATCATTTGCCGAAACCAGACCTTAAATCGCCAACTAATTGAATCTACCACTGAAGGTCACTGAATAATTATATATGTAAATGGTTAATTGTTTCTTTGAATATGGCTTGATAATTATTCACCAAATAAAAATGCTCATTTTACCGTTTCGACTTTTATTATCGTCTTCATCGGAATAATTATCTTGTTGGAGACGATAATAAAAGTCGAAACACTAAAATCAGCATTTTTATTCTATCAATTATATAATTAAGAGAACGAATACGAAAAATATTTGCCGTTAGTGTATAATGTTAGTACAGCAAAAATATATTCAAATTAGGATGTCTTTTATTTCATACCAATATTTCCCGCTTTCCTCAGTGCTTCCTCAGGGATACTACGATAAAATACAGTAGAAAGATATTAGATATAAGTTATACGTACAAAACAAAATTTTACCCTACAAAAAGTTACTCCTGTGTGGAAAAACTACACAACTAAACCATGCATAACCCATCACCATAAGTTTATCTAAGTTCAATAATTCCAAAAAACTTTGACAAATGCAATGAGTCCATGCCCCTTGTTAAAACTTCTTCTTGACTCGCATTATTTAACGCCATTATTTTTACCTAATCGCATCCATCTTTTCTTCCATCCTTTTCTCTCTTTCCTGCATTATTTCCATCGTAGCCTGCATTTTTATTACGATGTCCATCATAATCTTATCCCTGATTACCCTGCCGTGCCCCTCTTCATGTATGGTGTTTACTAGACCTACTCTTGCCCTTGCTCCAAAAGTTGCTCACTTCTTTGCTTTGCTGCAGTTATATCTTCCATCTTTGTGCTCTGTTTCTTGCTTACAACCAATACTACTTCTGTTCGCCCCACGTTGGGCGCCAAAAATATGCTATGAATAGTGGTTTGTAGATTTGATGTGCCACCATCCACAACTAGTCTTCCCAACTAGGTTACTCAGCCGGTAGATTTCCAAATATGAGACTTCTAACTTCTCGGGTTCCAATAAGGAAATCCGTGTTAAAACTAAAATAAGTCTGGCGCCAGTGAATTGTTCACGATATTTATATACTTATTTAAGAGTTACTAAGCAATATTGGCGTTATAGCAGAAATGAAACACAGGATAAAATTTAAACTGAATATTTAATACAAAAAAAAAAAAAAATCTATCTTTATAAAGTATAAAGATTTTGTATTTTACAATAATACATGAGGTAAAATATATTCACTGTAATATTGACAGCTGAGTGAATAAAAAAACTTCCTCTTTATTAACTCCGATCAAACTTATCTAAAAATAATAAAGTTTATTTTTAATTTCTCCCCAGAGAACCACATTGTATAATCAAATCTGATACACGATCAAAATTTACACATGCGCAAACTAACATGTACAAAAGAATAACCCTGAATCCCGTCGAACAAACTTTTCAATTTATAATTATTACAAAGAAATGTTAATAATAATCTTTATTATTTATTTCTAATAATTAAGACAATTTCCTACTTGTTCCAAAACACTAGAACTACAATTAATATAATCTGATTTTTAAATTTATGTCGACATAAAAAAATTATTCTACTTACAATATTTGGAGACTTACGAGAACAGTTGCTTAATCTTTTAAAACCATCAAATTATGAGAATTGAAATCTCTAAAATATATCGGGAATTGAATATCAAATTACAAACAACTAATTAACACAATCGAATCAATCCGAACTTATTTAAATATATAATATATGTTTCAATAAACACAACTGTCTCATTTAATAGCAGATCTTCGTCTCCCACTCAATAGGCCTCAACTTTCACATCCTATCGACCCCGGTAAAACAAGTTTTTTATATTTGCACATTTAAATTCACCTTTGAATATACGCTACAGTTCAACATAATTGTCCATTTATATATAATTATTTTTAATATTATTTTTAGAAAAAATCCATAGCAATATATTGCAACTTGATCATAATCCACATTTTGAAGATATATCAATCTTAAATTCTAATAGTAACAAAACGATTACGTGGAGTATGTAAACATCACGTTAAACAAGTTGTTCTCATTTATACATCTTGGTTACATTCTGTAGTCAATCAATTCCCTTTCTTTCTAACTTGCATACCTAATTTACCTACAGCAATAAGTTAGCAACAAAAAGCAATAAAAATTAATTAAGCATATTTCAAGTGATTCTTTTTTACTTATCTATAATCATCCTATCTAAAATTTACATCAAAGACAGTTTTGAAAAGAGCGAATTTTTGTTTCTCTTCCATGTAATTTTGACACACCCGATATTCATGTATATAAGTGGAGTAGTTACGAAGAGCCAACTAACGTTTAGGAATTAATTCGAACTTTCAATAAACACGTTATTTTTAGATCAAGTTATCAAAGCACCGATCAAATTTTATAGGAGCATTTTCACTCCCCCAAATATCATTGAAGAGTACCATAAAATAAGGAAAGGATAACTCTGTCAGAAATAAAATGTGCGATACCATACTAAAAATGATTAATACATTAACGGACCTACTATTTTTGTGGACTTTTTTATCCGCAATTCCTCAAGATAGCGTAGGAAATATTTATTACCCTGTTATCATGGCGAATTATACTGACCTAAATATATATTATCATCATTCTGTGAATGAGCTGAATCCTCTAACTTGAACTGCAAAATTGGATCGATGTCACTTGTCTATTCTGAGAATTCTAATTATCATGAAGTTGTGAGTGTTATTGATTTTCCGGGAATAACGTTTATATTTCGTCGCCGGTAATATAAATCGTCCGTTTATATTTTTTAAGCACCCATTCGTACGTACATGTGTTCCGCAAATGATATATTACGATGTGATAATGACGCCCTGTTTGAATTATTCCAACCTGTAATTTTTTTACAAAAGATCTGCAAGTAGATACGATTGTGAAGTCGTAAATATCAAACAGGTTTTTAACACTACGTACTTATAAAATATATGACTTAATTATCCATGTAATTTATGAAGATAGAAATCGTGGCAGAAATATGCAAAATTTTTCATAAATTATTGACCTTAACCATTTAACAGCTGAACGGCGCCCTGGCAAGAGCGTCGTACAACGCGAGTCAAGTTCTGTAGGTTAATATTTCGAAGGGATAGATGTGTGATTCATAAGTTTTTTTTTTGAATCAGTACCCTCTTCAGTTTAAATATTGAGGAAACAAAAGTCAAATCATTTGTAATATAATTAGTTGCTCCACACCACGTTGGATGTTCTATAAATTGTAAAAGATAAAAATGCTGTCATAGGTTGAAATCGCCCTTGATCATTTTTAATGGTTTATTTATAATTTTTGAACGGACCCGTATATCATAGAAATTTTGCTTATAAATTGTAATTTTGATCTTTAAAGATTTGTATATGGGTTTTCTTTGCGGATATTTGTCCTAGTGTTAGTTAAAATTGGAAATTTCGTCGTAGTAATTTTCTAGTATGATTTGCATTTAATTAAAAATTACGACATATTTTACGTTAAACTTTAACACTTTTAGAACTTTAAAACTTTTTTCTGAAACTGGTAGTCTCTTAAGAAAATCAGGCAGCCGAGCAGTTAAGAAACGTACACCTCAAGTTGTCAATCGTGTTGAAGAAATAATGGAAAATGAACCAAAAACATCTGTTCGACATTTGAGTCAACAAATAAACCTTTCTGTTGGTACAACTCACAAGTTATTAAAAAAAGATATGCAACTTTATCCATACCGTGTCACAGCAGTACAAGAATTGTTAGAAATTGATTACCCACGTAGACTACAGTTTTGTAATTGGTTTGTAAATATGAGCAATAATGGAGAACTTTCGCAAAGAGTCATCTTTACTGATGAAGCATGGTTTTATAAAACGGGATACCTAAATTCACAAAATACAAGAATTTGGAGTAGTGAAAATCCACATGTAATTAATGAAGAATCGCTGCATCCAGAGAAAATTGGTGTTTGGGCAGCGATAAGCCAAAGGCGAATCATTGGACCAATATTTTTTCAGGGAACGTTACCTGCTCAAAGGTACCGTACGGAAATTTTACAACCATTTGTCAATCAGTTGCATGATGATGAACTTCAAAATGCATATTTCCAACAAGACGGAGCACCTTGTCACTGTACTGCAGAAACTTTGGATTATTTAAGAGAATTTTTTGATGAGCGTATAATTAGTCGAAATACTGAAATTGCCTGGCCTGCACGTTCATGCGATTTAACACCTTGCGACTTCTTTTTGTGGCCTTATCTAAAAAATAACATATTTCGAACACCTATATTGAATTTGAATGATATGCTACAGAGAACCGAACAGAAATGCATGGAAATTAATAACAATCCAGTAATGTTGCAGAATATCATCAGAAATTTTGAACGGAGGATTTTAAAGTGCATTGATCTTGAAGGACAACATTTTCAACATTTGTTATAGTTTTCAATAAATACCTATTATTTGTTATTTATTTGTATGTATGAAACTGTCAAAATATACGACTTCGTAGGTTAAGTAGTAAATTTTAATTTACGACATACTTCAAAATGTTCTCAGTAAATCACATGCTACTAGATTGACTTTTCAAATGAACACTTGTTATAATCCAACGTAACACTTAACAGAAAAATTATGCTACTAAAACATGCAAAAATAATAAAAATGTCATAGAAATTATTGACAGACGGTAATTTACCAATTTACCAGACGACTCAAGCACAGACGATGATTAATGAAAAAAGGTTCTACCTTTTAGGTGACAATGTTCGTTTGTTAACTTAGTGCTACTTTACTTTTAATACTTATGTATATAAGGAACATGACTTAGATACAATTATATACTGCACGTAGTTGAACCGTGACAATTCAATAACAATGAAAGAATTATCGCCGCAAGGGGTACATTAACAGTTGTAAACACATTAAAAGTTAGTTTCTTATAATTCTAAATGCACTATACACACAATTTTGTTGTATATGCAATACCTTCAAACAATGAATAAACAATAAGGTATTGATTGAAATATTTTGTACCTGTCTAATACCGTGTATTGGTATATATTTGCAGCTTCTTGATTGAATAAAATTATTAAAGAATTTCTAAGCTTTCTTAATAATAAATATGTTAATTAACAAACGTAAAAGTCAAAAAATAATATTTTATATAGATATAACGAGCCATCGAAAAAATTCATAATTGGAGTAGACCGTGAAATTGGGTTGGTACTTTAGCCACTTCCAGATAATGACATATTACTTGATGCTTGACAGTTTCATTTGTTTTCGTTGTAAAAAAAGGTTATGGCATTGAAATGATACAACAAAAAAGAAAACAAATAATTTATTTAATATCGAAATCATAATCAAAATTTACATATAGCTACAGAAGTTGTTGAAAATGTTGTCCATTTACATCTAAACACAAACCAACTCTTCGCCGCAATCCAGCAAAAACTTTATGCAGCATTTGCGATGAGTTATTAATCTCTTCACACTTTTCTGTTATGCGAATTCTCAGTTGTTCCAGATTATGAATTGACGTTGAATAAAACGAATTTTTGATGTATGGCCATACGAAAAAATCACATATGTTTAAATCGCAAGACCTAGTTGGATATGGGATTTCAGTGTTCCTGCTTATTATTCTGTTATCAAAAAATTCTCTGAGATATTGAAGTGTTTCACTGGTCGTATGTGCTGTTGCGCCATCTTGTTGGAAATATCCATTTTGTAATTCCTCATCATCCAGTTGATTTATGAATGAGCCAAGTATCTTATTGCGATATCGTGTAGCAGTAAGTGTACCTTCAAAAAAAATTGGATCTTCTTCGACATATTCCAACCCAAACACCAACTTTTTGGGGATGCAATGTTTTTTCAGCAAAAAAATGAGGATTTTCGGAAGACCAACACCTCATATTCTGTGAATTAAGATATCCAGAAAGATAAAACCAGGCCTCATCAGTGAAAAAAACTGTGTTAAGGATATCCTGATTGTGTAGATTATTTTGAAACCATTGACAAAATTCCACTCGTCTTAAATAATCCACTGGCTAAAGTTCATGAAAACATTGCAGCTTGTATGGATGACAATGTAAGACTTTTTTAGGAATGAATTGGCACGTACCATAAGATAAATTTGTTTTTTGGGTCACTACTGGAATGGATGTTTTTGGATTTTCATCAATAATATGCTGAAGGGCTTCAATATTATCAGCTGTACGTTTAGATGGCCTTCCACTCCCAGTTTTTCGACCGACGCTACCAGTCTCTCTGAATAACTTTACACAATTTGTCAAAACATTGTAAAAATCATTATAGTCAAACACTAATTCAGGATGTTTTTCACTAAAATCAGTCATGCATTCCGTAATTGAATACTGCCACTCGCCATTTACTTTCACACCTGTACGGAAGTAACATTCGATAATTTTTGCTTTTTGTTCTATGTTGAATACCATTTTTTAAATAAATTTAATTTTCTTAATAAGAGTTTTGAAAAATTTGACACAAGCTTATAGTTTCAATGTCAAATAATAAATGTCATTATGTGGAAGTGGCTAAAGTACCAACCCAATTTCACAGTCTACTCCAATTATGAATTTTTTCGATGGTTCGTTATAACCTCAACTTATGACAGCAACTATATGATCTACTTTTTCGAAATTCCTGTGCAAATTACACTCAGATAGCAGCGCCATCTAGTCCATTCATATTTGGAATGGCATACAGATAAATAAATAATTATAGTTATTATAATCGGAAGGTTTACTCTCTTTAATAAAACAACCCACTTTAAAAATATAAAACAGTGTTTATTTTATAGCATTTTTGAAAAGAAACCAGCCTGTGACCTACGCTTCAGATATTTAACCTTGACTTTATGAATTAAAAACACATTTCATAAATAAAACTTGTTTATACTCCAAGCATTTGAACAAACATTTTATTTCGCGAAATGTACTGCAAAAAATTTAGACGGTTATTATCTATTTTTTATGTACGACTTCACATTTAAATAATCGTATTAAAGTAACAAAAAAAACAAATAAATTTTAAGTCACGGCCTACTCCAAATGCGTCTGTTTTTAAAAATCGTATATATTCTCTAATTAAAATTTGAACGTAAAGTTTAACGGCAGTTGTACATTGTATTACATGTCGTAAATTTTCCGTTTTGTTTTAAATCGGTTTGTACGATGTTAAATATGATTCTAACTTCCTCGAATTCGACACAATACAAGAAAAACGTAATATTTTTCCAGTTATCTCTCGAAATAACAGACATAAAAATACAATAAGTGCCAAATATCATCTAGACGTTTATTTAGAGTAATTCATTATTATTATGATTTAAATTTTTACTTTAAGCTTTTAAAATAGATGATATTTTTATGATTGCCTGTTAGTTACCGGATGAAAGATAAACTGTGTATAATATCCGTTTTATAAACACGAGCCGATTCGCATAAAATGGATCTGCGGGTTTGGATAGGAATAGCAATTATCGGTTTGTTTTTACAAGTCAATGAGTCGATGTAACAGAATAACCAGGCGATGATTTCGCGTATGCTGTTTAACACATCATTCTATTATGTTTGTTGAAAAGTTCTGTTGTTGTTGTTTTTTAAAAAAATAGGGATTAAGTACCCGTGGTGAAAATATTCCTAAGAAATTGTCTTGCCGATGTCAAAATCCATGTCCCCCGGATTTACTGTTTAACGCGAAATTAATAATGCGTAAAAATAGTGAAAAGTTTATAAAAATTTCAGACGCAACAGAGGTGTCTCCACTATACTCTCGTGCTATGGCAAAACGTAGTAACTGGAGATATTATTTTTTGAGTTTGTATGAACCTTTGCGTAGTGAATCGACTTACTATCTTTTAGTGTGGTAAATGGTGCTTTTAGCTCTCAGTAGTGCAAACAGAAAAACATAGTGCGTACGCTTTCTAATAAATATTAAAAACCCGTCTGCAGCCTACTGGACTCCTGTAACCTCACTTTTGCTGAAATATAAATTAATTCGAAAAACTTGCAGTCACTTGCAGTGAAGAAGACAACACATTGTCAGCGATAAACACAGTATCTCGGTGATCAATTAAATTATGCGCATGCTGTAGTTCCGTTACCAACTCAGGTGCTGTTATTGTAGGTTGTCTTCTAGAATTTAAAACCAAAAATCTGTATTGTGCTGCCGTTGTACAGCGTCTACGACGTGATGTCGTTCAGCCGGACTACCGGCTTTCCTAAAACGCATCCACAGTCGACTGATGACACTTTGCGAAACTCGTATCCATCTTCTAGCCACGTTCAAGATGACTTATTGCTCGATTCATTTGATCTAAACTCAAATGTCGCCGTTCCATTGTTAAACACAATAAGTTACAATCTAGTTTTTAAGAAAAAGCGCCGTATAATGAATAAAATTACAATCTGCCATTCCATTAAATAAGCACACTGAATTCATTTTTTTTGCAACTATCGTTTATATCGAGTTGTTTATTGTTTTCTTAGGACATTCTCAAACAAAATCCATTTCTCTTTGAGCATATATACGTTAAATGTACAATTTAAAATATATACAAGCTTTTCATTTTTTACAACTATCGTTTTTGTCGAGTTGTTTATGGTTTTTTTACGGCGTTCTCAAACAAAATCTATTTCTCATTAAGCATTCGACGTGATATATACGTTAAATGTACAATTAAAAATATACAAGTGTCCCGTATCGTTATGTTCAAATTTTAGGAGTGTAAAGTAGACTTCATTTCAAGTAACAAAAACGCAAAACTTGTATATCAATTTTTATTTGTTTCAAAGTTAACGTCGCATAATAAAATGTTATCCTAAAATAAATAAACACGTGTCGTAGTGCATACAGTAATTTCTTAGAGATCTACAAAATAGAGTATTGGAAATTGATTTATGATAAAGAAGGTTCTTACTTATTTCGTAAGTGTTGAACCATGAATATCATACAATAAACAAATGTTCGGATGACTGTTAACGTTGCATTTTTTAATAAAGGATTAAATTACGTTTCAGTTCATACAACAGCTTATTAGTGAGTTGAAACGTTTTCTTTATTCAAAATGCCTTACCGATTTTCTTCTCAAGAGTATGCGGACATGCACTTTGTGTATGGCTACTGTAACGGCAGTGCACGCCAAGCAGTTATTGAATACCGACATCGCCTTCCCGATAGGCACATTCCTCATTACAGAACGTTTCTGGAAGTACACAGACAATTTCGGGAATGCGGACTGCGTGATTATCTTTTCCACCGAGGAGTAAATTTGCCAGCAGACTTAGAGAAAGAAGCTATTGTTACAAAAGATCCAACTCTCAGTGTACGTCAAATCGGTAGACAACTAGGAGTACCACGAACGACAGTTTGGCGAATTTTAAAACGTGTGGGCTTATACCCATATCACTATCGCAGGGGACACGGTTCGCTTGAGGCAGACCTCTAGCTCGTCTAGTTTATTCTACCTGGATATTAAGACAATCACGGCTTCATTTTAAATTCTGCAGAACAGTCCCCTGGACAGATGAATCTACGTTCACGAGAAGTGGTGTTACAAATCTGCGAAACCTGCACAGGTGGTCATCAGAAAATCCCAAAGCTATACGCATATCTAAATTTCAACATGAATTTTCTATTAACGTTTGGGCGGCCCTAATCGATGACTGGTCGATGATTGATTGGTCCTCTCGTTCTTCCTGGGAGGCTAAATGCGGACAATTACCTTCAGTTTCTTATTGACGAACTGCCAGGTCTTTTAGAGAATGTCACACTGAATGTTCGACGAGACATGTGGTTTCATATGGATGGGGCACCACCACATTACGGAATTGCTGTCCGAAATTGGGTTAACGTCAATTGTCCAAGATAAATTGGACCAGGTGGTCCTGTTGCATGACCACCCAGATCACCCGATCTTAAACCCCTTGACTTTTATTTATGGGGGTACATGAAAAATTTAGACTACGCGCAAGTTTCGAACACAAGAGAAGAGTTGTTGGATCGTATTCACCTGGCTGCCGAGCAAATCCGACAAAACAAGTATGAAATTCGGATAAGTACTTCTTCTGTTGGCTTACGGGCACAAACCTGCATTCAACAAGGAGGTGGACATTTCGAAAATATTATTAATTGAACTTTTTTAAATAAAATGAGTTTTTATTGACTTTAGGATTACATTTTTTTTCATGATCTAATAATCACATTCATAGATCTGCAACTTTGAAACAAATAAAAATGGATATACAAGTTTTGCGTTTTTGTTACTTGAAATGAAGTCTACTCTACACTCCTAAACGATACGGGACACTTGTATACAAGTTTTTATTATAACTTAGAACAAATATCTATTATCAGGATAAAATAAAACAATTTTAATGAATTTCACTTTAAAGAGTGAAATTCATTAAAATTGTTTTATTTTATCCTGATAATAGTTATAATGGAATTTCATCAAGTAAAGGCTGAAACAATTATATAGAACAAATATCCTTAGACTTTTCTTGTGTGTGCGTATATAGGTCAAACGAAACGCTGAATAATAACCAGTTTTAAACAACACATATCTATTAAATTTAATAAATTAGAAAAATCGAACATCGCAAACCATGCATTTAGCCACAGATCACAACGTTTTGGTAGAATGATTAAAACTTATAAAAAACACAACAACCCCTGAGATCTCGACGTATACGAAAGCGTTCATATCGTTAAAAATACCTTTACTGTGCCCATGTTTAACACTTTGATTAGTGGTTTTACCTACTGATGATGATAACTTAGTTGTCGAAATACATATTTAGGATACGATTATTAATTATGGTAAGGGGTTTTATACCTTTTTTGAGTTTAAAATAAGTGAAAAGTCACTTTCGTATTCACTCACCCTCGTAATATTACAGAATATAGGGTATTCAAATAAAATATTGAGTCACTGTATATATTAACATATATCATAACATCTTAATAAATCGATGAAACTACGAAAAAATTTCGTCACAAAATTTGTCAGAGTTTTCAAACTGTTATTCCGCAGTTTATTCACACCCCAGTCGTTTCAAACTTGACGATTTATTTCGGTGCGTATAAATTCGCCAAGTTTACACTTCAGACTCGACATATGATTAATGCTGAATGGTATCCATGGGAATAGTTTGTAAATACTCCCTGAAAATGCCTCTTTCGACAATATAACAGTTAACCCTGCCATCTGCTTGAGTGTGTTGAAAAAAGGTCATGTATTATTTACGACAAACCGGTCACTAAATGTTTTAATAGTTAAATACACCAATTGAGTTTTTTTTAACTAAAATGTTTTCTTCTCTCTCAACATTGAGGAAATATAATGTTTTTATATCTAATTCCAGAAGTTTGATTTTTAATTAAACTTTATTATTTGTGAATTACTCAATAATGGATAATTATATTACATAATTGAATTGATTCGGCTCTTACTTGATGAAGATTCAAAATTTAATATAGAAACAAAACTAATGGTTCAAATCTTCACTTTTTAGTACCTAATCGTAAAATGACAATTGCTTCGCCACCACAGTGGCTTCATCAGGTACTTACAGTGAAAAACTAAATTAAAAATATAAAATGAACAAGGTTAGAATTATTTTACGTTTTTATAAAAAATCTAGGAATTTACAGGTAAGATATATGTTGATCAAACAGGAAGATCATTTGACAAACGTATTGCTAAACATTATTTAGAAATAAAAAACAAGATTACACATTTGCTAATCATCTATTAGAAGAAATATACAAAAAGGTTTAAGTATATCAATACGTTATGCACGTATTACGCATTTGTTACAAATGAAACAGACATGCAATATACATATCTGTAACTGTACACATGGACAATACACCTCGTATTTTCAGCATTTACTTCTGCTTAAGACAGGTGTTTTTGCCATCTGTAGGCGTTATCAGTCATGCTAGTGAAGCAATGTAATACATATATATATATATATATATATATATATATATATATATATATATATATCGGGTTACAACGTTTTACGTCTTCCAATTCCTAATCGCCATTCCCCTCTGTTCATCCATAGGCCCTCCTCCAGATCCGTCTCTCGAATTTCTTTATCCACTCCGTCTCTCCAGCTTCTGCGCGGTCTTCCTCGTTTTCGGTTTCCTTGGGGGTTCCAGTTTAGCACTTTCTTTGGGATTCTGTGTTCTGGCATTCTTTGGACGTGCCCATACCATATTAGCTGTTTGGTTATAATGTCATCTATAATGTCATGTTGTATTCCCATTTCTTGTCTAATGGTTTCATTTGGGACTCTATCTCTCCGCGATTTTCCTGCCGCTCTTCGCAAGAAGTCCATTTCTGTGGCTTTTATCTTTCTTTTTGTTTTTTCTTTTATCGGCCACACCTCTGAGCTATATGTTAATATACTTTTCACGATAGAGTTGTAAATCCTTTTTTTATTTTCTTTTGTAATGGTCTTGTCCCACAGAATACTGTTCAGCATGGAAGTAGCTCTTCTTACCTGTATATTTCTGTCTGATATTGCCTCATCTAGTGTCCCATCCTTGGATATTTTCATTCCTAGGTATTTGTATATATTGCAATGTTTGATGATCTGTCCAGTTGCTAGGTGTAGGTCTTCTTGCTGTCCGCCTATGCACATATATTCTGTTTTTGCTATGTTAACATCCAGGCCCCATTTTCCGTATTCTTCGATGAGCTTTCGGCTCATATATTCCATGTCATGTATATCTTGTGCAATAACTACTTGGTCGTCCGCAAAAGAAAGGGTATATACTGTCGTGTCGTCATCCACTGGCATTCCCATGTTATTGCATTTCCGTTTCCATGTCTTTAGTGCATATTCCAAGTATATTTTGAATAGTGTCGGAGATATACAGCAACCCTGTTTAAGACCCTTGGTTATTGTGAATCCGGATGTTAATCCTTCGTTGGTTTTGACTCTAGATGTGGAACCCGCATATAAAGACTTCACGACTTTTATTATTTCCGTGTTTATGTTGGTATGTTGAAGAGCCTCCCATAGTTTTACTAAAGGTATACTGTCGTAAGCCTTTTTCAGATCTACGTACAGGAGATGTACCTCTTGATTTCGTGCTGTTTTCTTTTCTAAAATTTGAGTTAGCGTAAACAGGTGATCAATTGTGGATTTTCCTGCTCTGAAGCCTGCTTGTTCTTCTGCCTCCATATTGGCATATTCTTTCTCTATCCTGTTCTTTAAGATTTTCCCATAAACTCTACTTATAGCACTTGTAACGGCTATTCCCCGATAGTTGTCACAGTTACTCTTGTCCCCTTTTTTATGTATCGTCGTAAGGTGTGATGTCTTCCATTCCGTTGGTACTTCGTGCCTGTTAAGGCATCTTTGGAATAAATTTCTTAATAGCCCGTAGAGTCTATCTGTGCCGTATTTTAGCAGTTCATTAGTAATAATACCTGGTCCTGGGGCTCTTCCATTTTTTAGGTTTTTACAGACTTCTTTAACCTCCGCCACAGTTATCCTAATTGGGGATCCTTGTATAACAATCCCCTGGTTTTCGTTTTGGATGTCTTTGAATTGAGGTCTGTCCTCCGTCAACATCTCTTCAAAGTACTTGTTCCATTTTTCAGGTGTTATAGGTGAGATTATGTCCTTCGTTCGTCCTCCTCTCATATTTTTGAGGAGCCTCCAACTTTCTGTACTCTTCCTTCCTCCAATGTATGTATTGATCTTTGAACACGTCCTTCCCCATTGGTTGTTCTTCTTTTCCCTTATTTTCTTCCGTACTCTCCTTTGCGATTCCTTGTATTTCTCCTTGTCTTCCACGGCTTTCGAACTTAAATATACGTGGTACCTTTTCCTTTTTTCTTCTATTTCGTATTCAACTTCTTCGTCCCACCAGTATGGTTTTTTCTGTTTTCCTCGTTTTTCCTCGTAACCCAATGCTTCCTCTGCCGCAGAGCATATACCCCTCTTTATGTATTCGTATTCTTCTTCTATGTTTGTGAATTCTGTATTCTGAATTTTGCTGTCCAGTCTGGAGTTGTATAGTAGTTTTGTACTTTCGTGTTCGAGGCTGTTAATTTTAAATCTTTTTGGGGTTTCTTCGTTTATTATTTCACCCTTTTTTTGGGATTGGCCGGTTCTTCTTTTGTTCTTATTGGTGACATTAGTGTTCCTTTTAGTAGGTAGTGGTCGCTTCCACATGAGGCACCTCTCTGAACTCTTACATCTAGGAACTTCAGTCTGGATTTTTGTTTAATTATTATGTAGTCAATAACGCTTTTTAGATTCCTTGTTGGCTGTGTCCATGTGTATTTATGGATCTCGCGATGTTGAAAATGACCATTAAGAATGGTCAACTGATTTTGTTCACATATTTCTATTAACCGTCTTCCATTATCGTTGACGACTTCTTCTCCATACTTTCCCACAACCAGGTCCTTCTGCTTTCTTCCTGTTCTGCCGTTTAGGTCTCCTAGAAGTATTATTTCTTTTGATGTTCCTATTTTTCCTATTTCCTCATTTAGTTTTTCATAAAATGAGTCTTTATTGTAGACTAGTTCGTCGTCATTAATGGCATATATTCCCAGGATAGTCACATTATATCCAAATATATGTCCAAATATATATTCAAAAATGTAATACAAATGATGATGATGATAAAAATGTAATACAAATGATACAAATCTTTTTAAGAACAGATTTGTATCTGTATATACATTTACGCTGAAATTTGCTATATCTTGTAGGCGATTTCAGCGTAAATGTATATACAGATACAAATCTGTTCTTAAAAAGATTTGTATCATTTGTATTACATTGCTTCACTAGCTTGACTGATGACGCCTATAGATGGCAGAAACACGTGTCTTAAGCAGAAGTAAATGCTGAAAATACGAGGTGTATTGCCCATGTGTACAGTTACAGATATGTATATTGCATGTCTGTTTCATTTGTATTAGAAGAAAACTACACTTTCAATAAGGATTTTCAAATTCTACATTATAATTCTAATAATAATAATAAAAATAATAATAATATTTTTTATAACCCGCCACATACGGCTTTCGTCATCTCAGACCTCCATAGCGCTTCCAACCAAATAAAAGCTAAAAGCTAACAAAAGTGCGAGAGAGGGCTCCTAACTGCTGCTAACTTTGACGGGCCGCTAAGCTGAGAATTTGTCAGCGGCACGTGTGTATAAAATTAGCGGTTAGCCGCGTTTCGATGCTCATTTTCAGTATAAAGTTAAAAAAATAATAATAATAATAATCGTCATCATCATAATAATAATAAAAATAATAATAATATTAATACCGCAAAGAAGCTATAGGTGAGGATGATTTGATGGAAGCTGAGCCTCATCGATCTGTGGTTTCTTTTGAAAAAAAATTGGTATCATTTTCGAGTAGGCCATGCCTTTACAAGATACTATTTAAATTTTCACTATTGTCTGACGCAGCATCCTGAGCCCCCTTCTTTTTGCTTTGGCAAAGGATGATATTATGAAGGAATGCCACCCACTTATGAGACGTGGGATACTATAATTTACAGAAAATTGAAATCAAAACCCTTCATATGCCGATCACCTAGTACTTTTCGCACCATCAGAAACCGCCCTAAATTATAATATCAACTTATAGGACGATGCTTTGCACAAAAGAGGTTTAAATATAAACGTAAGCAAATCCAAAGCGATGGTAATCTCCCAAAATCAAGAACAGTTAAATATAGTAACACAAAGTAAAAGAGTGGAACAAGTAGATAGCTTCAGTTATCTGGGTGCGATAATACAGGCAAATGGACAAATGGATAAGGAAATCGCCAAAAGAATAATAAATTCGGAGAAGATTTATTTTGCGTTGGGGAAAGTAATGATTCATAAAAAAGAAATATCCAAAAATACCAAGCGACAGGTTTATAAAACTATATATGTACCAACTTTAACATATAGCTGCGAATTTTGGACCATAAATGACAGAACGAAGGCCCGACTACAAGCAATTGAAATGAAGTATCTACGTAGAATAGAGGATGTGACAAGGTTGGATAGAATACGAAACGTCGACATAAGACGAAGAAGCCGTGTAACTTCGTTAAACGTAACGATTGAGCAGTCGCAATTGAGATGGTTCGGGCATCTGATAAGAATGGAATGGAGCAGAATGGCGAAAAAATTTGCAGCAGTAAACCCATAGGAAGGAGAGCAAGAGGTAGACCCAAAAAAACATGGAAAAATCATATAAACGAAAATTTAAGGAAGAGAAACTTAGAATGGACACAGGCGATACGGATAGCTGTTGACAGAAAGAGATGGAAAAGGACATATATGGAAGACGTAAATTAGAGCCCCAATTTAGAGAAAATATTGGAGTCGATATAGTAGGTTTATAAGTACATCTGTATTATATACAATGTATATTAGTATTGTATAGAGTATGCTGTAGAGTGCATAATGTATAAAATTTATCATCCAACACTGGTATAACCGGTATATGGAAATAAAGATTATGTATGTATGTATGTATTGTCTGACGCTTAGCTTGACAGATGCAGTTGCTTAGAAAAGACGTGTTTAGTGAGAAAATTGTAAAATAGTTAAAATAGCTATTGCTGGTGAAATTCAGCACTTGTTTTATAAGGAGATGAAGACGATTGAGATTTCAACCGATATGCTGCAAACATTGGGCAATGATGCGCCTTCGAAGGCCACAATTCGTCGCTGAATTGCTCGTTTTAATATGATGACATGTGTCCCGAAGATGAAGCACGTTTTGGACCAACAAAACGAGTTGGCATTGCAGAAATGGTAGAGAAAGTTCATGATGTGTTATGTGACCGAAGTGGATTTCAAGAGTTCACAAGAACTAGAGCTGGAAAACAAAACACTATATACTTATCCACGGACCGTATATGCAGAAAACTATCTATAAGTGAAGCAAACATTAAAGAATAATAAGAATAATAATAATAATCATAATAATAATAAGAATAATAACACCAGTAGTAGTGCCAGCAAGCAATATGATTGAATACTGACTAAAGAAGAAAACATTTCTTAATGATTTATTTAACAAAAAATATGGTATATATACAAATTCTATATACAACTTAATTCTAGCAGTTCTAAAAATTTATATACATTAAATAAGTGTAATTAAAAATTGAGGACTTTTAAAATTTATTGCGGTATCGCTGATTTTATCACCTCGTTTTATTAAGAAATTTACACACATGCTCATAATGCATTTTTTATGTTCTGGTACTCGTATTTCACAATATTTTTTGCGATGACTATTTACGAATAAGCAGAATAATGAATTAGTTTAGATTAAATACCTGACCTGGATATGCGAATTATTTGCGGACAATTGCTTAAATATAAAACGTAAAGTATACAGTATGATAATTATAAAATATGAAACTAAACTAGATTAAATAGATTAATTATAATGTTGTTTAATCTGTGATTACACAAAGGTTAACAGTAAACTTCAACGTATCTAGAAACGGAAAAAAAACGTATTCGTAATACCCTTCATTACATATGTTAACAGAATCACGTTTCGTCAGTTTTCAAGTGGTTGCTGGAACATCAATATAACAAACGATTTTTGTCGGAATTTAAAGGGAAGCCAGAAATATTATCACAGAAGTGTGGTGTCGAAACGCTCATTTTCTTTAAAAAAAAAACGTGCATCTCAAAGTAACGGCTAATATTATTTTAGTTGTTGAGAATCAGCTTTTAAGTTAAAAATTGAAAAAAATCATAAAAATCCAAGAAAAATATTGACAAAAATACAATTTTTTCACGTCTATCTAATTGTTTGAAATCCTTACTTGATAGAGAGAAACAACTGATATTTAATTTATATGTAAATGTAAACTTTACATTCTGATATGGTAAAAATCCAAATTTAATTTCAAAAGTGATTCCTCAGCCTTTGTAATATTTCTTTTTGTCGCATCAGAAGCGTCATCTAAACACAAGTTACAATATTTAGATCATTCGCACATTCACACATAGATAGACAACCCATAATTGTGAGTATAATACTGTGTAATAATTATAGTACAACAAATAGAAACAAGAGCAGAAAAAGAATATTGAGAACAACTAAAATAGAAATTCTTAGATCTATTAAAGGTGTTATACTCAGAGACTGGATAAGAGGTCAATAAATAAGAGAATAACTAGCAATATAAGATGGGGAAACATGGACTAGATTTTGGAAAGACCACGTGGAAGCGATGAGAGAACTATCTGCTAAATGGCCAAAACGCAACGACCTGTAAACCATTTGGTAGATCTCAAAAACGGTTACAAGGATAGCTAAATATTACAAGCGTCAAACTAACAATTAACAAAAATTAACAGAAAACACAGGATATAACCCTAGCTAAAACAAGAACAAGAAGAAAATGATGAAGAAATATTCAAAGAACATCAAATAATAGGCTAGACCATAGCTAGACCATAACAATTTTTTGCCCAGGAACAGGCTACGTCGGTTGCATTTGCCTAGGCTGCTATTAGGTCCTCTAGAGTATCCTGGGTAAAGCACAGTGAACAGGTGTACCCTCCAAGTTTCCCACGTTTCATCTCTACTTGGTGCCAATTATTTCACCAGCTCAATCCAGTGTTGACTCAAACTTTCTTGCAAAGGTTCTCTTCGATTTTAATCTCTGATGAGGCGTTGTAGACTACGAAAGATTTGACGTTCCGATTCTGCTGATTTAAATCTCTTTTTAAATGCTATTGCCTCTCTGCTTACGGCAAGAGTAGCAATGCCAGTTAGATGGTGAACCCTATCCAGAGGTGTGGGTTTCAGACATTAAAGACATCATCAACTTGCTTTACAAACACCGATCTATACCAGACCGAACACGCCAGCAAAGCGACAGAACGCAGATGTTGAGGTTTCGAAGACCCTAGAAATGACTTCCCAATTAGAGCTTGTTAGCTTACGAATGGTATTGTTCTGTCCGTTATAATAGATATATAATAGATAAGAAAATTAGTAAATATTTTATAATTAGCACTAGAGGTTTCTATTATAAATGATTGCAATTTCAAGCAATGTTTGCCCAAAGTGTTATTTTTAATTTCCTTAATTAAATTATGCGTAGAATAAATTACTAGTAATAAATTTCATCTGATGTAAGCAGGCCAGAAAATATACATATATACAGCGCAAATAACTAAGGAGAATTATGACTGTCTTAAGATTTATGAATCGTATTTACTCGTAAAACTCGAAATGTACTAATTCTTCAGAACACTTTCGCTGAAATTCAGTCTGTATTTTCAATAGTTCTATAAATAACATCAGTCTGAAGTATATATGTGTATGTCTATATATTATTATTTTTGATTGTAAGTGAAACTTGTTTATTTATAGCATGTGGGTATTTGAATATGTGTATGAATATTGTTCTGCTATATATTTCGAATTACGAAAGTAAATTATGTTTTAATCTTAGTCGATTCTTGATCCAACACAGGAAATACTGATGCAAATACATATTTATGTTGCAATTCAGCATATTTTAAATTTAATTAATAACATTTACGTTCCCAATTAAATTGGATTTACCATGACGATCAATTGTGTACAAAACTATGTAGCAGTATTTTTGACATGCGGAAATTAATTAATTCTATGGATTTTGAGTCTGAAAAAATGGCATCTTACTATTTCGCATATATATATATATATATATATATATATATATATATATATATATATATATAAATAATTTAAACGAAATTATCGACCGTAATATATTGAATCAAATAAATTAAAAGCGGGCAAGCGGTCTGTCAATTAAAAAACTCATTTATTAAGTATCCCTATTATTTCGCAACAACTTTGTTGCTTCTTCCGGAGATAAAAATGTAGAGTTGAAAAAATAATAAAATTGACTTACAAGGATAATAAAATTGATTCAATTTATTCTTAATAAATGAGTTTTTTAATTGACAGATCGCTTGCCCGCTTTTCATTTATTTGATTCTATATATATATATATATATATATATATATATATGAAATGATGGTTTCTCGGGTTCTTGGCCGCGTGTGAGATGTGTCCTGAGAAGGATTGTTGTCTCGACGTTTCGACGGGATCGCACTCGTCATTTTCTAGAGTTGTTCTTTCACTTGACGCTGAAGAGTAACTGCCGATCGTGTCCTCGGGTGTCTGCTATTATGTTGCACTATGGGAGGTGGGGGTTGCGCTGCTGCCGTCGTGCGTACACGGCTTCGCGTGATTGGTCCGGGTGTCTGTGATTCCTGTGTGGGGGCGTGTACCTGTCTCGATGTGTTGTGTGTCGCATGAGTCTTGATTTGCATGCCGGCTAGGAGTGGCTTCCAGGTGTACGCTAAACGTTGGCCGTCGTCGCGTTTGTTTAGACTTTTGGGTCTCTTTTCTATTTCAATCGCTTCTCTAGTAATTCTAGTAGATAGACTTTCGCTCTTCGCTAGGATCTTCGTATTCTCGAAGTCAATAGTGTGCCCCGTTAGGAGGCGGTGTTGTGCTACCTTTTCTAGATGTGTTAGTGATCAAAAAAGAAAATGGAACATTGGGACACACCGTTTACCGGAAACCTACACACACAAATAGGTACTTAAAAGCACAATCGCATCATCATCCGGCACAATTGAACTCAGTAGTGAAAACCCTAGTTCTACGATCCGAACGACTAACAGACGATGAACATAAAAACGAAGAAAGAAGAAATATTAGAAACGCTCTTCTTGATAACGGGTATTCACAAAGAACAATAGACAAAGCCAGACACAATAGAGCAGAAAAACGGGAAAAAGAGGAATTTACATCAAAGGCCTTTCTACCATATATAAAGGGTACCACAGACAAAATCGGTAGAATACTAAGAAAACACAACATAGACACCATCTTTACAGCACAGGGAAAAATAGCCGATAAAATAGTCAACGCGAAAGATAAAATTCCACTTGAAGACCAAGGCGTTTACGAAGTGCCGTGCTCAGAATGCGAACAATCCTATGTAGGCCAGACGAACAGGCGAATAAGCGTGAGAAAAGAGGAACACATAAACGCAGTCTTCAAGAAACAAACAACATCATCTCTAGCACAACACCGCCTCCTAACGGGGCACACTATTGACTTCGAGAATACGAAGATCCTAGCGAAGAGCGAAAGTCTATCTACTAGAATTACTAGAGAAGCGATTGAAATAGAAAAGAGACCCAAAAGTCTAAACAAACGCGACGACGGCCAACGTTTAGCGTACACCTGGAAGCCACTCCTAGCCGGCATGCAAATCAAGACTCATGCGACACACAACACATCGAGACAGGTACACGCCCCCACACAGGAATCACAGACACCCGGACCAATCACGCGAAGCCGTGTACGCACGACGGCAGCAGCGCAACCCCCACCTCCCATAGTGCAACATAATAGCAGACACCCGAGGACACGATCGGCAGTTACTCTTCAGCGTCAAGTGAAAGAACAACTCAAGAAAATGACGAGTGCGATCCCGTCGAAACGTCGAGACAACAATCCTTCTCAGGACACATCTCACACGCGGCCAAGAACCCGAGAAACCATCATTTCATCATACAACCGCGAGAACATCAAAATTATCATATATATATATATATAGATAATTATTTCGTGACCTTTGTATGTTATGGTAAATTCAATTTGTTGGCGATTTAAGATCTGGTTCCACTTCAAAATGGATATATTTAAAACAATCCTACATGCTTCGGCAAATGATGCCTTTTTCAAGGAATATAAAATATAAATTATATTTTATATTCCTTGAAAAAGGCATCATTTGCTGAAACATGTGGGATTGTTTTAAATATATACATTTTGAAGTTAAACCAGATCTTAAATCGCCAACAAATTAAATTGAATTTACCATATATATATATATATATATATATATATATATTAATACGGGGCAAAACGGGGTTTTATCTATAATTATTAATAATATGTTGAAAAGCTGAATTGACCTAATAGGTAAATACAAAGCCAAGTAATGCAAATACTGTGAATTATGCCTAATAATTGTATTTTTAATTGCTCCAAGTTGGGCTGACCAATTAATACAGTTCGACAGGTTTTTAAATATGAGCTGTGTATATATAACAGTTAAAATAATAATTAATTTCTTTAAAATAAATAAATTAATTCAAGATCCAAGCAAGAGGTTATCTATGTGTTCAATAGAGGGCTTATAGTTTTATTACACAGCTGACATCAGTGATATATTGTAGCATGTAAAGATGATAATGTAAACAAATTATACTTAGCTTTGGTAGGCCTCTTTTAAAGTGCTAAACTTATCTTAAAATACATTGTGAGTGCCTTTGTTAATATGCCAACTAGCTCATTTGTCAAGATAATAAGTTTTATATGGGTGCGGGTTCAGTATTTGGAGAAAATAACGGTTTTATAAACAAGTAAATTCAAGTGTAAAACTCTGGATGTAATAACAAGAATAAAACAAGAAGGTGAATGTTAAATATCACAAGTTTAATCTGTTACTCAATGAATTAAGGTAAGTTATATAACAATTTGCATAACATAAAAATATGAAGAGTCACGTGGTTTGATATAGATATTAAGTAGGGTTAAATTCAATAACAAAATTGTTGTGACTAAAGTAATTATTTTCTATATAACTAAATTCAAATTTAAAAAGAACTGTAATTTTCCGTTATACTGTATATGGATAATTAGGTAATATTTCTAAGAATTTAATTGAAATATGAACGATTAGTTTGACTAAATAAAAATAACAATTTTATGTTTTTAGAGATTAATAAATATATACTCAAATTTACGTCGGTGGTGTTTTCTGGATCGTAGAAGGACAGTGGAGACTTGAAATGCAGGATTGCGCGGCTCAGGTATCGATGAAAAGCTTGTAAAAATTTCTAAATTTGGCTTGGCGTCTCTTTGAAATTGATGTTTTCGTTTCTGCGCTTAGCTTGTTAAGGATGCGGGAATGCTTGTAAAAATTATACTTGGTGGATCAGGAGCTTGTTGGAAATCTTTTTGGTGAGGTTTTTCTTTTTAATTTTGATTTTTAACACTTAATTTCTTCAAAAAACTTTTTATAAAAATACGACGCGTTCTACCATTTTATAATTATCAAGCTAACTCTTTTTTTGTTTTCCTCCATCTCTAGGCGTCTTATTTAGAATGTTAGTTTACATCTATTTAATCTCGTTAATTAATCAAATCAATTTAAATGAATTACAAATACTAATCGTTTTATCATTTCGCATAAATTATTCTATGAATTTTACAATAAATATAAATGTGTTTTTAATGTTGAAATCTTTGCTAAAATGCCTGTTTACATGTGGGATAATTCCCGCTTCATTTGATTCAAAATTACGTACAGTTCTGTTCATAATTGATGACATATAATTCCAATCAATTAGGTTAAATATCTTAGGTGGGATAAATAAAAAAGTAAAGGAAAATGACTATGATGAACGAAAACATGAAATTCAATAGAAATGAGAAACAAATTTGATAAATTAAAAACGCGGTATTAACTTTATTGATATGGCATGAGAAAATTGCAGTTCTAACTATTACTAACTCTTAATATTAACAAATTTAAACTTTACACAGTATTTCTGTTCTAGGACTCTCCAGTACATAGGTATGCCCTATCACAATATATATATATATATATATATATATATATATATATATATATATATATTGATAAAATACAGTGAAGCTGGTATGTTGAATGGCCTCACTTTGGTCCGTCAAACTGATATAGAGACAGTGTGTAACAGCCCCTTGAAGAAGGTCTTGAGGTAGATACGAACAATAAATATAAAAGTAATTAATTAATTCGTCCAGAATAATAAATTTAATTTGAAAATGCACTAGTGTAATTATAAATATGACCTATAGATGGCGTTAAGTTTTATTTATACGGTTGACACAGGTGTAATATTTCAGAACATAAATACGATAATATAAACAATTAATACTTAACTTATATAGGCCTCCTTCAAGTGTATAACTATTCGTTAAATTCTTAATGTAATGTGTATCTTGATTAATAACCGGCTAGCTGAGTCTTTATGGTGATTCTATTAACGTATATGTGAGTTCGGTGTTTGATAGAAGATAGATAAAAGTTTAAATCAAGTTATTCAAAGTGCAAAACTTTCCGATGTAATTTAATGAATAAAACAAGAGGATGAAATGTAAAAATAACTGGTTTAATTAGTTAATCAAATCAACAAATATAAGGTAAGTTTGATACTAGATATTGAAATATATAAACATGAGCAGTCACGTGATTCGATCTGCTATTAATGTTAGGTTATTTGTTTATAATTTTATGAATGCTTAAATATTGATCTATGTAACGATAATTCAAACTTAAAAAGAACTGTATTTTTCCGTTTTAAAAGGTATATAGATTAAATGCTAACATTTAAGGTATTCATATAAAATATCAACGATTCTTTTTTTTTTTTTAATATAAATAAAAAAATTTTATATTTTAGGAGATAAATAAATAGGTACTCAATTTGATAATTGTTGTGAGTTCTGGATGGTCGATGGATGTTAGGATCTTTGTACACAAGATAACGGGCTCTGGTTGAAGAGAAAAGCTGGTATCGTTCTAAGCGGGGTTAGCGTCCCTTCGGAGATGGAAGTTCGTTTACAACGATCAGGCAGGTCTAGGGTTGGGTAAACTTCGTAAAACGATGTCTGGTGGATAGGATACTTGTCGGATATGTTTTGGTAAGATTTAACTAGTTTATTTTCTATTTTATTCCTTAATTTCAGGAACACACTTTTATAAAAACTCGACTTCTACTTCTATTAAACCATTTACATAAGTCTATTACTCTCTCGTTTTATTTAGTAGATTTTTACATTCAAAATATACAACTATTTAATAACTTGTTCACCACGTTTGCACATATTCTTATTGAGTACCGATCCCGCACAAGTAACATCTTCAGAAAGCACAAATAAGAGTCTCATTGTTCTACTAGCCGGACATTTAACACAAAAATTACTTTTAAGAAATAAACAATAAGAGTTTATACGAGGAAAAAGCTGTATAGGTTAAGTATATTCCGTTTATTTACAATTTTAATTATACGCATGTAACTGATATAACGTTTTAAACTACTCCATCTTTAGGCAATATTTGTAACCACACTTGGATATATATTTAAGATTATTTTAAAAATTACCTTGCCTATTAATTTACAACTGATAGGTATTTTAACGTAGATTTCACTCGTATGTATTATACGACCAATTTGCATTTATATTAATATATATATATATATATATATATATATATATATATATATATATAAGTAGACAAAGAGTCTTTGCCGTTTAAACAAGTATGTAAAATAAAAATTGTTGGGGAATCCGGCAATAAAAACCTTTAGTTAGTCAATTAGAGTCCTTTATTTTATACTTTATATTTCGCTCTGTAGATTTAGAGCTTGATCAGAGGTCACTTTAATCAAAAGAAAATACAACATTAGCTAATTTAGTCTACTAATTATAAGATCAATACTTACAAAAGCGAAACTATTTTTTGTGAGAGATATAACATTTTTAAAAAAAACAAAACCTGTAGAGAAACAAGAAGTCCACGTAATACAAATAAAACTTTATATTAATTAAAAATTGTTACTTTAAAAGCTTATTGTTATTACATATTAAAACCATTTAAAAAATTATTATTTTTTCAACAAACACATCTAAAAAGAAACACACACGTAGTAAAGAACTACTTGTCTTGATGTAAATTACATTTTAACAATTCAAGTGTCGACAAGGTAGTGTATTAAATTTTCGAAACCAATGTCATACTCGTATATGCAAAACCTATGATAAAAGTACAGTAGGTGAAAAACAAGCAATGTCAAGGTTAACGATATATATACAGATGTTCAAAAGTTGCGTGCTTAATTTCAATAATGTGCAGGCTACAAACAGGTTAAACTTAATTAAAAAGAAATTGCAAAATTAAAATTATAATCATATGAAAAAATTGTGGAAGGACAAATGTGTTAAATGACATCAATAGAGTTAATATTCTGTGTATTTTGATGACTTGAGTTTTTGATATGAGAAAAAGTCAGTAAAAAGGCATATATTGCGCTTAAATTATTTGTGTCAGTGTATGAATTTCAGATCTGACACAAATAATTTAAGCGCAATATATGCCTTTTTACTGACTTTTTCTCATATCAAAAACTCAAGTCATCAAAATACACAGAATATTAACTCTATTGATGTCATTTAACACATTTGTCCTTCCACAATTTTTTCATATGATTATAATTTTAATTTTGCAATTTCTTTTTAATTAAGTTTAACCTGTTTGTAGCCTGCACATTATTGAAATTAAGCACGCAACTTTTGAACATCTGTATATATATCGTTAACCTTGACATTGCTTGTTTTTCACCTACTGTACTTTTATCATAGGTTTTGCATATACGAGTATGACATTGGTTTCGAAAATTTAATACACTACCTTGTCGACACTTGAATTGTTAAAATGTAATTTACATCAAGACAAGTAGTTCTTTACTACGTGTGTGTTTCTTTTTAGATGTGTTTGTTGAAAAAATAATAATTTTTTAAATGGTTTTTAATATGTAATAACAATAAGCTTTTAAAGTAACAATTTTTAATTAATATAAAGTTTTATTTGTATTACGTGGACTTCTTGTTTCTCTACAGGTTTTGTTTTTTTAAAAATGTTATATCTCTCACAAAAAATAGTTTCGCTTTTGTAAGTATTGATCTTATAATTAGTAGACTAAATTAGCTAATGTTGTATTTTCTTTTGATTAAAGTGACCTCTGATGAAGCTCTAAATCTACAGAGCGAAATATAAGGTATAAAATAAAGGACTCTAATTGACTAACTAAAGGTTTTTATTGCCGGATTCCCCAACAATTTTTATTTTACATATATATATATATATATATATATATATATATATATATATATATATATATAAGGTAAACTTAATAAGTCGGCGATTAAAGGTCTGGTTCATTACTTCAAATAAAAATTTTTATATTTTGTATTCTCTTGACAAAAGGCATCATTGCCGAAACATGTAGAGTTATTTTAAATATATATACTTTGAAGTAATGAACCAGACCTTTAATCGCCGACTTATTAGGTTTACCTTATATATATATATATATATATATATATATATATAGGCAAATAGATAGATAGATAGAAACAACAATCTCCCTTCATAACTCTACCGACGGAAGCTTTAGTGAAAGCTATCTAATTTCAGGTCTGAACTCAATTAATTAATTCATATCTCTTTCAAGGTGAGGCTTTCGAACGTATACGCAATACTCCGAACGCGGTTTTACGGCCCCATACGCACTATATTACCTGAAATATTTACCATCTTCATTATATAGGCATTTAAATTATGTACTTTAAGCTTCCCCACGAGCGATCGCCGTTTTATCAATAGGTAAATTAAAAAATCTAATTAAGGTTTAAAAAAAGATCTAATAATTATTCATCCTTTGGATATTTTATATATTTTTAATGGAAATCACCTCTAATACACTTTAGTTACAAAGAAAATATTTTATCCTAAATACGCTATATATGTCGCCGGAATTTTCAACACTAGTGATGGTCTTTCCTTGAGTCAAGGCCAATTGCTTGAAGTGTGCAGTAAATATGTTTTAACGTTGTCACGAAATGATAAGAATGAGTTGTCAATTTAATAACCGCGATTTAACGTTGTCAGGAAGAGACAGAAGGAGCTGCCGAAGAGTTGTAAACTTATCAGAAAGACAATGCTAATTACGAGCCTGCGGTGCAAATTTCAATAAGCTCTCCGTGGATGCAAGTTCGACAGGGTGAACTTCTCGAAGTATGAACCAAAACAGTTATGAAAGAAGACCTAATTTTTTTCATATTATAGCATAATATGAAAAAAAAGTATATTCTGTATGTTTATAGAAAACAAAAAAAATTTAGTAGATAATAATAATAATAAAATAAACGAGTATTTCACAAATTAAGCAGTAAAGAAAATATGTCATCGTAGAGTTTATTGGCATTCACTAAAGCACACGTAAGGGTCGCTTTCATTATAATATTAGTTCTAGCACTGGGCACAGAGAATGTGTGTAAACGTTTATATATGAAAGCCCAAGAAAACCAACGCCGTGAATCAATTCGTGGCTTACAATTCTGTTTGAAAATAAAGCACTCATTTGGACTCTACGCGGACTCAAGTCAAGTAATGTCGGTGCAAATGAAGATTGCAGTCGACATTACATTTGGGAACTGTTCCATACAATTTGAAAGACAGACACTTTAAAAATCTCCTCTGCACTTTCTCAACCATCCTACCATCACACCACACAACTGATCCATATTCGAGCTCAGAGCGCACATATGTGTAATATAAAGTTGTTAGTGTTCTGGGGTCTTCAAAATCACAAGTAACACTTATGATAAAGCCAAGTGACTTAAAAGCTGATGAGGTAACGTTGATCAGATATTACGCAAAGTTCAATTGATTATCAAACGTAATGCCCAAATCCAAAACAGTATTGAAACGTGCAACAGGTTCACTATGAATTTAATTAGTAGTTGTTTAGCCATTATGTTTCTTCGTGTAAGATACAGAACTGCATTTGCTAATATTAAGATTAAGATTGCTTTTCATTCACCATTCAACTGTAACGTTTAATACGTTCTGTAGACAAGTGAAGTTAGCAGATCATTGATGAACATAATTGAAAGCAGCGGTCCTAAATTAGAGCCCTGCAGCACACCTGAGGTGGAAGTGTAAAGCTACGGTCTATCTACAGTGTTTAATCGACACGTTTAGATGCCACGTCTAAATACTCATATCAGACCATAGGTTTACAAGTTTCGACTTGTAGCGCCAGTTAGACCAGATATAAGTAAAACGCATTGTCTAATATGAGCGTTTAGACGTGGCGTCTAAACTCGTCGATTAAACATTGTAGATAGACCGTACCTTAACAAACAGACATGCAATATACAGCAGACCGACTTTCATGTGGCCGGTGGGAGAATTTGTACGTGCGTAAGTAAGGGTCAGTGTTAGATAGAGACAGTATTCGGAAAAATGAAATGCAAACTCTTTGTGCGAGTCGTGCATTGGGACGTAGTAAGGGATAGTAAGGGCTGCCAGAGGTTCCCCTACCTATGAATTTCGTGCGCATCTCGAGGGCGGTACTTCTAACCGGCCACATGAAACTCGGTCTGCTGTATATACCTGTAACTGTACACATGGACAATACACCTCGTATTTTCAGCATTTACTTCTGCTTAAGTGCAATATACATATCTGTAGCTGTACACATAAATACGAGGCGTATTGTCCATGTGTACAGTTACAGATATGTATATTGCATGTCTGTTTCATTTGTAACAAATGCGTTATACGTGCATAACGTATTGAAATACTTAAACCTTTTTGTATACGTACCTTAAGACTTTAGCTTAAAGCCATTATAATACACATAGTTGCGACTATCCTGAAGATAACTATGAAGCATTCTAATTAAATCATTAGAGAGACCAAACGCATTTAATTTCTGCTGCAATATCATTTGACCAATGGTGTCGAAAAATCAGTATATATTAGATCAAGTTGACTGCCTTTATAAAGCTCTTTAGCTATCTCCTGTGTAATAATAGCAATATTTACTGTAGTAGAACGCCCAGTCATGAATCCATGTTGTTTTTGCTAGTTTAGTATGCAAACCAACCGAATCATTAACAAAAGTCTTTTTAATAATATAAAATATTATTAAAACTCGGGGGTGAAGAACACAATACAAGTTCATATATTTGTGAAAGTATCTCTCCAAAGACGTAAATACATATTTCATCTTTCTATAGAATCATCGGTACGCCCCTACTGGAGAGATACATTCACAAAAACAACAACTTCGCTATTTCACCGAAATTATTAAGACAAAGCGTAGAAGAACATTCAGAGCTGCCCATCGACAAAACACCGAAACAACTAAACACTGTCTCAATAACAAATACGGAACTAAGCAAAATGTTTTCATCAGACAGTACAACCGTATTGTATTCTTCACACCCGATTTTTAATAATATTTATATTATTAAGAAGACTTTTGTTTTATACAAAATTGGTGAGCTTTTACCTACTCTAATATGTTTCAAATTATTTTGAATCATTTCTGTTTTTACCACAAACATTGAACGATATTGCAAAATATTTTTGTACAAATAAAAGAAGGTATATTTCACATATACTTAGTATCTACAACAATATTTCTAATCTTGTAAATTTATTCACATGTTTTATATATCAAATTCAAAGTAAATAAGTAAAAACTGTATTAAAAAATTCCATATGATGTACCTTCCAAAGAACATATTTTGAAACGACATTGCCCCAAGCGCATAAATTTCATAAATAAAGGGAAGTCTGCATTAAATTTTAACATCCTTTTTACCCTTGCCCTTAATTTTTTTTGCGTTTTATTGAAGACATAAAAGAAATCTGCGTTATTTCAACGGAGATAGCGTACAAAAGGAAATGGGGAAATTTTTCATTTTTACACTTGGATAAAGAGAAATATAAAAATTAAACAGAAAGCAAAGATTTCAAATGTAAATATTGCAAATTAGATTTCCAAGAGCTCTAGAGGATTTCTCCAGTCCAATGTTGACATTTCACTAACTAAATCTCGAGGTGAATAAATGAAATTTATAATCAGTAAAAAGAAAAAAAAAACATTTCTTTTCGGAAGTTAATTCAATTAAGGCAAACTTTTGATGGTATTTTACTTAATGCTCACAACAGCAAAATATTCGAGTATGTATAAAACAGATTACTCAAACTTGTACACCAAACAAACATCTGTCTATAAACAGATATACAGGGTGGCCCAAAATGACCGAAGGGTTTTGAGTTCATTATAACTTCTTATTTAAGACATAATTATTAAATTTTTTTAATTTTAAATACAGTATATTAATGGAGAATATTTTTAATTTAATTATGAAAAATTATATCTCGCAAGTGGTGGCCATTTTCATGCGAAGCAGAAAATTCGTGCTCTTTCCAAAACATTTTCTACAACCTTTCGCAAAACTTCAGGTGTTATGTTGTTGATTTCGTCGCGTATATTATTTTTTAATTTCTGTATGGTTCGAGGCTTATTAATATAGACTTTTCCTTTCAAATGATCCCAAAGAAAACAGTCTGAAGCGGTTAAATCCGGTCAACGCAGAGGCCAATTAAAATCGCTTGTACAGGAAATAATTCGTTCACCAAAGATGTCGCGTAAAAGAGCCATTGTGTCCCTCGCAGTGTGCGCTGTGGCTCCATCCTATTGGAACCATACTTGCGGATGGTTTTCCATAGCTGGCCTTAAAAAATTTTCCAACATTGTCCGAATTCTAACACCAGTGATGGAAACGGCGACACCGTGTTCATTTTCAAAAAAATATGGGCCAATTATCCTTTCCGACGAAACACCGCACCAAACGGTACACTTAAGTGGGTGTAATTCTCGCTGTTGAACTACTCTTGGATTTTCCGTAGCCTATATCTTGCATTTTTGCCTATTAACGAACCCATTTAATTGGAAATGGGCTTCGTCGCTCATAATTAAATTATGAATAAAATCATGATTTTCTTCTGCTTTTTGACGAAAATAAATTGCATAATCAAGTCGTTGCTGGTAATCTGCCAGTTTCAATTGTTGGACAAGCTGAATTTTGTATGGAAACATTCTTATTGTATGCAGAATTCTCTGCAGCGACCCTCTTGAGAGGCCAAGTTGTGTCGAACGTCTCCTGGTTGATGTTTCTCCATCTTCCCGAATACTCTCCTGTACCCGTTCAATATTGTCATCCGTGTGCACCGTTCGTCGTCTGCCGGTACCAGGAAGGTTCCTTACTGCCCCTTGTTCTCGAAAATTTGCAACCAGACGGTTTATTGTTGACTCTGAGGGTCCAACCCGCACATTCAAATAACGACGATATGCACGCTGAGTAAAAACAATGGATCGTTGATTTGAGAAATAAAGTTCAACGATTTTGGCACGTTGTTCAATTGTGTACTGTTCCATTTTAAATTCCCCAAGTCTTCTTTACAAAATACTGAAAACAAAAAAAAAATTATAATGAGAAAGTTCTAAGGAATTAAACCCCTTCGGTCATTTTGGGCCAGCCTGTACATACATCTATATAGCTACCATCTGCATATTTTGCAAACAAACATGTTTATTTTATAAGGAACAAGTACATATAAGAATAGCAAAAGTGAGTTAACTAAGTAACACGTTCGCTATCACGCCTTAAGGTCGTGTACCATTCTAGATATCTGCTTTCAGGTTTTTGCTATTTTAATTTTGGATTATTGTAAAGAGGTCTACCAATAGGGCTTGAGAACTTTATGTTTTAATAAAAACTTAATGTACAATGTTAATTCTTGTATATATCTATGTTCGAAATAGGACATCGTATAAATGTCCACATCTTCCTCGTGTGCAGGCACGCAATCGCTGAATCCAATTTTCAATTACTTTTCCCAGTAAATCCGGCTGAATTTGGCAAATTTCCCGTTCGATGTTTGTTTTCAAGTCGTCAATCGTTTGAGGTGTGTTGGAGTAAATCAATGATTTTACATAACCCATAGGAAAAGATCAATAAGTGTTAAATCATACGAACGAGATTAAAATTAAAATATCCATTTTGTGAGATGATTGAACCACCGAACTTTTCTTCCAATAAGGCGATTGTTTCATTTGCAGTGTGAGATGTGGCACCATCCTGTTGAAACCACAACTCCTCCACATCCAGTTGCTCCAATTCCGGACACAAAAAGTTTTTATCATTGCTAGATATCTCTCTCCATTCACTGTGACAGAATTTCCTTTCTAATTTTGAAAAAAATATAGTCCAATAATACCTCGAGACCATAAGCCGAACCAAACAGTCACTTTAGATGTATGAAGACATTTATCTTTAATCACTTGTGGGTTTTCGGCTGCCCAATAGCGCATATCTTGCTTATTAACGAACCCATTCATCCAAAAATGAACCTCGTCACTAAACATGATTTTCTTCCTGAAATCGGCATCATTTTCCAGCTGCTTCAATACCCAATCTGGAAACACACGACGCATACGATGATCAGCCGGCTTGAATTCTTGTGTGAGAACAATTTTAGTAAAATATGTCACGTTGTCATTTCAGAAAGTCCCAATGCCCGAAAACGACACAACACCGCCAATTCGAGTTTTCAGCTACGCTGGCTTCCACAGTAGCGATATTATTATTGCTACGGGCGATTCTTACAAGTTTGATTCGAAACGATTGATAATTTCACGAATAGCTTGTTCACTAAGCAACACCGACAAATTCGTGTTTTCGGCTACGCTGACTTCCGCAGCAGAGATATTAATATTGCTACCGACGATTCTTACAAGAACGCGTGACTTTTAGTCAAGTAAAGTAAAGTTTGATTCGAAACGATTGATAATTGCACGAATAGCTTGTTCACTAAGCAACACCGACAAATTCGAGTTTTCGGTTACGCTGGCTTCCGCAGCAGCGATATTATTATTGCTACGGACGATTCTTACAAGAACGCGTGACTTTTAGTCGAGTAAAGTAAAGTTTGATTCGAAAGGATTGATAATTGCACGAATAGCTTGTTCACTAAGCCGATTATAATGGCCAAAAATATGACGCATTTCTCTGTACGTAGCTCGAACTGATTCCGCATTTTTGTAATAAATTTTTACAATTTCCAAACGTTGTTTTGGTGTATACGTCGTCATGATTAAAAGATTAACTTTACTATCTAAAATGTACACTGACAGATGTCAATCACATTTACAAAATGAAGGTAATCTACATTGAAAGATCTCATGTTCCTATTGGTAGACCCTATATATGGCGTTTTTGTTAAATTTTTGTAAAAAAAGAGTTTGTCCAGTTTACAGGACGTCGCTACTGGACTTTGAATTTTTACATTACGGACCAGCGTCCAGGAAGTTTATTATTTATTTTTTCTACATACAACGTAATATTCTATTCAAACCAAAATGAATATTGGATATTACCAAAATATTATAAAAAATTATTATTGTGAATTGTACCACATTTCGAAACATAAATGTAGGATTTTCTGGACATATCGGGCAGTCGTTCCTGAATTTCTTGTAAAGTCCATCTCTGCTATACTAACGACACCTGTTCATCGCCAATTTATCTTTGTGGTTGCCAGGGAACTGGCTCCAGATAGTGGAATTCTGATTGTTGATATTTGGCTGGCCCAGAGTAACTATCAGTAACCTGTGGCTTTATAACTTCTACTCTGAACCTCGTGATATCAATTTTGGTAGTACATATTTCCATCTTATATATGTTCCACAATGAAATATCTACGAATATGAGATGAAAGAACACTTTTCTGTACCATCTTATGATTATCCTTGGCGATGAGTAATATCCCATCTGGCCGGACCAATCTACCCAGGACATGTACTCATAGCAACTCATTGTAAGCGACAACACGTACGATTAACATTATAATTTAACAGTATAAATAGCTCTCTTTTGGTTTTCCAAGATGTCAGTTCACGGCTTCTATTCAGAAGTCGTGACTCGAATTCTTCTACTTTGAATAACCTAAATTTGTATAATGAATTTACTTCAAATTTCTTCACAGCCGCCCCTGGTGTGCCACAAGGCCCTAATCTTGGGCCTCTTTTATTTAGTATTTAATTTAACGATCGACTATCTATGGTTTGCTTCTCATTTGTTGCTAGTATTTATTTATGTATCAAATGGCTCGATTCTTGGACAATAAGCATCAATGATTATTGTTATTATTGTGGCCTCGACTTATCTCGCACTTTCTCAGCCTGTCGCTAAGAAACATTTTACTCAACCAACATATCTGTGTCTATAAGTTCGGTTACAGACAGCTGATTTGTGATATTAATATATATCATAGAACGGCATCTACTAGAAGTTTTGATTTATTATATTTTTGCATTTGTATTAGACATTATTATTGTAATAACTCGATACGTAGTCATGTGTATACGTAACACTTTCAGCAAGGCTACAGCCTCGCCTTTTAATACAAACGGTAACGTGTTATATAAACACGACCTTACTCTGTATTTGTTGCATACACAAGACTATGTGTCAGGGTTGTAGAGGTGTTCTAGAAACGCATCATAAGTAAGACAAGGATCTTCTCTAAGTATATATAGACAATAGTTTAAGTAAGAGACAGTCACAGTCAGAGTTACGATAGAGAGTTACAACCAGTCAGTGGTGCGAACTGTGTTACACTTAATAACCACGTTCTACCCTGTCTGAGTTGAACCTAGTAAACTATGTACATCATGTAAATACATTGTTATCCAGTTTGTAAGAGTTATATTAATTATAGAATGTTACCCGAACTTCGTGTGTGTATCATTTAGTACTATAAGCCGCCCAAACCTGCTACCCGATGTGGCCGCCCAAACGGCCCACATTACATGCCGATCCTCCAGGCACATAGGACCTTATCACGCAGGGCCCTACATTATTACATGGCGCCCTGCCACGAACTTGCACATAAGTACGCAACTTATTACATTATGATTAACATTCTGAACTTACTGCAAATGAGAATTAATGAATATTAAATCTCATTTTTACATGTAAAAGTCGCCTTATGTGATGCGTTAATAACTACAATCCGACAAACGAAGTTTGTACCAGTATGTAGAACACACCTCGTCGCGACTCCGACCTTCCTGGTAATTAGGATAATTAAAAATTACTGAAAAGCCACGTCCATCAACGGAACGTACAGACGTGTTTCGCTCTTATTGGAGCTTATCAATGTACGGTATCTCGAAGACGGATATGGCTTTTCACTTCTATACATTGTGTATATATAGTTAACATTCTATTAAGTTCAGAATGTTAACTATATAACGGGTGTTCATTTGAAAAGTCAATCTAGTAGCATGTGATTTAATGAGAACATTTTGAAGTATGTCGTAAATTAAAATTTACTACTTAACCTACGAAGTCGTATATTTTGACAGCTTCATACATACAAATAAATAACAAATGTGATTGACATTATCAAATGTCATTTGGATTTACGTTTACGGAACAACAAACACATACTAATATATATGCGTTTTATTCTCTCAAAATTTCAAAGTAACCTCGATTGACTTTTCAAATGAACACACGTTATACACAAAGTATAGAAGTGAAAAGCCATATCCGTCTTCGAGATACCGTACATTGATAAGCTCCAATAAGAACGAAACGCGTCTGTACGTTCCGTTGATGGACGTGGCTTTTCAGCAATTTTTAATTATCCTAATCACCATGGAGGTCGGAGTCCCGACGAGGTGTGTTCTACATACTGGTACAAACTTGGTTTGTCGGATTGTAGTTATTAGCGCATCACATAAGGCGACATTTACATGCAAAATGAGATTTAATATTCATTAATTCTCATTTGCAGTAAGTTCAGAATGTTAACTATATATACACAAAGTATAGAAGTGAAAAGCCATATCCGTCTTCGAGATACCGTACATTGATAAGCTCCAATAAGAGCGAAACGCGTATGTACGTTCCGTTGATGGACGTGGCTTTTCAGCAATTTTTAATTATTATGATTGTTATTTATGTTATTATTATTTGAAATGACATGGTAATGTCGAAATTGCAAATTTGTCAATAAATTTAGTGATATAACAGAGAACACGTTTTTAAAATTTGCTATTTATTTTAAATTAATTTTTATTTATTTATTGAAACATATTAAAACACGTTTTCGATATTGATTTTCATGTGTTAGATATTTCTATTTTGAATCGCCTTTAGCGTCGAGATTTGTACCATTTTATGTCAACTAGTTTTCCTGCAAAACCTATATTTAAGAAAATCTAATTTCGCGGCAAACTAAATTCAATTTAATAAGGACGGTGACTTAGATGAAGACCTAGGAGAAAGTATCCCGACAGTATAGAGGAAGACCTGCATATACACAATTAAGGGCTGAGGCAATTGAAACGGAGAGCGTTTCACAAGTTATCCAGAAAGGACGCTTTCAAAAAAAACTCAGGGCCTGCAGCGACGATTTCACGATAATAGATTTTGTTGTTTTTTTTTAAATTTTTTCGTATATTCGACAAATGCTTTTCAATATTTTTAATATTTTTATAATGGGTTAACATTATGGAATGGAATACGTTCACGTCAGATTAATTTTATTAATTCCTCCTGGTCTGAAGGGACATGCAGTGTACCTTCAAGATGTATTTGTGTTCTCGTGCACGGATATGAGATCGTACGCTCTGCGGTTTTATTCTAGCATAAATACTTAAATAAAATCCCGATGTGATACTGAGCATTTTATTTGAATACTTGGTACTTAACTTAAACTAAATATTCAACGAAATTGTAATTTCAATGATGAATAGATTTGAGTGAATGCGGAGAATTAGATGTAATTGTGGAAAAGCTCTATCCAGATAGAATATAAAACGTTTCTGTACGTTGGTTTAGTTAGAATTTACTTATGTTTTATCTTGATCGTTAAAATAAAACTTTAATTATAAAATTAATGAAACCACTATTGATGTGAGTGATAGGAATTACCAAAGGAGTCAGGCGTTTTTAAACTAGTTACTAATATTGGGAAGAATTATTAAACGGATGTTGTAATTTCAATGATGAATAAATAAATTTGTGTGAATGCGGAGAATTAGGGGAGACTGTCGTACCTTGATAACAATGTACCTTGAAACACCCCAAATAACTGCCATCTATGTTGAGTTTTAGTAGCGCTTTTACATTTTTATACACCAATATAATCCATATAGTGAACCAGTGTGTGGTCATCCTCCGTGGTGAATGCTTATATTGTGTTTCGAAAAGTTGACCGTTTTAGTAACATTTGTTACTTTTTGTTATTGCATCATATTTTAAAAGTGTTTCCAAGTAAGTGTAACTATTTGTCAATATTAGACGAAGTAGTATGTAGGGTGTTTTCTTATATGATTAAATTTCAATAATGTGCAAGTCATTCATAAAAATAATGAGATTTATGTAATGGCGTCACCTCATGTACCTTGAAACAAAGAGGGTCTTGTACCATGAAACACTTACATATGCGGCATAAGAAACAAATAAATTCATTGTTGGCGTTAATATTCATTTTGAACTAAAAGCCTGAAACACGTCAACTTTTGTTTTTAAGACAACACTTTCTAACATAATAAATTTCCCTATTACGCTAACCCCCCAAAAGGGGTAGCTACCCCCTTAATTTTATTAAATATAATTATGAAGCTTTCAATATCTCATTTGAAAGGTATTTCAATTCTCTATTAAGCAGTGTTCCATTCGCTTGGTTGTGGAGATACATCACTTTAAAGTTGAGAAATATTTGACTTTAGACTGTTGTAACTTGGTAACCAAGCAACGGATATTCACAAAGTGGCGTTGTATTGACAATTAAAATACCTTTTTAATGTGCTGTCACGTGATCCCCTTTTTAATTTTAAAATATTAAGGTGTAGTAATTATTGATTTTCAGGAAAGGCTTTAGAATGCCCAGAAGTAAAACGGGAGTTAGGCGACCTCCAGTTGATGTTGACAGCCTTAAAGAGGCAGTATTAGCAGTTGTGGGCGCAGAAGAAACCATTTCTCTCCGAGAACCGGCAAAGGTCTATAATGTATCAACTGCCACTCTATCACGACATATTCGTACTTACCGGGAAGCTGGCAACGAAGAATTCAAATATGAAAATCGGTTAGACATAAAGAAGGTGGTTTCAGCAGAAGAGGAGAAGAGTCTGGTAAACTACATCCAGACTGTCGCAAAGATGCACTATGGCCTGACTAAAAAAGGTGTGCGTGAACTTGCATTTCAGTTTGTAAAAGCCAACAATAAAAAAGTTCCACCCAAATGGGAAAGTGAGAATATCGCAGGTGAGGAGTGGATGCGACACTTTATGAAGCGGCATGATCGTGATTTATCCATTAGAAAACCGGAAGCAACTAGTTTGGCACGAGCCACGAGCTTCAATCGAGTAAATATTGAAAAGTTCTTCTCCAATTTGGAATATGTTCACCGGCGATTTACACCTATTCCGCCTGAACGAATTTGGAACGCCGACGAAACTGGGTGCACAACAGTCCAAATTCCACCAAAGATCGTTGCACCTAAGGGCTTGAAGTAAGTAGGAAGTGTTACTTCTGCAGAACGGGGACAGTTAGTGCCTGCGATTTGTGCAATCAGTGCTACAGGGAATCATATCCCTCCTATGCTGATTTTCCCAAGAGTTAACTTTAAAGATTTCATGACGACTGGAGCTTCCCCCGGCACTCTTGGCTCAGCAAACTCGTCTGGCTGGTAAGTACGGGAATCTACCCTCTAGACAAAGGAGTGTTCACAGATGACCAGTTTTTGCCTGCATCGGTTACTGACAGACCGATTCCCGACAATATAGAAAGAGCAACAGCAGGACCTTCTAATGAAGCAGCAGTTGCACGGTCATACAATGCTCAAAATACATCAAACAGTCCTAAGAAATCTGATTCTGTAACCTTTTTCCGGTCTCCAGAAGAGATTAGACCTTTTCCAAAAGCGCCCGCCCGGAAGAAGCAAAAAAGACGTTGTGGCTCTACAAAAGTTCTTACTGACACTCCTGAGAAGGAAGAACTTTTTCGTAAAAAAGAATTAAAACATTAAAAAATAGAAAGGCAAAACCAAAAACATATTGCCCCTAAAAAGCAGAAAATAACTAAAATTTTATTTAATAATGGCAGCAGTGATGAAGAAGTATTGTATGAAGAAGAGAGCGATATTGAAGGCAAAACTCTTAGCGATGTTATATCTTCCTCTTCCGACGATGAATACAGTATGGATATGATGCCTGCAAAACTAGATGAAATCACAGTTGGGGATTTTCTTCTTATCAGCTTTAGAGGAAAAAAAGAAACGGCACACTATGTAGGTTGCATCCTGAATATAATTTCTTCTAGTGAACTTTCTATTAGCTTTTTACGTAAATCATCAAAGCAAACGTTCCATTACCCAGCCGTACCGGACGTAGCAACAGTCGACATGCAAGATGTAGTAAAATTCTCTCCAATATTAACATGTGGCACTGCAAGAACCAAACACCAAAGTCTTTTAAGTTCTCCTTTTGTAGATTTAATGTAAAGTAGGACTAAAGTTTATTATATATAGTTTAGAGAATAAACAGTAATATTTGATTTTTTTATTTATTTTTATGTTGTCTCAAGGTACAGTGGTACATGTTTCAAGGTACACGAACATTGTTGTACCTTGTAACAATACAAGGGCTTTCAGGAACTGATATAATTAGTTTAATTTTAAAAGCTAAAAGTTTAAGAATATGTCCTGTGGTCAAGTAAACTGTAAATTATATTTTAGAACGCAAATCAATGTATTACGTCAGATGATTAAAAAGAAAATAAATCAAATGTAAAAACTGTTCCAAGGTACGACAGTCTCCCCTAGATGTAATTGTGGAAAAGTTCTATCCAGATAGAATATAAAACGTTTCTGTACGTTGGTTTAGTTAGAACTTACTTATGTTTTATCCTGATCGTTAAAATAAAACTTTAATTATAAAATTAATGAAACCACTATTGATGTGAGTTGTAGGAATTACCAAAGGAGTGAGTCGTTTTTAAACTAGTTACTAATATTGGGAGGAATTATTAAACGGATGTCTACGTAACATGATTTTCCCAAACTTGGTGTAATAAAAAGTTACATAGGTAGACAATTAAAACAAACGTACCTAATTTAATACACTTTTACGATAGCATTTTTCGTTATTACTATGAACTGAATTACGAGGGATATTTTTTAAATAAGGTCCATTTTGAATAAGAAGATAAATACTATAAACATCATTGTAAGATATTCATTCTACATACTTTCATTTATTTTTCTACATCATTTTCATTTTTGTTCAAACATTTGTCTTACCGTTCAACGAGTTTTTGAATTCTTGTCAAATAGATCCGGCGCTTGTGGAAAGCCCAAATTCATGACTGCAGTTTCCACTTCTACGCCATCGTCGAACCATTGGCCACCAAAGAACCCCTTTAAGTACCAAAACAAGTGAAAATCACTAGGCCTGGACTGTAAGGTGGATGTTTCAGTTATTCCTATTGAAGGACCTGATTAGACCTTGTCTTTCGGGCAGAAACACAATTAATTTGGCTGTCAAATGATGAAATTTCAAGAATTGTGCTGTCATCCTTTGACATTTATTTAGTAAAAAGTTGGGAAATTTTAACCATGGAACGCTACACTCTTGAACAACGAATTTTAATTGTGAAAATTTACTATCAAAATGGTGAAAATTTTACTGTATCACTTCGTAAAATTCGAGCAGCTTTTCCTCGTAATCAGGCTACTTCTGAGACCGCTGTGCGTAATTTAATCGCTAAATTCGAGGCTCACGGTACTGTTGCTGACAATAGACCAAAACAATATGCTCGTAGTGGCCGTAGTGATGTAAACATAGCCGCTGTACAGCAAAGTGTTGAGAATGAGCCTGGAACATCAACTCGTCGACGTTCGCAACCATTGGGCATCACCAGAGGCACTTTGCGCAACATTTTGCATAAAGATCTTCATCTTCACGCTTTTAAAGTTCAATTCGTTCAAGCATTAAAGCCGGCCGACCATTGTTTGCGTCGAACGTTTGTGAATTGGCTGTTTGAAAAACTGAACGAAAACAACGCATTTTTCAACAAAATCATCTTTAGTGATGAGGCCCATTTTCAATTAGGCGGTTATGTAAACAAACAAAATCGTCGCATATGGGGTTCACAAAATCCACAAACAGTCCTCGATAAACTATTACATCCAAAGAAAGTAACCGTATGGTGCGGTTTGTGGTCAGGCGGCATCATCGGCCCGTATTTTTTCGAGAATGAGCAAGGAAACGCCGTCACCGTGAATTCTCTGCGCTACCAAACCATGATAACCGATTTTTTGTGGCCATAATTGGCTAATGTTGACATAAATGACCTTTGGTTTCAGCAAGGCGACGCCACAAGCCACACAGCCGGCCAAACAATTCAGTTATTGCATGAGAAATTTCCCGATCGCGTAATTTCTCGATTTGGCGATGTCAATTGGTCAATTGGTCTGGGGCCATTTGAAAGACCGGGTTTACGTAAACAAACCACAAACAACTGACGCTCTGAAAGATGAAATTCGGTTCTGCATTGCCGAGATAAGCGAAGCTTTGTTGCAAAATGTGGTTCAAAATTTTGTGAAAAGAGCGGACGTCTGCCGACGTGCTAGAGGTGGATATTTGCCCGACATCATATTCCATTATTAATTCCCATATTTCTACTTTACATTGGCATCAATAAAACTGAATTTGTCAAAAGAAAAAATGTGTTTTTAAGCCAATTTACTTCCTAACCTCAAATTTGCCCACCTTTTACTTATTATTATTTTAAATTTATATACGAGGGTATTTCAAAATATGACGAGACAGGTGTTATATCTTCTTTCACAACTAGAATTTTATAACACAAAGAATAGAAGATGAAACCCTAATCTCTAATGTACTTATCCTCAAATAGGCTTTGATTTAACTTTTGACGTTTATTAGAAATTTATTACTTTGAATTATCAGGATACGTCAAACACTGACAAGTTTGACGTATCCATCGAAAAAAATTACAGTGGAGCAAAGATATGCAATAAAATTTTGTGTTCGGTTAGGTGAAGCTTTTTAAATGATTAAAACTGCATGCCCAAAGGATAGTTAATCACGATGTAGAGTGTTTGAGTGGTATAAGAAATTCAAAGACGGTTGTGAATTAGTGGAAGATAGATTGATTCAAAAATTACAGAAATTAACGACTTGATCTAAAACGATCGTCGGATTGGCATATATCGAATTTCTGACATTGTTAATTCATCTTATGGTTCCACTCAAAAAATTATTCATGAAAATTTAGGGTACCGAAAGGTCGCAGTAAAATGGATTTCAAAAGTGATGACTGATAAACAAAAAGCCAATTGAATGACAATTTAGCGGCAGTGGAAAATGCAACTGGAACATAATCTACAGTTTTTAAACAATCTGGTTTTGCAGAAGGCGAAAACTGTGAAAAGCACTGGTAAAGCGATGTACTTATTTTTTTTTGATAAATGGAACATTATTTATGATCACATTGTACCTAAAGAACAGACAGTAAACTAGAGAGTACTATTCTAATGTACTTCGAGGAACCATAAAGGAAAACTTAAAGAAAAAACTACCGCTTTATCAAGACATCGGTTGGATCCTGCATCACGATATTGTCCTGGCCAGCAGATTAGCGATTTGTCAACGAACATTTGAAGAATTAGGGATGTAAATTGTCGTTCACCCTCCCTAGTCACCTGATCTTCCTCCATGTCACTTCTATTAGTTTCCTGAAATCAAAAAATAATTGAAAAGTCGAAAATTTGAGTCAAAGTTAGAGCACAACAACTGAAATTAAAATAAAATTAATGAGAACATAAATTTGTTGTTTGATAATTGATTCTTTCCATGGTCCTCACTCTTTTAAGCTTTTCAGGTCTTTGATTATACCTACTACACTAGAAAACATTTCAGTTTTTCCTATAATTATCAGAGCACACGCATCATGCCTTTTGTTATTTGGGAAGAGGGGAGGGGTATCTTTTTCCAATATAGTTTCATAGTGAAAGAATATACCCTTTCTGTAGATTAATTCTGTAGATTTTATTGTTACCTTCCACTATAGATTCTTCCCAGATGTCTGACGTTCTCTCAATTAGATTAATTCAGTCATTAAAAATGGTTTATGTTTAGGCCTTATCCGTGTTAGCCTTAACATTAACTAAGAATTTAATGAAGAAGAAAATTGACACAACACTGCCAAAAATACTTATATATAATTATAAATATACCATTGTCCGGGAACTTTTTGAACTACCTACATACACTGTTATGCTGAATAAGTGCCAAAGAATTTAATTTTAGATTAAGCATGTTAATATTTAGTTTTTTTTTAAATTGTCTAAAAATTTTATTTTTAATTATTTAATAAAACCTTTTTGGGACCGCACGAAATACTCAGCTGTTGCATCGAGAGTACAATGCATCCTACTAAATCCTAGATATCGCATATTTATAACTTACTTATGTATAAACCCAGTCATTAAAAACAAATACGTCTGCATATCTGCGAGCAACACGAACGAAATATACGGACGGCACAGATCGAGAGTCAGGACCGGCAGCGGTACTCAAAATTTATCATTTTAAGTTAATTTCTTTCACATTTTTTTAAATTAAAAATAATAATAGCAATTGGCATATTTATTTATTTAGCGTATGCACTAAGCACACCTGTACATACCAGAAATATTCACAAAAATGAAGAGTATACAACACAAATAAATTATTTACAAACATCTCAGGATTTAATATAGTCTCAACAACTCGATGCTGGGTATACTAAATAGAATAGCAAAAAATGGTTTCTCAGATGTTTATGACAAGTGGACGAATGGCACAAGTGTATTGCACAGAATGGAGAGTACCTACTTTGAAGCATAGTTGTCGAAGTTTTCTAAATAAATGGTCTACAACAGCAGTCTCGTTATTTTCTGGTATTTTCTCGCAAATATACAAAAAATACAAAACAAATATCGAAAATATATAAAGTGAATCTCTAACAAGTTTTAGCTTTCAAAATATTTTACTTATAAGTAGCATAATATTGAAATTTTCCATTACCTTGCCATTATTGACTAAACTTAATAAATTTATATAGAAGAGCCTACTGTACTGTCAATTAAACATTATAAATATTACTGTGTGGGATTTATAAAAGCAACAGTATATGAAGCGGATATGCATTTAAAATTTTAAGCGATTAAATTACGCGGGACTTCCTTTTGAAACAAAACTGTATCACTCCATCCTCGCTAATTACTTAATCAATATAAACTGAATCACTATATTCAATTTTGAATAACTTCTGAACTTAATTAGCAGACAATATATCAAACCAACAAAGTTCTGACATTAGGCTAACTTTCTTTAGTTATTAAACATAGAAGATTAATTAATAAAAGTTATTGTAGTTTCGTCAATATCTCGTAATATTTGTTCAACTGTACTTTGTACTTCAATAATTAATGTATATATAATAAAGTTATTTATAAACTGTCTAGATATTAATATACTAAATTAGTAAAATGCAATTTAGAAGCAATTTTACGCAGCGAAATCTAATATATGATTCCTTTTAAATAGAATAAAAATAATAATGATTTACTGAACACAAACTTTACATACAAAAACTGCAAATTACAAATAATTGGGTACAAAAGGATAATTGATATTTCTGTAACAGCTCCCTGTTCTACCTACTATTCCACTCAGAAAACAAATACTTTTATTAGAATACAGAAAGTCCGAGTTACAAAATATATACATAAACTGTCCAGACAGGAAGACACGTGCTTCGTCTTGCTGTAGACTCATCAGTGGATGATGGTGGAAAAGGCAACCTTCACAACAACTCTCTTACTTGCCTACATTCCAGTCATAAGATACAAATGGAAGAAAACTCAAAAATTCAGCGCCTGTTACTCCTAGAACATCATACTAGGGTGGTTCGGAAACTAGTGGGCTAACAGGAAAAATCGCAAGTTTTTTTTGCAAAAAAACACTTTATTTTTCAATATAGTCTCCTGCTCGCTCACCACACTTATTCCAACGATATTCCAATTTAATAATATCTTCATTGTAGGTCGATGAATCCAAGTTCTCGAAATAGCTATTTACAGCAGCGATTGCCTCGGAATTAGACGAAAATCTCTTACCGTGGAGCCTTTTTTTTAGGTTTGGAAAGAGATAATAATCGCCGGGAGCCAAATCTGGGGAATAGGGTCAATAAGGTACTAATTCAAATCCCACTTCATGAATTTTCGCCATTGCTATCGAATACTTGTGAGCAAGTGCGTTATCCTGATAGAAAAGTACTTTCTTCTTTGCCAAATGAGGCCGTTTTTCTTTGATTTTGTCGCTTAATTGTTGCTACCAATTGGACCAGTAGTCGACCGATATAATTCCGTGGAAATCCCAAAAAAACAGTTGCCATAGCCTTTCCTGCTGACAAAACCGTTATTGCCTTCTTTAGTGGCGGAATACCCTTTTTGTCCATTGTTTGGATTGTTCCTCGATTTCACGAGTGTAATGGTGGACTTAGGTTTTATCGACTGTAATGAAACGGCGTACAAATCCCTTCTACTTGCGGCGAAAACGTGCCAAACGGTCGCAAGAAGCATTCAAAAGATTCAGTTTTTGCTCCGCGGCGCCCAACGCACTGAATATTTTTTTATTTCCAATTCTTAACTTAAAATTCTGTGCACACTGTTATTTGAGATACCTACAATGTCGGCTATCTCGTGCACTTTTACTCGACGGTCATCCAGGACGATACGGTGGATATTTTCGATCATATCCGGGACAGTAACAATTTTTGGACGTCCACTACGGGGTTCATCTGTTGAGCTCACACGTCCTCGCTTAAATTCGGTAATCCAGTTTTTAACAATTGATTCTAATAGTATAGAATCCAGCTCTGTTTTGATTTCAATTGGTGTTAAGTCTTTCACTTTTCTTTCTTTCCGTTATTACAAAATCACACGAGACATAATCGTATTGAGGTTATTGAACTCCAAACATACAAGGCTGCTATCTTGTAGAATTTGTATAATATCGACAGCTGTCTAAACAATGTTATCTTCTAGAGTTTTTATAAACATAAACATTTCAGCATATATTTGCGTATAAATTCAACAGAGGTATTTTTTATAGACATTCTGGATCCATAGGTGGAACATAATACAATATTCAAGGGGTTTTCACTTTTTGGAGTTCGCGTTGTAATTAAGTAACAATTTGGATTCATATTCTATATAATTGCATCTTTCATTTTTCATACGATGTCTTCTTCTTTCAAGGGCACCTTCTATATCAAGCCGCCCTCGTACGAAGCAATGATTAATGGTAATACACATGTTGAATATGTGTACTTACACATACTATTTTCTAATATTACACTTAAGACGATACATCTTGAAATTTATACCTCGTTCATTATCTCAGTTTCAGTACATGTTATAAAGTTAACATGTTGGTAAACGCTCTCATATCCTAATGAAGTATGCTGTTTCTCCTTGATTAATATGCAAAAGTCATTTGAATGTTAAATCAGTATTCCTTCTATCAACAACCCTATGTAAGCTTTAATGATTAAGTTAGGTATCCTTTGTACAAACTATCTTGATTCATAGATATATTCCACTGATAACTGTTACATAAATTACTAATTTTTGCAATATTTGTTTTAATTATTATTACGCGAATACTACCTACCTATTTAATCTTTAATATCTGATACGCATAAGGAAAGTATAATAACAAGACACCGGAGGCATCGGGCCGAAATTACGATGAACCATATAAATAGTCTATATTTAACAGTGTTTTTCAACCTATGGGTCGCGACCCCCTGGGGGGTCGCGAAGCCTCCGTAGGGGGGTCGCGAAGCCTCCGTAGGGGGGTCGCAAGAGGTCGAGAGAACTCAGTTAAAAAAATCAATAAATTTTAAAAAGGTAGATATATTAAAACAATGTTAACAAAATGATACTCTTTATGTAATTTATACAAACACGTTAACGAAAAATAAAATCTTCGAGTACTCGTTCATTTTAATGTGAAGGTTGCGCTTGAGTTTGTTATATCAATTTCTCCCATCGTGGATCCGTTTTTGCAACTTTAAGTATTAAATCGTTTTCCAAATTTAAGGGATTTCTTAGTTTACTTTTTATTTGGGCCATTGATGAAAATGCCAACTCGCACAAGTACGAGGTAGAAAATGGAATCAAACACTTCAAAGCCTCGGTTGTTAATTCCGGGTATTCTGTTTTTCTTTTTAACCAAAAGGTATCCAAATTTTCAGACTTGAATTCCAAGTGTAACATCCCATCGGCAGATAATTCCAGCAGATTCTCTTTGAGCTTAGTTGGTAAATTTGCCTCATTTATTGCTGCATTTAAAAACGGATTTAAGATCCATCTTTGCCCAGTGTTATCCGATATCTCTTGCACTGAGAAGTAATGACACAATTCTTTCTTCAAATTATCTAACATCATTTTCATACCAGATATATATGAGTTGATGTTTATCTCGCTTCCGACTTCTTCAATGAAAGACTGTGTCGACGAAAATGAATCAAAGTTGTTTTGTTTATAGATGATGACCACAATTCAATTTTTTTTATAAAGCCATGGAGTTTGTCTTTTGCTGTAATGACATTTTCATCCCGCCCTTGAAGACTTTTATTCAAGTTATTTAAATGTTCAAATAAGTCAGAAAGAAAAGCCAATTTCAAAAGGAATTCCGGGTCAGAAATGAATTCAGAGTAATGTGACTTGGCTTGTTGTAAATATACTAATAGTTTAGCGCGAAGTTCCATAACTCTGGTCAGTACTTTGCCTATTGATAACCACCTAACTTCTGTATGGTAAAGCGAATTGCGGTGTAGTGCCCCCATATCTTCACAAATGATTAGAAAAAATCGAATCTGCAACGCTTTTCCTTTAATAGAATTTACAATGTTAATAATATTTAGAACTTGACTGTATTCTTGTGGCAAAGTTTTGGCTGCAAGAGCTTGGCGATGGAGAAAGCAATGCATCCAACAAGCGTTTGGCATCTGTTCTTTCAGTCTAGCAATAAATCCACTCTTCGCACCAGTCATGACTTTTGCTCCGTCACTACAAATAGCAATGCATTTTTGTGCCCAATCGATATTCATATCTTGCGTAGCTCCAAGGAACGTGTCATGCAAGCACTGACCTGTAGTATTTTTGGGTAGTGCCTTGCAAAATAGTATTTCTTCCATTAATATTTCATTGGATTCAAAACGCACAAAAGCTACAAACTGCGCACAACCCGCAATATCCGTTGATTCATCAAATTGCAAGGACACAAAAGAACTTTTCTTAATTTTTTCTATGACTTGATCACGAACGTCAGTAGCCATATTGCTTATCCTGCGTTGAATGGTATTGTCAGAGAGAGGTATACTTTTGAGCTTTTCGACCTCTTGCTTGCCAAACATAATCTCTGCTATATCTAAAGCCGCTGGTAAAATCAAATTTTCGGCAATACTGTGAGGTTTTCCTGCTTTAGCCACACGAAAAGCTACTCGATAACTAGCGAGCAACGCTTTCTCATTTAGGTTGGACATTTGTCCTATAGCAGTTTTTTGATGTTCAAGAGCTTTTAATTTTCGCTCAAAAAATTCTACGGGTTTATTTTTTTCATTAGGATGTTTTCTGTTTAGGTGGCGTACCAACTTCGATGGCTTCATGCTTTCTCTTGACAAAGTTTCAAAGCAAATTACGCACTGCGGTTTATTCTCAATCACAGTAAACCCGAATTTCAAATAATTGTCGTCATAAAGACGTTTTTTCTTTATTCCACTACTGCCGCTAGACTTAGACGTTGATGGTTCTGATGATCTTTTCAGGAATTTATCCATTTTCAATTATAACAAACAACTCAAATAAATACGTAAAACAAGTGATTCGCGCTCTTCAAACAACTAAACAGCAGACGACACGACCACTTGCTTCGCGGTCTTGCACTCAACTGCCGTGGCCGCGGTCGACCGCCCTATTTATAGGCCAGCGCATTCTAGCGAGAATCATCTCGAAGCGTAACGAAACGTCTCGAAACTTGTGGACCTTTGGCGCGGGCCGTGGAGCGCGCTGGGGACTACCAGCGCCATCCGTTGGTAACACTCGGAACCTGTACTAGTTTCGAGTGTTACCAACAGATGGCGCTGGGAGTCTCGGCCCTAACAATATGTTTGTATTTGTTTGTTAGTTATCAATTGGCCACGTATTCGATTTAAAATTATATGTTTTACGTACTTAATTGTATATTTATATCCGAATCCTAATAACGCAAACGCCTAAAATGTTTTTATGAATTAAATATTTTTAACATACATGAAAAAAAAGGGTCGGGGGTCGGGAAATATTTTTTGATACTAGGGGGGTCGTGTCATGAAAAGGGTTGAAAAACACGCAGTTATTGAATAGCACTATTTATTCGGTTAACCGCACATTTATTTTTTGTCGTTGAATTGCAACGCAATAACTTCAATTTTACAGTAAAATTCCTTTTTTCTTAGGCGTAGATAACATGAGGAGTTATTATTTTATTTATTAGTTTATATTTCGTAAGATAAATAAAGTACGGTGAGTTAGTTTCTTTTTTTCATTGTTTTAACTGTTAATTACATACTTCTTATGAATACATTTTTAATTTTTATTGATTTATATCTAGAACATTGTTTAACCCTTAACCACCGTAGTCCAATTGTTGTCGCATTGTCACCGTAGCGGCGTCACACAGACGTCGCTGGTTTTTGGTTTTTATTAATAAAATGTGATAATAATTTTCTCGTTATATCTCTTAGATATGTTACTAGAAGGTATATAATATTAAAAAAGTCAACAGATAATAAATTTAAAGAAATTTATTTAAAAAACGTATTTTCTTTGCAGAAGTGTAATTTTGAACATTTTTTACATACGCTTTAACTTAATAATTTTACAGGATTTAAACAACACTATAATATAAAATAATATCGGTGCTTGCAAACTAAAAGAATACCTCTTTATAATAAAAAAACAAAATTTAAGAAAAATGAAAATATGATAAAAATTACAAGGCCTGATTTATTGGAAATTTTTCTTACAGTCTATACACATTTTAGATGAACATTCTAAACAGTTTTGAGCCCTTCTAGCTAACTGTGGTTGGACCAACTGGTCGGCAAGTACCTTTATAAAGTCTGCTTTTTCAAGTTTTTCATTATCTTTGTATGCTTGATGAAGCACATGAGCATTAACACTACTTATATCTAACAGTCTGAAAAATATTGCCATGGGCCAACGTTGAGTACGGCGACTAGTAGTGTGTTTAGCACACTTTTCATCTAATGCATCGACCCCCGATTTAGTGAAATTATAAAAGGAAATAATTTCCGGCTTTTTAGTTTCAGGATCGTATGTTTTGGTGTGGTGCATCGATGACACTAAAACAACTGCCTTGTACTTCTTTGGCACGTAGGATACGAGAGTCATATTTTGAGTAAAACCAAATAAAGAAGTTTCACATTTTCTAACTCTGTTAGGTAAAAATTGCTGGGGGATTTCCCTTTTATTCTTCTTCATGGTACCTACATACGTTAGCCCTGCTTTCTTGAGTACTTCCACCAATTCTATCGACGTGAACCAATTATCCGCTGTCACGTTTCTATTAGAATTAACAATAGGCTTAGTTAGTCTTACAACAGCTTGAGTGGGTTTACTGAACTTTTTTTCGTCTTCATTTAAACCAATACCATCGGAATATTTCCACTGTACACGTACGCATTATACAAATAATGATTTCTAGCATCTGTCATACACATTATCTTTAGCCCGTACTTACATGGCTTGTTTGGCATGTACATTTTATATTTACATCGTCCTCGGAAGGCAACTAGCATTTCATCCACGGTCATATTTGCACCTGGGGAATACATAGCCTGGGAATTAGCAATTAACGCATTGAAAAGTTCGAAAATGGGAGCCATTGGGTCTTCCTCTCGTCTGAGATTTCTGTCATCAGGATTGTCAAATCGTAAACAGCTAAGTAGAAATGCGAATCTATTTTTACTTAGAACACAACGAAAGATTTCACGTCCCGTACCATCAATAGTAAAAATACGTTAAATCTTCTCATGGTTAGAATTAAAAACTGCTGAATAATATAACAATCCTATGAAAGCTCTTAATTCCTCCATATCCAAATCCGCCAGCTCTGATCTCTTCGGATTTTTGTACTTGAGCTTTTCTTTTTGTATTTTGACATTAGTCCAGTTCAAAACCACACGCAGCATTTCTTCCGAAAACAGTAAACTCCATACCGCAGCAACTTCTGCTCTAGCACCCAATTTAGAAGAAGGACGCAAGCCCGGTAATTGGACAATTATATTGTGGTTTTGTGTTCTACTGCGCTTGACAAAGTTTGTTGACACCCACTTGAAGCGATTTTTTCCATAATACACCTTTTTTGTAATGTTATTATTATCTTCACCATCACTACTTAGACTTTCATCGTTATCGTTTATTACAGCCTCTTCTTCACTCACTGCTTCAAGTTCTGAATCGGAATCATGATCACTTACTTCGTGGTGATCTACAGAAACATCATCATTGTCACTTTCACCGCCATCAATTTCATCAATCCACTGTAGAATCACATTTTCAAAGTCAGGATCGCCATAGCGAACTGTTTTTGTAGATCCAGAAGCACAATTCATTACAATAAAGCACTTTCAACTAAACCGCGCAAAATTTGTAAAACTTACGAAAACGCCGTAGCGGCGTCTGAGAGATCCAGGACAGACTTTAATTATTTATATTAGGGAAACAAATGCGTCTATTGCCACAAAATGCTAGAAACATACTGATACACGTTCAACTTGAAGGTACATAGACGCTAAGTATAGTTAGTCAAAGAGGGGGTAAGTTATTAACCAATGAAGAACCTGATGCGTCTCAGAGACGCCGCTACGGTGGTTAAGGGTTAAGTTACTTTTTCAGATATGATATGGAACAACGTCGAGAATGACATCGTGAAACAATGGCGAGGTGGACTAAGGGTCATACTGATTGTATGTTAATTGCCAGTGATTCCGAAATTTATTTCAAAGTCTGTAAAATATCTTGAAAAAATTCCAAAAAATCGCAATGTAAATATCACTTAGCATCGCAAACACATAGGGGGTTCGTATTTATAAAGATCGTTTATGGTTAAATTTGAAAATTCCATACTCTACTGAATACTTTAACATGATATTTCAATACATTAAAAAGCTCATTTCCCTTAGAGTCACCTTTATTGGCTTTTCTTTGACTTTTTATATACCTTACATTTTAACCTTTCTGATCACTGCAGGGTTTTATCGGAGATGGTGTTGTGCTTGAGAAAATGTCGTTTGTGATTTTACAAACAAGTTTTCATTGCTATATGTATACAAGGTTATATAAAAAATTACTTATCATATGTACAGAAAAAGCATTTTAGTAATTGAATCAATGACATTTATGTGTCTTTAGAAAAACAAGAATCACATTCGTAGAAAAGGCTGTTAACCTCAAGATCCGCACAGTTTTCATGGGCCCAACCTTTGCAAATATTACACTGGATCCAGTTTTCTTGAAAAGTTTCGTTGCAAATAATACAATGAGTCAATTCATCTTCTTCCTGCAATTTTTCATTTGTTACTGATGTTGAAGGCTTAGTCATGGGATTTGAGACAAGAGGTTTTGAGGGGGCTGGTCCGGGCTCTTGCGATATTTCGGTTTTGTTCAGTGAAGGATCATAATCAAAATCACTGAATGCATTGCTGTCAAATGGAAAAACTCCGGTACATTTGAAGCCCGACTGAGCTATTTCCATGTGAAAAGGCGATATTTACCAAGCTAGCAATGTCTTTGAAGGCTATCTTGGTATTTGGATATTTTCGCATCCAGAGAGAACATACCTCATTATATGCATTTTTGAACGGCTTCATTGCCGTTCTGTCCAGAGATTGCCATTTATGAGATGTATGGGGTGGCAAGCTCAACATGTGTATGTGATTTCTCTTGGTAAACGCGATCACATTTAGATCTTCGTGGGATGAGTGACCATCAACAATCAAAAGGGAGGGATATTTTTCAGTTGGATTGACCAGTTCTGCAAAAACCTTCACTTTACCACTTTAGAAAACCATCTGCAGTTATGCACCCATTTGGTTGGACATCGAATACACTTCCTACCGGTGCATTCTTTTTTAACTCAGGAATAAACAGAGCCCCTGAGGCATTTATTGATAGAAGAAGTGTGACATTCCTACCTCTTTTGCTGAAGTAAGTTTGCCCACTTGTTTTTTGCCTTTGATAGATATTACTTTAAGTTTGTTGGTGTAAACACACGTCACGTCAGTTTTGTCCGCATTAAAATCTTTGAAGGACAAAACTTAAACTTTTTCATTAATTAATTTTGCATGGAAAAAAGTCGATCAACTTATGCCTTACGGAAACCTGCTGCTCTCTGGAGGCTTGTGGATTAAGCAGTTCTTAACTGCAAATCTGCATATTTCTGCATAAATTCATAGTAAAAGTCATTACCAGCTTTCTTGGTTGTTTTGTTGAACCTATGCTTGATCTTTAGATTCTCTACATACTGATAAGCTAGGGTTAAAAACTCATCTTTACTCAAAGGCGTAAACTGGCTATCTAATTCCTTAATATGGTTGTATAAGTTATTCTCCTGTACATCATTTAATGTCCTCGGAAAGGCCCTAACATTCCCTAAACATGGCTTAATTTCCAGTTCTTTTCCTTCTGGAAAACCTTTAAATCTATCACCTAACGTACTTTTAGGTGCACAATATCTTTCACTAGCCTCCCTAATTGTTATTTCATGCAGTTGGACTTTTTCTATAGCTTCCTTCATGTGATTTTTATCCCACTTATGAAGTTTATTCCCTATCCTATAAAATGACAAAAAAAAACATAAGAATTGAACTCTTTAAACTTTGTCCGATACAATCCTTCGACCGTTTGTCCGATACAACCCAAACGCTATACTAACCGATGCTTTGATTATTACATGCGTATTGCCAGCTCTTGACATATTTACTGCTTACAGTATGAAAGAATAGTAACCCATACATCTAACAGAACACGAAACACATTGTTGTACTTACTTTCAGACAAGTTACGTGGCTCCAAAGTTATCTTCGTGTCCTAAAAATCTCGCAAAAAACAAATAACTGACTGTCACTTCCAAACCGATCAGTCTAATATGGCGGGAGCGGCTTCATTCTGCCTTAGTACACACGACAGTGGCGTGACAGATGCTGTTACCATGTGCCAAAGTTTGAAACACAACTTGTCCAAAACAACTCTCCAACCCGATACTGCCAAGCCTTCCCCTACACAGATTATTAGACACTTTGGAATCTGACTCTGTGAAACTTTAATGGCGGCAAATATTCCATTAAATAAACTTAACAATCCCACCCTCAAAACATTTTTCCAAAAATATAGTGGTCGAAATGTTCCTGCAGGTACATACTGGAAATAGTCTTTTATTTCAGCGTATTTAGCAGTTAGATTTTGAGAAATTGTCCCCATACACAATTGCCGCAATGTTATTCAATCTGAATTTCTATTAAAAACTGGGTCAAACTTTTACTGAAGGCCGCATTCGAAGTCACTTGGAATATTTTTCAAATTATTAATAGCCACATCAAATGTGGTTAATCCATCTTTTAATTTGAGATTTTGATTTTCAAAATAAGCAATTAGTTTTGTCAAATTTCCAAAGTGTTCCTGAAGAAAGTACAACTGATTTTTTAAATATGGAATTTGTGTTAGTTCCTTGTTCTCAGAAATACTCTGAGCATAGTCATTTAAACATGTAACGAAATTTTGTAAACTATCGAAATTCTCTGCATAAAAACTAGTATCTTCCAACTATGTCCCCCATCTAGTTATTACTGGAGAGGGAGGCAGTAACAAAGATGGAAGTTTTTCCCTGTAAAGAGCTACTCTCAATGGTGGATTTCTGAAAACTTTTTTTAAAAGCGGATACAAGTCTATTAACTTCTGGAAAGGTGTCTTTGATATATTCACAGATTCTGTAGGGAACATGTACTACACAAGTAATATGCAGAATATTAGGATATGTTTCCTTTAATAGTCTGCCTGTTTTTAATATATATGCAGCTCTGTCACTGACAAATAAAAGTATTTTTTCTTTGTACCTGTCGTCCGAATAAAGCATTTGGTGTATATTCTCCTAATTGGTTTTAGCTACTGTTTCCGCATCTACTGCATTTATATCTTTTGTTGCTATTACATATGCGTTATATGGAATAGTTGGGTATAGTACACCAGCTACAACATTTACCACCACACAGATTCCTAATATATCGACTGTTTCATCGGCACTTATCCATAGGTACTGATTTGAAAGATGGCTTCTAATGCGTTCTACTGCTTTCGTGGAGCACTTAGAAACATAATATTTGCGTAAGGTGGATTCATCAGGAACATTTCAACCAGTATATTTTTGGAGAAATATTTTTAAAATGGGATTGTTAAGTTTATTTAATGGAATATTAGCCGCCATAAAAGTTTCACAGAGTTCTTCGTTAAAATTGTCAGATTTCAATTGTTCTAATTTCTGTGCATGTGTTTGCGATGCTATGTGACGTTTTACGTGCGATTACATGGAATTCTTTAACGATACAATAAATTTCGGAATCACCGTCAATCCAACTCGCCATTGCTTTACGATGCCGTTCTCGACGTTCTTCCATATCATATCTGAAAAAGTAACTTAAACAATGCTCTAGATCTAAATAAATGAAAACTAAAAGTGTATGCGTAAGTTATTGAAACTGAACGAAATTCAATGCACACTTACGTCGAAATAATTGGGAGAAGTAGATTCAATCAAACGATATTAAAAAGGATCTATCACAAAAATTACGATGTAATTAACAGTTACAACTATAAAAACAAGAAACTAACTCATAGCATTTTATTTATCTTACGAAATATAAACTAATAAATAAAATAAATTATAAAAACCCCGTTTCTATCTACGCTCATGAAAACAGAAATTTAACTGTAAATATCCAACAAAAACGTCGCAATTGTCGATGAAAACAGGTGTGCGCGCTAGCCAGATAAATAGTGCATTCAATAAGTGCATGATGTACTTACAAATGTTGTAGACTATTTATATCGTCCGTCGTAATGACGACGTCATTTAATCCCGATGTGTCAAGTCTCTAGTTATAGCAGATATCTGAAGAGAATACGAAACTTGTCACGACATTTTAGTCGAAATGGAACCCTGATGGAATCCTACGACGCGTACAGAGTGTACCCGCCAATCCCTTTTTACACTTTCCCGCAGAGCCCTATATATCTTAAAATCTGTAATAGAACGTCTAGCATGCATACAACATGCGCGATTTTACGTATTTGGACAGCATCGGGTATCTGTAGGGAACTTATCTGTACTATTACTTAATGACTTTTTAAACTAAGCCCGGTCTTAGTACACTAATGTCTCTCTTTCTGTTAGGGTTAGACCTCATCCTGCGTTAATGAATAGCATTTAAATTTTGCTTAAAATTTTAAAAAATATGCTTATTGCTATGAACTGTGCCTTAGCTTATGGGTGCAGTTCACAACGAATGTCCGGATAAACTCGCTCAATCTCCAAGCTGGGCTCTTCTTATCTCAGATCTTGCTCTCGAACAAGCAAGATACGTGTAAAGAAAACAATATAGCATTAAATAAAATTCGCAATTTCCTAATTTACATTTATTAAAAAAAAATTAAAAAAGAAAAAAAATCCCTTTACCGAGTGTAACGGGAGCTAAAGCAAAATTTACAGTAGCTAGGAGGAAATAGTCTGTGTGATAAAGACACGCACACAGAGAAAAACCCCCTGTGACTCTCAAGCAAACATAAAACTAATAAATAAATTAAGAAATTTGTCAAATTTCACCTCTAACTGTAACCCCAAAAAATCAAATGTCAACAGAAACCTAACTATTGACTACGCATGCCAGCTTTACGGTCATGCGCTCTAGAACATGACAAATATCAATCCCTCCAAAAAACCAACCTGAATACAAAACGATCTAGAACATCTTGACTAAAAAAAACTCCATTACAAAAAACATGACAATTTTCTTGAATATTCATATACTATTTTTATATCAAAATTATGCAAATTATAAACTAAAATTACAATCATCAGCAAATCGTCGTAATAGCAATTATATAAATCAACTGTGTTTTGTACTTACATCGATCTAAACACATTTAACACTAACTAAGCGAGAGATACCATTATTTAATTAAAATATCAAAAGCGAGATCACAATAACTCGTAAAAATCGGAATTAAATTCAATGCACAAATTTAAAGCACTAAAAAAATCAAATAACCCGACTTTACTCAAAAACAGCAGAATAAAAATGAAGTTTTTACTCTGACCACATGGTTTGCAAGGCCTGGTATCTCTAAATAAAATATCCCGAAAATCTCATACATCGAACTCAATAGTACATAATTTTGCCGAGTCCATCGGTCTACTATATATTTATACAGTCCTGGACATAAAGATAAATTCAAACATAATAAAATAAAATACATTTTAAATCAATGTTATACAAATAATGTTCAATATAATTCTTCTTTTTTCTATGGGGAAAAAACCACGACAATATGTGTCTGAATGTAACCGGCTGTTTACTACTTGATAATAAAAAATGTTGAAATAAATAACGAAATTAACTGAGAAATTATTATGCCATGTACATAATATTAACTGTAGCGAAATATAGCAGTAATGCTGAAAATATTCTAAATGCTCGCTAACCAGTTGGGATGTAAAAAGGACGTTTTCTATCTACAAGGATGTATTTCACACAAAGAGAACAAATTTTACAGAAGAGAACCTTGAGGAAGAATTACTAGTTGGTATTAATACTCCTTTACTCAGCTTGAACTAGAAAGTGAACAAATAAAAATGTATTTCGTATTTTATAGATCACCACCCATTTGTTTTCCAATTATATAAATAAAATTAAGAACTCTTTAAAAATACAAATTTTCAATAGTACGCTGATGGGCGATGACTCATCGACCTCTCGTGTCCGGTTCTTACCAATTACCTCCACATAATCACTAAATGGGAAACATGACTAAATACCGCAATTTTTATTGCAAAAGTTTTGTTTTAGAGTCCTGTGATGATTCAAATGCTACAAGTGGCAAGAAAGTGTTTTAGAATAAATAAATGGATTTCAAAAGTTGTTAATTACTATTATTTGTTAACGCTTGTTTGAGATATATTACGAATTACACCATAATGTTGATTAAGTCGCCCCCAAAGGGACAGAATATGATCTCTAGAAAATGAGAACACTCACGATGTAGCTATAATCGAAATAATTTCATCATTTATATTCATTGCTTCTTAATATCTTAGTAACCTATTATAAAATGTTATATCTATGAAATGCATAAAAAAGAAAAATTGGTTTTCCTCATCCTGTCATCCAATCGTGTTAATCGGATGTTAAATTCGTGAGTTATGGCGGTTGGAAAATTTTGCAATTTGTTTCAGTCTCATGGGATGAAATATTTAAAATTCGGTAACAAAAAGTGTGGATTTTCGACGTTTGAATGCCAGTAGTTTATGTATTCGGGCGTGCAGTAATTACGAATAACGAAGTCGCGGTCTTTAATACGCTGATTGAGATAAACATAAAGCTCAATTTCGCAAAAAAAGGGGGCGCGATTAGCGGGGGCCGCTGTAATTGATAAACGCATACTAGATTTTTGAGAATTTGTAGTTATTTTATTGAAAAAAATGATTTTTTTCTTAGCTGTATCACATGCATGATCTCTTATTTTAGAACGATGGGAATGATAGGGTTGAAATGTTCAAATTAAATTCATTTTATGATAAATAAACGATAATATAACCAGCTTGTAAGACTTCGTTGCTCCCATAAAACTATATAGGGCATTACAATTAATATTCTCAGTGTTCCTCTAATTTATTGGCGCAGTTTATAAAGCGAATGTCCAGGCAAGTTATTTTCTCTCATAAATATAATTATTAAACACACAAAATTTAAACCACATTACAGCGTTAAAAATAGCTATGAATTAGTTAATAAGATTAAAGAGGTCAATTTACCGAATAATGCGAAACTAATATCGTTTGATGTACAAAACCTATTTCCTAGTGTTCCTCCTAAAGAAGCTATTTTGCTAATTAAGAATATGCTAGAAAATAATAGAACTAACCCCACCATAACAGAGGAAATTTTATTTTTACTTTCAATTTGTGTTGATCAAAATTATTTTTTGTTTAATGATAATATTTACAGTTGTAAAGACGGATTAATAATGGGCAACCCACTTAGCCCGTTATTAGCGGAAATTTGTATAGACAACCTTGAGACAACTATATTTAATAACAGTGCATTAGTTAAGAACATATTATTTTGGCATAGGTACGTAGATGATATCTTAATTTGTTATACAGGCACAGATAGACAACTTAATAAACTTGAAGAATTTATCAACTCAATACATAACAACATTAAGTTCACAATAGAGAAAGAACAGAATAATAGCATTAACTTTTTAGATTTAACGATTAAGCGAAGCAATAAGAATCGCACACAGACATAACAATACATAATAAATCAATGCACCCAATTCAACATAAATTAGCAGCATTCTATAGTATGACTCATAGACTATTAAATATACCCATGTCAATAGAAGACTTTAATTCAGAATACAACATTATAAAACAGAATGCAATCAATAATGGTTATGACCCGAATATAATAGACAAAATAATATCCAAAAAACGAGAAACTAAAGCAATACAAGATATATATCCGATTACTAAAGATCATGACAAGAAATTTAAAATTATCACTTACCTAGGCAGACAAAATAAAATATTAGAAAAATTTTTAAGAAAGCAAAATATCAAAATTGCATATAAAACCAACAACCATATTAGTAACTACATCAAAAACAATAAAAGTAAAACAGCACAGCATAATAAGTCAGGTATGTATAAACTAACTTGTGGCACATGTACTAAAACATATATTGAGCAAACAGGTAGAACGTTCAAAAAACGCATTATTATTCGTTTAGAAATGGGAAAACAGATTCAGCATACTCCAACCATTTAATTGAAGAAAGCCATGGTTTTAATAATAATTTCAAGATCCTACATGAAGATAAGAAAAGTAAGAAACTCGATTTATTAGAAGCAATGGAAATTAATAAACAAAAATTTTCAAATAAATTATTAAATGACAAAACAGAGCTTAATTCCTCCCCTCTGTTGAACTTATTTCCTATTTTTGATTGAAATGTTGTGTTAGTTATGTGTCACTTATAATATAATTTATGTTATCTATGTATCCCTTATACTAAAAGAGGCGGGTAAAAATATTTCGGTTTCCAATTTCTGAGAATACCATTAAGTCATAAAATAAAAAAAATATATATATACGTTTAAGTAAAATGTTTTACAGTACCGCTTGTTATATCTGAAGAAACCGTTGTACGGTGAAACAGCTGTTATATATTATTATTAATTATTAAATAAAGTGTAAATCTAATACAACATTGTGTGTGTTTTTATCATTTTATTCAAGTTATTTTCTCAGAGTTGCCAAATTAAATATTTCCTTCAATTATTTATAATCACCCGGTATAATTATAAATATTTACGTATACATAACAAAATCGAATAGAGATAATGTAGGTTAAAAATATTAGTGTTAATCGGACATGCGAATCAATCATTTATAGTATTGATTATTTTGAATGCCGCAGCGTAATATATAAAAATCTTTAAACCGGTTAATTTTGTTGTCGTTAGTTGCAGACATTGCAACGTTAAAATTCAAATTGCGCTGTCATACGAAAACTTTTGTATACGTATGGGTAAAGTTGAATTCTTCGATACAAACCACTATAAAATGATAAAATGTAATTCCATGAATCGATTCTAACTCTAAAAGGAGAAGACAAAAAATCGAGCAATACATAGCTATGTTTTTGAATTATAAAAATATTAAATAATGAACTTAAAAATTTAACATTAATTTAAATATTATATTTGATACTTACCAAAGGTTAGTTTATCTTATGGGTCCACTCAAACAATTATCCATTAAGATTTAGGGCACCGAAAGTTTGCTACAAAATGGATTCCAAAAGTGACGACTAAAGGCCGGATTATATGCAGTTTGCATAAATTTGCATTTTGTATATTATTTTCATATTTTGTAGTAAATCAGCATTTTTGCATATTTTAAGTTTCCGAGTTTTATTTATTTACTAAACTAAATTAATTATAGGCATTACTAAAAATATGTCGTGGATGTAACAAACAAATAAAAATTAAGCAACCCTCTTTAAATTAAAAATTGCACTTTATTAAGCCTCTTCCCGTTACTTTTCCGATAGGCGTCTCCAAGAATTTATTAGTGCTTTTCCCATACATCCAGGCCGAGACAAAATTCCAGGAAAAGCTAATAGCTTAAAGCTTCTAAATAAATACAAAAATATAGTTTACCAGAAAATTAGTTGTGATATATAATAGTAAAAATGCCGAAAATAGCGACTGTGCCTGGATGGATTGCAAATTATTCAGAATTGCGCATGGATGGAGAAAAAGTGTTTTGCAAGATTGTGAGTAAAACTTTAAGTTTATTTCCTCTTATTAATTAATTAAGTTTTTATTCCTTTATTATTATTTATCCTTTATCTTTTACTAACAATTATTTTATAAGAAAACAGCCGATGATGTGATATTTTTTTGCAGATTACAAGTGAGAGAAAGTTCAAAGTCGACCAACATATGAAAACTCCATCCCATGCTGGGGAACGTGGTTGGAGACTGCTATTTTTCAAGCAAATCATTATGACGGAATAAAGACAATTATTATGTATCTTGATAGGGATACACAATCTGTGATAGACGCCCAAATGGTATATTAGAGTAAAGAAATACCTCAACAGTTGGCGCTTATTAAAGCCAATTACAGTTTTATTTAAACTTCTATATTGCATTTGGAAAAACAATTTATGTCGCTAATCGAGAGCGTTGAAATAATAAACAAATTTGAAATCATGTTTTGATGTTAAAGGAGGAGTGGGACAATCCGTGTATGAAAAATTTTTGAGTGTAATAGGAAAAAATGAGGGTTTTAAAAAGTTAAAGGGCATTTCTAAAATATTGTGTGGTGATTCGGTAGAAAATATTGAGTTGACATTAGATGATATTTATAATTTTGAAATATGCTGCTATAACAAGCGTCGACGTAGAACAAACCTATTCAATATATAAATAACGGGTGTTCAGAAACATTCGAAGTCAAAGTAGTCCTTGAAAATTTGAAGTCATGTCTGATATAGATTGATACATTTACTTAATACAATTTTATAGGTTATCATACACGCAAATGTCAGTTTATGTCGAAATATATTACTTTTATCCAACACCTCCTAATAATAGACCTATAACTATGGCGATTTTAAATCAATTATGTAGCTTATAACTCACTAGTGAGTTAAAAACATAATTTATCTCACTAGTGAGATAAATCGAGGTGAAATTTAGATTGCATAGAGACATTCAAGCTGCTATAGTATTAACACATTTATATTAATTCTAAAGGGTAAACAATAGCAACTAATTAACATTTACATTAATATTAAAGTTGAAGGAAATCCTCTTTGTATCTGACTCTGCATTCAGGTTATTCGAATTTAGAGTTATACTAGAAGACGTATTTGAAGTATCCTGAACAGAAATTTGATGACCAGAAGTCGAGGACGTTAGACTGTCTGGACCTTGTATCTTTCTGGCTATATCAATCTTGTTGGATACTGAATCTTGTATATAACCTTCTGCCACAGTGGACGATTTCCACCCACCATGTCGTTAAACTATTGTAATATCAGCTCCTGCGTTTGCCAGAAGAGATGCTGACGAACGTCTCAGACTATGTCCTGTACATAATTGAGCTTCTGGTAGGTTCAGGAAAGATGCAACTTTCTGAGGTCTCTTAGAAATGGTGTTAATTCCAACTGGCTGGATAGTGCATTTTTCTTTCTTGTAATTTAGGAAGAATCTGCCATGTGGAATACCTTTTGGTCTCATACAGACATATTTTCTGAAGAGGTCAAGAATATCTGTTGTAAATCCTTCTGCCATAACAGTGAAACTTCTAGATACGTTTGTCTTTGTGTCAGGTATCGAAACATACAAGTATCCTCCTTTATCTTCTATATCGTCAACTTTCAGCTTAGTTATTTCATCACAACGACACGCACCTGATATACCCATTATTAAGGCAACCTGCATAGAATACACGAACGAATAAAGAATAAATACTTTGAATTAAATATAAGAAAATAAATAATACCTTCATCATCAAATATTTATTGTTAGGAGCCTCATTCAGAAACTTCTCTATATGTAGCCTCTCCAAGATTTTCGCCTTTTTGGACTTGTGGGTTCTTGCCTCACTCTTCAAATAGGAAATCAGTTTTCCGTATTTCGATATGTCACTATTCATATACACTTTCAAAGTACTTCTTAACATGGAATACTTCGTCCACAATGAAGAAGGTGTTATTTTCCTTCTATAAATATGGAAATACGCCAGCATAACTTCTTCGTTAATTCCAGTGATACTTTGCTGTTTTCTCCATTCTTCAAAATGACGAAATTCTTTGTCGTAATTATCCTTCGATCTTTTTGGCAGTAATTTATAACATGCTGCTTGAGCTTCTTTCTTAACTTCTAACGGAATGAAAACAGCCTCTTGCAACTCTTCCATTACCATCAACTTTTAACCGCAGTATTATTATTTATTAATCAATCACTAATTTTGTTTGCTTGTTGATTTGCATTATTTATTCTCCATAGTAACTACATTACACATTACTGTATATGAACTTTTTGCATTAGTCGTTTATAATTTAAATTTGACATGGAACGTCATATTTATAATTTAAATTTGACATGGAACGTCAAATTTATAAAACATTAAAAGCCATTTTGAACGGATCTTAAGAGGTGTTGGATAAAGTTTTGTATTGCACACGTGTGTTAATAACAAATAAGTCACATAATAACATTTTCTCGCGTGACTTATTTGTAACATAACACACTTGTACAATAAATAACTATAATATGCCATATTCATTAAAAAACGCCATAAATAGTAATCACACGGTGTAAGATCACAAGATCTTGAAGGAAATTCATGATCGCTGTTCAAACTAATTAAACGATTTCCAAACACTTCTTGTAACATATTCATTGTTTCCCCCGCTGTGTGAGCTCTAGCACCATCTTGTTGAAAGTATCCCAAAGCTAGTTCATCATCGCGAAGTTGATTAAAGAAAGGCAATAGTATTTCCTGTCGATATCTTTCTGCAGTCAAGGTACCATTAAAAAAAATTGGACCAATAATCCTTCTTCTACTTATAGCGCACCAAACACCAACTTTCTGAGGATGTAAAGGAGCTTTAACGTAAAAATTATTGGGCTTTGTATCACTCCACATTCTCATGTTTTGCGAGTTAACATATCCACTAATATGAAACCATGCTTCGTCTGAAAAGAAAGTTTTGTCTAGGACATCATCATTAAAATTATTTGTAAACCATTCGCAGAATACTACTCGTCGCGGATAATCAATATCGAGGATTTCTTGCAAACAAGTTATACGATATGGGAATAACTGTAAATCTTCCTTTAAAACTTTATGGCAAGAACCAACTGACAACCCGGTTTGTTGAACAAGAGTTCTTACTGAAGTTTTATGAGTCATTATTTCTCTAGCATTCCCAATCACTTCTTCTGTCCGGACTTTTGGTCGCCACCCTCTTGGCGTCCCAAACTACCAGTTTGTCGAAAAACTGGAACAATTCTGATTAGTGTACACTGAAAAGTATTATAATCAAAAACAAGGTTGGGAAATTCATCTCGAAATTCTTCCAAACAAGAAGAAGAAGAAGTATTCAATTCAAGAATTGAATACTTCCACTGGCCATCGATCTTTTGACCATTTCGAAAATATGCTTCAACCATGAATGCTTTGTGTACGTTAGTAAATACCATTTTCAAAATTAAAAAATATAAATTAGTATCTTCGATATTAGATTCTGACAATTTTTGACGGACAACAGTTGACATTTAATAATTATTACAAATCAGATACTTAAGTAAAGATATACGATTTTTTGATCAGAGCCCACTTGACTTCGAATGTTTCTGAACACCCGTTACATACATGTTTTCAGACAAGCGTCACAATTTTTCTGTTGAAATCTTTCAGAAATATGTGATTGTAAATTGTTTTCATAGTTAATTATGTTGTAAAATATTCTAAATAAACTCATAGTGTACTTATTATGTTCAAGCTTCTAAAATTGTTTCTTTTGAAGAATCCTGCTATACAATATAATTTCCAGTGATAATGAATATATAAAAAAGATCGTAAATATATAAAAACATTCGATAGCATACGTGATTAATATAATAAAAGAAAAAGGACATCATATTACGATGTAAACAATGTAGAGTAAATATCGGGAACAAACAATGTCTGATTTTAATTTGTTAATTGTTTTATTATTGCCTGTTATTATATTTTGTAGCAAATGAGATTTATAAATGTGTGCATGTATGAGTAGTAATTAAGTAAATTTATAGCTTTGAGGACGGTACTCTGTCTATTTGAGTGGATGCGTCTCCGCTTTGCAAATAACCCCATTCCGTTTTATGAGGATACTAGAAATGCGATCGACCATTAAAATTACATTTTATTTTCTATACAGTTTAAAGTACATTACCGTGGAATAGCAGGTTAATTAAAAAAAAAAGAGGTTTTGATGATATGAATAATTGCAATAATAATACTAATATAACGACAGGGGCGGTCTAGGGAGCCTAGATAAAAACACAAATTTTTTGGCAAAAAATGATTTTATTTTTTAATGTATTTTCATAGTAAGTCATTCCATTTAGCCCATCGATATTCACGTCTTTTCATTCCTTCAAAAAAATTTAGTTTTACCAACTATTCGAAATATATGTTAGTTCCTGTAAAATATTACTTCTTGGCTGAATCTACCTCAATACTTTGTCTACATTACATGTGCAGCTCCATCTGTTACAAATAATAACACATTTTCTTTATTTATATCGTGGTTTTCACTCCATAGCGATTTAAAACATGAAGTTACGTTACCTAATATAAATTCTGCATTAGCTGCTTCGATCCTCTTAGATGCAATTGGATGTGCAGACATTACCGTGTCGTTATCAATCATATATTTACGCAATAGAACTTAAGTGACTACTAAATCTAAACAATAGATCGGCTAACTACAAATTCGTTTAAGTCCTCTCCTGGAATGTACCCCCTAACTGCCGATCCCTAATTATCACATATTAGTAGACATACGAGATGTAGCTATATTATATATATTGATATATATCACGATGCCGAACTAATTTGAATATTTTAATTTCTTTATTTATTTTATTCGGTCATTTATTAATTTATCTTAACTTAATGTCGCGAGAAATCAAGAATTTTAAAACTAATTATGATTAAAATATCTTTGTACAAATTTTTGTAAACATCATTATAAATATGACTATTGGCTGAACTTTGTTTAAAATAGGCAATTGAGATCACGTGAGAGGGTATTATTAGAACGAAAATATAATTAATTTTTCAACAACTTTCTATGGTAGTCAAGACGACAAAAACAAAAGTGATTATTAATAGAGTTTTTTTTGGCATGTGGTGACAGAGAATCGACAATTTTTGAATTCATCCTTTAAAATATTACTCAAAATTTATTATAAAACCTTTTAGTATTCAAAGGTGGTGTTATAAATAGAGCTGAGGATGTTTGCGGTATAACCATGGTTATATCATATAACCATAGTAATTTACTATGGTTACATGATATAACCATGGTTATACCGCAAACATCCTCAGCTCTAGTTATAAATATTGAAAAGTATATTTACCTTGTTATTAGGCTGTCTCCGATAGAAAAAGTACTATTTTTCATTATAACTATCATAAATAAGTTTTTCATCGTATCTAAATTGGTTAATAATCAAGCAGCGACTTAAAAGAAGATCCTTTTTGGTATATTAAAGAAAACATTTCAATAGAATAGAATTTACATAACCTAGAGGAAAACCTCGAGGACTTGGTCCGTAAACAGCTCTAAGAAGAGGATATTATCCAGCCGTCCAAGAAGCGCAACATAACACCTAACCATCCAGTTCCTGTTGGATATACACCGAACTATTATCATCTAGTAAATACTCAGGGCCTGAAATATCCATTTTCTACAAACACAACAGATACCCAAGTGAAATAGATACTAGTATTTTCTAAAAAGATATAACTTCTCTTGTTGATACATATTTTAAAGATATTAACTCATGTATTCAAGGGACATAATACCATTTTCTAATATCAGTCTTAATAAATTTTTAATATTAATCTCTTGGATAAACTTAATTCGATGTATTTACTTTATGTACTATATGTGTTCTGAATAGGCAACCCAATATAACTTGAAAGAAGGGGTTTACATGCAATCCTATTTTGTCTTGTGTATATCTTAGCATATTAGGTGCTTATTGAAATTTCATTATTTGTATCTTGTATAATTACCGACAAATTATCATTCAAAATATATATATTTATTTTTCTATAATATCGTTTTATTTTATGTATGTATGTGCTCTGTCTGAGGATCTAGAACCTACCTTGAGACCTGAGATTAAGAAGTGTTTTTGCTGATTTTAGTTTATCTTTAAAATTATCGAATTTGAGCTAGCTATTCAGTTATTATTTATTTAATTTTTTAATACACATCTCTTCATAGCACTTCAGTATTATATCATTTTGTCACCCGAACGTTGTGGCTTTTCTCTTCGTAGCCATCATATTATATCAATATATATATATACATATATATTAAAAATAATAGATTTTTATTGGTTTTAGCGACCTTTTATTGAATTTAGATGTTTGTTTACGACGTTTCGACTTTTATCAATTCAGTCTTTTTCAAGCATCTGGAAACAAGAATCATTACAATGAACATGAGAACTGTGTTTGTTTTGCGTGATATAACAATTGAATTAACAATTTTAAATTTAACATTATATTAAGAAATGAATTACGAATTAGGTTAGTGTTTTACGTTGAAAATTAAATAACATTAAATTAAAATAGCTTAGAATGGTAGGGGGACATTTATGTGATTAATATCTGTATGAATTAATTGGAGACTTAACAATTATTAACAATTTTAAGTTTAAAATTAGATTAAAAATGATTACAAATTGAGTTAACATTTAACGTTGAAACTTACATAAAATGAAAATAAGAATAGCTAAAATGAACAGGTAGGGAGACATTTAGGTGATTAAAAACTGTATGACTGATTGGAAAGTTGAATTACACTACAATAAGTAAAGAGAACAAAGAAAAGTCAAATAAAACTCACATTTGTTGTTTGTTTTACACGGGTACGCATTCATGTGCCACATGTGTTTGGACATCCGGGACCAATTTTCTTAGAACGAACGTGCTTGTGCGGATTTTGTAAGTGAACTAATACTTTAGTTTGCGGGGGTTTAATTTCTGTTTTTTGGAATGAGCATGGTAGTCAGGACCGTATTTAGGGGTATAAGTTAACGTTGTTATTTCTAATGGGAGCTATTTTCTTCCCGTTGTTGTCATGTGCGTGCGGGGGGTTTTTTTTTAATTTTTCTATTGTTTTATGAGAGGGTAATAGAGTTTTGAAAGCCCATCGATTTCGTTTCTGTCGTTGATTGTTTTGCTATTTTTGAAAATGTGTATCATTTCTAAGACCTCTCTAGCTTTTGTGTTCTTTTTTTGTGTTATTACTTTGGTGTTTTCAAAATCAAAATTATGTTTTAGTGTCAGTTGGTGTTTTTTTAAAGCAGTTTGATTTTTTGCGTATTTGTGACCTTTCAATCTTTCTTGTAGTAACTGTTTTGTTTGGCCTATGTATATTTTGTCACACCCTGCAAAGACTGTGACGCTTAAATTAGTTTAACTGAGCATATATTCCGTTCTATAATTAGATTTATCTTATTAATCTGATGAAGCAGTGATGATGGAACAATTGCTATGACAAGTATAATAAATATTTGTGGAAATCACACAATTGTGTTTCTTATTTAATTTTATAAAGCAAATAGTCAGGCAAACCAATTTTTCAGAGCTACCAAATTAAATATTTGCTTCAAACATTTATTTATAATCACTCGGTAGAATCGCCCATGTAATGTTAGACTAGTTAATTGACGAAGGAGATACTTGTTGAAACTTCATTATAACGCTAAGAAATAAGTAATTAAACTTCTAGCTTCAAAAATTCTTTTGTTGTAAATACCACTACAATATTGTTTCGCCATACAATGGCTTCATCAGGTGGATGAAATACCGAATATGTACAATACAAGTTTAAATATTTATGTGAAAATTATTGGGGAAATGGTGGTGGAAAATTTTTTTTTACAATCTTAAATTAAGTAGAGAGGAGTTGTTTAAATCTAGTTGGTCATTTAAAGCTAATCCTAAACTATTTTATCTATTAATTTCTAAGTTTTCTAACAGGTTAAGTTTTTTACTTTTTTCTTGAATGTGTAAAATTTTGAAATCTATATTAAATCTATGATTGATATCTATACAATGACTTGCGAAAGTTGAATCTGTTTTCTTTTATTTATGGCTTCTCTCTTGTTCTTTCATCCTAATTTTGAATGTCCTCCCCGTTTGTGCTATGTATACCTTATTACAATCTTCGCATGTTAACTTATATACACCAGAGTTTGATTCTTTGTCTATTTTATCTTTGTTGTTTTTAATAATGTTCTGTATAGTATTGTCTGTTTTAAATGATATATGTTCGTTATTAAGTTTTTTAATGAAAGTACCAATTTTTTCCCGAAATTTTTCCTAAGTAAGTGATTGAATTATAGGAATTAATTATCTTGTATTTTAATTTTGGATAAACTAAGGAAATGGTTTTAGATTTTTGTTGGCTATTTAGGATGTTATTGACAATATTTAATTCATGTACCTATGAGTAAAAGTAATTTCGACCTTGAACTAAATAGAATATACACAATAGCATTAAACAATGGTTACTCTATAAATATTGTCAATAACATCCTAAATATCCAACAAAAATCTAAAACCCTTTCCTTAGTTTATCCAAAATTAAAATACAAGATAATTAATTCCTATAATTCAATCACTTACTTAGGAAAAATTTCGGAAAAAAATGGTACTTTCATTAAAAAACTTAATAACGAACATATATCACTTAAAACAGACAATACTATACAGAACATTATTAAAAACAACAAAGATAACATAGACAAAGAATCAAACTCTGGTGCATATAAGTTAACATGCGAAGATTGTAATAAGGTATACGTAGGAAAACCGGGAGGACATTCAAAATTAGGATGAAAGAACACGAGAGAAGCCATAAAGAAAAGAAAACAGATTCAACTTTCGCAAGTCATTGTATAGATATCAATCATAGATTTAATATAGATTTCAAAATTTAACACATTCAAGAAAAAAGTAAAAAACTTAACCTGTTAGAAAACTTAGAAATTAATAGATACAATAGTTTAGGATTAGCTTTAAATGACCAACTAGATTTAAACAACTCCCCTCTACTAAATTTAAGATTGTAAAAAAAAATTTTTCCACCACCATTTCCCCAATAATTTTCTCATAAATATTCAATCTTGTTTTGTACATATTCAGTATTTCATCCACCTGATGAAGCCATTGTATGGCGAAACAATATTGTAGTGGTATTTACAATAAAAGAATTTTTGAAACTAGAAGTTTAATTACTTATTTCTTAGCGTTATAATGTTAGACTGTTGGAAATAAATATATAACTCGCGGACACCAGCGAAGTTCCGGGAATTTTTTTGATTTTTCCTCGTATAAACTCGCCCAATGTAGCATTTTATTGATTATTTCTCTTAATAAATTATTTGGATAACGTACGTATAATGGAATTTGATTTTTATTTTTACAGTTCCTCCTTTCCCTTAATGAAAATACGTACACGTTTTTCATTTTATAAAGCAATTGTTCCCACATTTGTTATATGTTATACGATCATTTCATTATGTGTATTTTGTACATTTCAATATGGACTGCGTACTTAATTGACCTTGACATTTACCCCAAAGCAATCGTTTTCATTTTGTTTCCAAACGTGTGAATTAATAGGAAAACTTCATAAAGATTGTTACATATTTCAGCAAAATTAGTCAACAATTGTATTAATATATTTATATGAAAAGTATTTATTTTTGTTTCGCGAATTTAAATGATATTTTGTATGCGTTAGATAGATACATTAATGCTGTGCAAATAGAATTAGTTTCCTAAATAATGTGGTAACACCCATCTTTTTGAGTACAAATTGCAGTTTATTTTAAAATAAATTTAACAATTCTAATGTAAATTCATTGTAGATTCTGTTTAATAATTACCAATTACACCTCCATAATTTGAGTTTGAACCACTTACAAGATTTTAACGCGGAATAGCTTGAATAGGACCGAAAGATCTGCATTTTTTATTACGGATTCGTAATCTACCAGTTCAGACGTGTAATGTGACATATAATCAAGCTTAACGCTAAGAAATAAGTAATTAAACTTCTAGTTTCAAAAATTATTTTATTGTAAATACCACTACAATATTGGTTCGCCATACAATGGCTTCATCAGGTGGATGAAATACTGAATATGTACAATACAAGTTTGAATATTTATGTGAAAATTATTGGGGAAATGGTGGTGGAAAAATTTTTTTTACAATCTTAAATTTAGTAGAGGGGAGTTGTTTAAATCTAGTTGGTCATTTAAAGCTAATCCTAAACTATTTTATCTATTAATTTCTAAGTTTTCTAACAGGTTAAGTTTTTTACTTTTTTCTTGAATGTGTAAAATTTTGAAATCTATATTAAATCTATGATTGATATCTATACAATGACTTGCGAAAGTTGAATCTGTTTTCTTTTCTTTATGGCTTCTCTCGTGTTCTTTCATCTTAATTTTGAATGTCCTCCCCGTTTGTCCTATGTATACCTTATTACAATCTTCGCATATTAACTCATATACACCAGAGTTTGATTCTTTGTCTATTTTATCTTTGTTGTTTTTAATAATGTTCTGTATAGTATTGTCTGTCTTAAATGATATATGTTCGTTATTAAGTTTTTTAATGAAAGTACTAATTTTTTCCGAAATTTTTCCTAAGTAAGTGATTGAATTATAGGAATTAATTATCTTGTATTTTAATTTTGGATAAACTAAGGAAAGGGTTTTAGATTTTTGTTGGCTATTTAGGATGTTATTGACAATATTTATAGAGTAACCATTGTTTAATGCTATTGTGTATATTCTATTTAGTTCAAGGTCGAAATTACTTTTACTCATAGGTACATGACTTAATCTATATACCTTTGATTGGTATGCTGATAATTTGTGTGTTATAGGATGAAAAGAATTAGCGTGTATTGGGTTTCTGTATGTGTTGGTTTATGGTATATAGCGTACTCGTGTTTATTAGTTTTGTGTGACGTGCTTAAATCTAGAAAATTAATGCTTTTATTTATTTCTGTTTCTATAGTAAAATTCATTTTGGGGTGAATAGTGTTGATATAATTATGTAAAGTTTTGAATTGTCTATCTGAACCGTTAAAGCAAATTAATATGTCATCAACATACCTAAACCAATATACACAATTACCAAACAAGGGATGTGTACTAATTATAGTTTCTAAATTATTCATGAAAATTTCCGCTAATAAGGGGCTTAGTGGGTTTCCCATTGCTAGACCCTCTGTTTGTTTATAAAATTTCTTTTTAAATTGAAAATAATTTTGTTCCAGGCACGTTTCTAAGAGCTGTAAAATTTCGGTCTTTGTGACAATGTTCGTGTGTCTACGTTCTAGTTGTAAAGTAATTAAATCTATTACCTCCTGGGGTGGGATACTAGTGAACAAACTTGTATTGTACATATTCAGTATTTTATCCACCTGATGAAGCCATTGTATGGCGAAACAATATTGTAGTGGTATTTACAATAAAAGAATTTTTGAAACTAGAAGTTTAATTACTTATTTCTGAGCGTTATAATGAAGTTTCAACAAGTATCTCCTTCGTCAATTAACTAATCAAACTTATTTCGGGATATTATAAGGGTAGTTGAAAGGCGGACGAGGTGTCATTACGCTATAAAGTTAGGGCAAGATTATAATTTTCAGCAAATGAGCCTTGTCGTATATAAAATTAAAGTCTGTTTCACGTAGATTAAGAATATGTATAAAGCGTTATCCAAATTTAGCTTCCGGATTCCCGGTTTCGAAAAAAAAAACAAAATATTTGATCAATTAGAATTTAATTGTTATCATTTTAAAGTTCAAACTCAGCAATTATATATGGAAAATTATATCAGTCAAATGCCCTCCACGACACCGCTGAGATGACGCTATTCCTTTAGTGAAATTTTTCATAATGTTTTCACATATCTGCGGCTCTATTTCAGCAGTTCCACGCCTGACTTTCTTCTTTAGGTCTGAAAACGTCACACATCGCATCCGAACACCGAACGTGTGCTCGGAAATACGGCTTTAGCACGACGCTCGACGGTCTACGACGGTTTCAAGGAACGGGGAGAAAGAAGAGTTCTCCAGTAACGAGTCCGATGAGTAAGGAAGAATTTCGTCAGCTACGAGTCCGACGAGTAAAGAAGAGTTCGCCGGCTACGAGTCCGACGAGTAAAGAAGAGTTCGCCAGTACGAGTCCGACCAGTAGGGAAGGAAGACAGTACCTTTCCAAATTCAAAAACGAGGCCTTATAAAGAGCAGGCGGTTCCTAAGAAAAACTGAAAATTTGAGAAGGGACCAGCGCGTTTGAGTGGTAAAAATATGTGGAGGACAAGAAGTGGGAACCTGCTTGCCATATCTGCCTATTTAAATATTTATAAATTATACAAAAATAAATCAAATACGGAAAAATACATTCTCGCTCAAAAGTTTATGAACGATTTGTGTACGATAGCATTTTTAACGTTTAAATCGCACACATTACTTAAATTAATAAACTTTGTAACGGAGTCCCTTACAGATTAACTTTAATTTAAATTGGTTGACAAATATCGTAGAACTGACTCTACATGGAATAATTTTAACATCGAGATAGTTCCAATGGGTGTACAGCAGACCGATTTTCATGTGGCCGGTTAGAAGCCCTCGAGATGCACACGAAATTCATAGGTAGGGGAACCTCTGGCATTTAGTGTTTTACATCGTTTTAAGCGATAAACACAGTAGTGCAGTGCCGTATTAAGGTAGTGAGTAATGGAGTTTAAAAGTAAATTAAATAAATGTGTTTTACACAGTCAAACTCGTGAAGTGATCTCAAATGTATCTAAATATATGCAAGAAGAAAGAACTTCAGGGGTACTCAAAATTCCACTGGATCAGTTATATGAACGCGTTATTGCTGCAACGGGTGTTTCTGAGAGAAGTATTAGACGGATTGTTAAAGAAAAAAGTGAAATAAACGCAGGTGCCGGTTCATCTTTTACATCGCGAAAGAAAAATAAAAAAAAAACCAAGCCCAAAACCGACTTAGACGGTGCAGATAAAGGTGTGCTGCGTAGAACAATTTTAAATACCTTTACTGTTGACAAAATTGTGCCTACAATGCCAAACATTCTAAGAAAATTTAAAGAAACACGATACACTGGAGGAATAGATTCTCGTCGGAAAGTAGTAAAAGATATGGGCTTTCGTTGGAGAAAAACAAAAACCAACAGAAAGTTGTTAATGGAAAAGCACGACATTCGTCAGTTAAGAGTGTCTTATTTGCGTACCATTCAAAGCTACAGAAATGAAAAAAGACCGATTATATATATGGATGAAACTTACATCCACAGTTCTCATACCGTGGCTACTTGTTGGAGTGACAATTCCAATGAAGGATTAGCAAGGCCTATATCAAGGCCTATATATATATATAATTTTTTTGAAACTTAGTTACTGGTCATTATTGTTTTCTCCTATAATTATTTTTGAGTATTTATGTATTATTTCTTATTGTAATTATTATTTTCATTTTTATTTCCAATAATATTAGTATTAATAATATTCTTTTCTCCACGACTATTAAATAATGATATTACAACACTCGCCTACGCTCGTTGAAGAATATACTGTTCTTTTGTACATATAGAAAGTTTACAATGTGATTATAATGAGAAAGAGATTAGCACAAACATTATTTGCCAATAATTCAGTTAATTATCCAAATTAGTTTTACTTAATCCTAAGCCTTTCTACCGTTAAGTGTAACTAACAATCTTATTCAGTCATCCCCTTAATGTGATGTTAGTACGCTATTAGCTAGTAGGTAAGGTAAGACATTTTAATTAAACATGTTACATGAAACTATGCGTTTTATTTTACTTCTATTTGCCTTAATTTAGTGAAATACAAACCATTATAAACATGTTCAACAATGTGATTTTCTGAATTTATCCCTTACTACATCCCAATGCACGACTCTCACAAAGAGTTTGCATTTCATTTTTCCGAATACTGTCTCTATCTAACACTGACCCTTACTTGACGCACGTACAAATTCTCCCATCGGCCACATGAAAATCGGTCTGCTGTAAACTATTGTACAAAAACATACTGTTTAAGTCAATAAGGTTACAAATTTGTATTATATTTGACACACCCTAACTAACATTTGGAACTTACTGCAAGTGAGAATTAATGAATATTAAATCTCATTCTTACATGTAAATGTCGACTTATGTGGTGCGTTCATAACTACAATCCGACAAACTAAGTTTGTACCAGTTTGTACCAGTATGCAGAACACACCCTTTCGCGACAACGAACTTCCTGGTAATTAGGTTAATTAAGAATTGCTGAAAAAAACAAGTCAATCAACGGGAGGAAACGTACAGACGCGTTTCGTTCTAGTTGGAACTTTTCAATGCACGGCATCCTCGAAGACGGACATTGCTTTTCATTTCTATACTTTCTGTATATATAGTTAACATTTGGAACTTACTGCAAGTGAGAATTAATGAATATTAAATCTCATTCTTACATGTAAATGTCGACTTATGTGGTGCGTTCATAACTACAATCCGACAAACTAAGTTTGTACCAGTATGCAGAACACACCCTTTCGCGACAACGAACTTCCTGGTAATTAGGTTAATTAAGAATTGCTGAAAAAAACAAGTCGATCAACGGGAGGAAACGTACAGACGCGTTTCGTTCTAGTTGGAACTTTTCAATGCACGGCATTCCTCGAAGACGGACATTGCTTTTCATTTCTATACTTTCTGTATATATAGTTAACATTTGGAACTTACTGCAAGTGAGAATTAATGAATATTAAATCTCATTCTTACATATAAATGTCGACTTATGTGGTGCGTTCATAACTACAATCCGACAAACTAAGTTTGTACCAGTGTGCAGAACACATCCTTTCGCGACAACGAACTTCCTGGTAATTAGGTTAATTAAGAATTGCTGAAAAAAACAAGTCAATCAACTTGCAGTAAGTTCCAAATGTTAACTATATATACAGAAAGTATAGAAATGAAAAGCAATGTCCGTCTTCGAGGAATGCCGTGCATTGAAAAGTTCCAACTAGAACGAAACGCGTCTGTACGTTTCCTCCCGTTGATTGACTTGCTTTTTTCAGCAATTCTTAATTAACCTAATTACCAGGAAGTTCATTGTCGCGAAAGGGTGTGTTCTGCATACTGGTACAAACTTAGTTTGTCGGATTGTAGTTATGAACGCACCACATAAGTCGACATTTACATGTAAGAATGAGATTTAATATTCATTAATTCTCACTTGCAGTAAGTTCCAAATGTTAACTATATATACAGAAAGTATAGAAATGAAAAGCAATGTCCGTCTTCGAGGAATGCCGTGCATTGAAAAGTTCCAACTAAAACGAAACGCGTCTGTACGTTTCCTCCCGTTGATTGACTTGTTTTTTTCAGCAATTCTTAACACCCTAACTAATAAAATACAAAAAAAATAATCTCTAATCACTAACAATAGAGTGATTAAATAAGGAAAGGTGAACATCTTCAAACCGAGAATTTCACCAGAAATGTAAAATTAGCATTAAGGGTTAAACTTTCTGATACTAAATTGAATGAATAAGTATAAGAGGTATAAATATTCTTATATAAACTAAAATCTAAATAGAATTATAGAAAAATAAGAAGATTAATATTAATGGTTATATTATACACTTTGTTCAGTGAAATTTGAACAGCGAACGATTGCAAACTTAGTTTGTATAACCTTTATTTTTTCGTATTTTATTTCTAGATAACCTAGATTATAAATTTATATTACATTAGGTTAGCACTTATCTTGCTTGGCTTCAAGAAATTAAAATGTATTCACGAAATTTTTAATTAAGAAATGTATCAAAGCGAGCGAAAGTACTAACTTAAAGCAAGGGAAACTTTCACAAATAAATTCGCTGCCCAAAGAAATATTAATAAAGTAGTTAGAAACATTTAATTAACACAAAATTCACGTTTATGAAAGCGCTTCCTAACACAAACTGAAAGCAAGTGAATTTGTGGATAAAGCCTGTTTGCTTTTCATACATTTACAAACTCCGAACTCTCTTAAGTAATTAGCGACTATATTTATTTCTTTACGACTTATTTAATTATTGTTTAATTAAATAATCACCTTATTTAGTTAAGAGTAATTATCCTTCTGAATCTTTTTGGTTTATAACTTGGACTTTACACCTGCAAGTAGCGCATATTCTTGCGAACATACGTCAAACACAGCGAACTAAACAAACATATCATGAAAGGAATTGCTTTGTAATTATACAGTTTTAATTTACTCTCGAAAACTGCAAAGATTTTTCTTTTGATCTATTTTCAAAAGATTATATAGCCAAATTAGAATTCATTTAATCTACATATAGAGAAACATTGGTGCATATGTATGTAACGTGATGGACCTATCGAACCATATGTTCGTTTGGTGCTTAGATAAGTTTATCTTTTTTTGTACCCGGCGCTGGAATCGAGATATTTACGAAAATAGTTGAATGAACAGGCAGATATTTGTTGAAACTCCAATTTAAAGAAATAAAATAAACCGACGTAGTTTCATTGTTCAATATGCGGTTTGAATTCAGTAAATCCATGCTTCTCCAATGGACAACTGTATGTAGCCTGTTTGCGTGTTGGTAAGCTTTATTTAGTCGTTCATACCAAAAATGGAGAGACAAAAAGTATTGTACACGAATTAGCATTACAATAAAGTATTTTTATCTCTTACATTAACAAACATTGTATTTTATTTGTGTCAAAATATTTATATATGCAGTTTGCATAAATTTGCATATTTGCATAATACATATATGCATTTTGTATATTATTTGCATTTTTTGCATATTTTAAGTATCCGTGTTTTATATATTTACTAAATCAAATTTATTATAGGCATTACTAAAAATACGTCTGGATGTAACAAACAAACAAAAATTAAACAGCCTTCTTTAAATTAAAAATAGCATCTTCATAAGCCTCTTCCCGTTACTTTTCCGATAAGCGTCTCCATGAATTTATTAATGCTCTTCCCATACATTCAGGCCGAGACAAAATTCCAGGAAGAGCTAGTACCTTAAAACTTCTAAATAAATACAAAAATACATTTCACCAGAAAATTAGGAGTATATGTGTTTCTTTGCTATTTTGAGAAATTTATTCCCATCTTCGGAAGTAATTTTATTTTAAACGTCATTTTAAGTTGGCTTTTCGAAGTGTAAACTTGTGAGTTGTCATATATAATAGCAAAAATGCCGAAAATAGCGACTGTGCCTGGGTGGATTGCACCTTATTCAGAATTGCGTATGGATGGAGAAAAAGTGTTTTGCTTAGCATGCTGCAAGATTGTGAGTAAAATTTTAAGTTTATTTCCTCTTATTCCTTTATCTTTTACTAACATTTATTTTATAAGAAAACAACCGATGATGTGATATTTTTTTACATATTACAAGTGAGAGAAAGTTCCAAGTCGACCAACATATGAAAACTCCATCTCATGCTGCAAATCTAACAAAGATGAAATTGGCGAAGAAGAGTCAGCAAACATTACCGCAATGTTTGTCATCAACATCCAAAAAATCGGAACAAGAACAATTTAATGAAGATTTGTGTCAAATGTTTGTGTCGGTAGATATTCTCCACTACATAAATTAAACAATTTAAATGTCAAGTTATTTTTGCAAAAGTACATCAGCAGATATAACATTCCCGACGAGAGCACGTTAAGAAAAAAATATATTCGCTGTATCTATGCAGAAATATTGAATAGCATTAAGAAGGTTGTTGCAAACAATTATCTTTATATATGCGTAGATGAAACTACTGATAGTGTGGGCCGATACATGATTGGTATCCTTAACGTATCGGTTCCAGCAAAATCTTCTTTAATTTCATCCAAACAGTTGGAAAAGGCAAATAATTTTACAATAACAAAGTTTATACAGGAAGAACTGGCAACTTTCTTCTTACCGGAATCTATTCCACCAGAGAAATTTTTTTTAACGGATGCTGCACCAAACATGGTGAAGGCAGCTTTCAACTTGAAAATCTTTTACCCAAAATTAAGTTCACGACACTTTCTTGGCGCACGGAATAAATCGTGTTGCAGAAGAAGTCAGAAACAATTTTCCCCCAGTAAATACTTTTATTAGTAGTGTTAAGAAAGTATTTTTAAAGGCCACCATTACGAGTTCAGTTTTACAAACAACATTTACGCGGTGTTCCGCTTCCTCCTCAACCAGAAATCAAATGACGGGGAACGTGGCTGGAGGCTGCTATTTTTCATGAAAATCATTATGAAGGAATAAAGGCAATTATTATGGATCTTGATAGGGATGCACAATCTGTGATAGATGCCCAAAATGTGCATTCGAGTAAAGAAATACCGTTATTAAAGCCAATTACAGTTTTATTTCCACTTCTATATTGCAGTTGGAAAAGAAATTTATGTCGCTAATCTAGAGCGTTGAAATAATAAACAAATTTGAAAAGTCATGTTTTGATGTTAAAGGAGTAGTGGGATAGTCCGTGTATTAAAAATTTTTAAGGGTAATAGGAAAAAATTATTGTTTTAAAAAGCTAAAGGACGTTGCTAAAATCTTGTGTGGTGATTCAATAGAAAGTATTGAGTTGACAATATATGATATTTCTAATTTGAAATATGCTCCTATAACAAGCGTCGACGTAGAACGAACCTTTTCAATATATAAATACATGTTTTCAGACAAGCATCACAATTTTTCTGTTGAAAACATTGAGAAATATGTGATTGTAAATTGTTTTCATAGTTAATTATGTTGTAAAATGTTCTAAATAAACTTGTGCTAAACATAATAGAATATTTTTTTCTACAGTATTCCATTTTCTAACATTCCTCGTATTTTTTTACCTGCATATTTTTTATAAGGTAGTACATATTTAGGCTAAAACACCTGCATATTTACGCGCATATTTTCAGTTTGTTTTTTTTTGCATATAATCCGGCTTTTAGTTTTTATAAAATAAAAAGGCAAAAAGCTATCTATTATGTTATTGAATGCACGAAAAAAAAAACTAAATCCACTGATAATTTATTATTTGTTTCAGGCCGAAATGACAAGGAAAAAAGAAAATATTGACGGCATTAAGCGGTAACAACCACCCGACGACACCATGTTGGGTTATCACACGTGCAGTTAATATGATAGTGGCTGCTGTTCTACTCATAAACTGTGCGCAAATAGCAGGTTAGCTGACCAATCGATTAATTATTAGAGTTTAATCCATGTTTAGTGAAATGTTAAGGCAATTTACAAAAATACCACGCACGTTCTGCTTTAATGACCTAAGCAAAGGTCAAATGTATACTGCATACTCAAGAATAGGGTTAGAAAGCTAAAAAAGCTTATAACTGTATTTGCACAACATTATCAGAAAAAATAAAAAATGTCTTTTGTAGCCATAGCACAAGACGTTGTGTGTAAACTTAAGTTTACTTCCTATAATTTAAGGGCATTCAATGTGTATAATGATATTCTCTGTACGCTCAAAATAATTTCCAAAACGCGTAGTTGAAAATAAATAATCATGAATATTTCATCCGATCGTTATCTCCAGTATTCCATGCTTAACCTAATAATCAATAAAATGTGTAATTTTCTTTGGAATTTTACTTGAGTTAGCAATCTACTACATTCGTTGAATTGGTAATCGACTTTTCTAATTTGAAACGAGCGCGAATCTATTATTCATTGTTTTTATCAGAACTTGAAATTCAATTTTAACTCACAAAAAGTTTTTTTTTTAATTTCATTCTAATAGTAAGGCGAATTCTTTTTAGGGCGAAGAAAGCATTCATAACTTCCTATGTGATGCAGAAATACTTCACAAAACGAGAAAAAAGTAATAAAACTTGATTCATGTATTTATAATATGCACACATATTACCTTTTTCTCTACAGGAAGCACTTTTATTTGTAATATTTTTAATATGTGGAGTTATATCTAAATTATAGAAGAACTGACAAGGCATTCCTTTTAGACAATGATTGTATATCTCCTTTTGTGTTTATTTATAAGTAAATGAGCGAAGATTTTTTTATTTAATATATGTATGTAATAATAATAATAATATAACAAATTAGATCAAAGAATACATCACTACGAATAACTTCCTAACAGAAGGTCAAAAAAGTTGTAGAAAATACAGTAAAGCATGCAAAGAACAACTAATAATAAACAGTGTGATTATGAAACGAGCAGAAAAATATCAAAGAAACCTTGAGATGTGTTATACAAGTGTCCCGTATCGTTATGTTCAAATTTTAGGAGTGTAAAGTAGACTTCATTTCAAGTAACAAAAACGCAAAACTTGTATATCCATTTTAAAAAAAAAATATAATCCTAAAGTCAATAAAAACTGATTTTATTTAAAAAAGTTCAATTGATAATATTTTCAAAATGATCACCTCCTTGTGCCCATAAGCCAACAGAAGAGGTACTTAAGCGAATTTCATACTTGTTTTGTCGGATTTGCTCGGCAGCCAGGTGAATACGATCCAACAACTCTTCTCTTGTGTTCGAAACTTGCGCGTAGACTAAATTTTTCATGTACCCCCATAAATAAAAGTCAAGGGGATTAAGATCGGGTGATCTGGGTGACCATGCAACAGGACCACCTCGACCAATCCATCTTGGATAATTGACGTTAACCCAATTTGCGACAGCAATTCCGAAATGTGGTGGTGCCCCATCCATGTGAATCCACATGCCTCGTCGAACATTCAGTGGGACATCCTCCAAAAGACCTGGCAGTTCGTCAATAAGGAATTGAAGGTAATTGTCCGCATTTAACCTCCCAAGAAGAACGACAGAACCAATCGACAAGTCATCGATTAGGGCCGCCCAAACGTTAATAGAAAATTCATGTTGAAATTTAGATGGGCATATAGATAGCTTTGGGATTTTCAGATGACCAGATTTGTAACACCACTTCTCGTGAACGTCTGTCCAGAGGACTGTTCCAAAGAAATTAAAATGAAGCCGTCACTGTCTTAATATCCAGGTAGAATGACCTAGACGAGCATAGTGGTCTTCCTCAAGCAAACCGTGTCCCCTGCGATAGTGATATGGACATAAGCCCTCACGTTTTAAAATTCGCCAAACTGTCGTTCGTGGCACTCCTAGTTGTCTAGCGAATCGACGTACACTGAGAGTTGTACCCCTTGTAGCAATAGCTACTGCTCCTTCCACTAAGTCTCCTGGCAAATTTACTCCTCGGTCGACAAGATAACCACGCAGTCCGCATTCCCGAAATTGTATGTGTACTTCCAGAAACGTTCTGTAATGAGGAATGCGCTTATCGGGAAACCGATGTCAGTATTCAATAACTGCTTGACGTGCACCGCCGTTACAGTAGGCATACATAAAATGCATGTCCGCATACTCTTGAGAAGAAAATCGGTGTGGCATTTTGAATAAAGAAAACGTGTCCACTCACTAATAAGCTGTTGTATGAACTGAAACGTAATGTAATCCTTTATTAAAAAATGTAACGTTAACAGTCATCTGAACATCTGTTTATTGTATGATATTCAGCACTTAACGAAATAAGTAAGAACCTTCTTTATCATAAATCAATTTCCAGTACCGTTTTTTGTAGATCTCCATGAAATTACTGTATGCACTACGACACGTGTTTATTTATTTTAATATAACATTTTATTATGCGACGTTAGCAATCACAGGCCTGTTATTGAATCGTATTTTTTTTTTTAAATAAAATCAGTTTGTATTGACTTTAGGATTACATTTTTTTTCATGATCTTGACAATCACATTCATAGATCTGTAACTTTGAAACAAATAAAAATGGATATACAAGTTTTGCGTCTTTGTTACTTGAAATGAAGCCTATTTTACACTCCTAAAATTTGAACATAACGATACGGAACACTTGTATAAACAAATTCTATATACAACTTAATTCTAACGGTTCTAAACATGTTAATTTTATATACATTAAATAAGTGTATTTAAAAATCGAGGATATTTAACAATTGTTGCGGCATCGCTGATATATCAGCTCGTTTTATTAAGGAGTTTACACAGATGCTTATAATGCATTTCGGTGTTCTAGTATTCGTATTTCACAATATTTATGCGATGACTGTTTACTAATAAGCAGAGTAATAAACTAGTTTACTAATACCTAGTTATTTTAAATACCTGACCTATGGTTATTTGCGAATAAGCAGAATAATGAACTAATTTAGATTAAACTCCTGATCTGGTATGCGAATTATTTAATTTCTTAATTATAACTGGTACAATATATAGTATGATAATTATAAAATATGAAACTAAAATATATTAATTAGGTTAAAATGATGTTGTTTAATCTGTGACTAAATACAGAGAAACACATATAGAGAAGCGATATTTAACAATATTGGTAGAATATTAAATTTACTTCATCTTCAGACTGCCTTCGTTATTTTGTTTTTTCTTATTTTATAAAGTTGGAGATCTTATACATACCGCATGTGTCAAATATCATTAGGCATAGGGAATACGAATGAGTACATACGATGTATATGTATATGGAAAAGCCGATCCAATGCCGGCGAAGTACGCGACGGCCGGCAACGATTGTCTCCGATTGTTTCGCAAATACAAGTTAGCAGTAAGGATTTGACCATCGACATAGGTACTTGTAATGCGTTCTAAAATAACATTTACGAATTGCAAGGGATTTGCTTTTCTTATTTCTTTCAGTAGATGCAGGAAATTTTTAAGCTGCGGTGCGTCGCATAAACAAAAGCGTAATTCTAATAAAATTAAAGAATAATCCTAATAAAATAAATAAAAAAGGATTCTAAAAATTATAATAAATTATACAAGAGGTTCAAAAATTCCTCCTCGCACAGCAAAACATTGCCCTAGGCGGTCGTAGAAATTAGCTCTTACATCTGCTAACATGTCGGCAGTTAATGAATTCGCAGCCTCAGTTATTTTTTCTCTCAAGGCAACTAGATTTTCTGCTCTACCAGCTTCATGAGTATAAACAATATTTTTTAGATATCCCCACAAAAAGAAATCATTTGGAGATAGATCAGGAGATCGCGGGGGGGCATTTAATGTTTCCTGTTCCAGTAATAAGACGGTCAGGAAAAGTATTTCCTAGAAATTCCTTTACCCTCCCTGCATTATGTGCTGGACAGCCATCATGTTGAAACCAAACGATTTCCTGATTTATTCCAATGTTTTGAATGGCGGGAAGTATTTGATTTTTCAGTAATTAGAGATGCTTGGCGACATTTAATATACCATCAATAAAATAGGGGCCTATAGAATGGTCACCTAAAATACCTGCCCAAACGTTTAGTTTTTGAGGATACTGAGTGCGATTGGCAAAATGCCGGTGTTGATTTTCCGAAGCCGAATATCGAAGAACAGAGGGATTGTGCTTTCCGTGTAATGGAAAAGTTGATTCATCGGTGAAGAGAATATTTTTAACGAAATTTTCATCTCGATGTATCTTTTCCATAACGTCTTGACAAAACTCCATTCTCCGGAAATTGTCCTCGGGAAATATTTCTTGAGTTTTCGAATATTTGAAACATTTTAAACCATTTCGTTTCCAAATACTTGAAATAGTTGTGTTACTTGTACCCAATTCCTCGGCAGCACTTCTAGTAGATCTCGTGTTATCAATTTCCACAATACTACAAATTAATACATCCCGCCGTTCTCTTTCCTCAATTTTTTGTGGTGATACCTCTCTTGGTTTGCATTTCGTACAGTTATTGAGACAGAAACATGTTTCAAATTTATTTATAATATTATAAATTGTTTGTCTGCAAGGTACAGAACGGTCTGCAAAAGTCAGCGCAAACAAATTCATGCACTCCATTGCAGACTTACCAGCATAAAACCATTTTACTAACTGGAGCTTTTCAGTGGGTGTATAAAGAGCCATTATACATTAATTTTATTATACGCTTTCAAACTGTAACAGCCGCAGCTAGACTGAATGCAAAATTGCCAGCCAATCGGTATCGGAGACAATCGTCAGTCGTCGCAGTCTTCGCTGGCATTGGACTGGCTTTCTCATGTACTCATACGTTGATTCTCTATGCCTAATGATTAGAGTGGACCAATTTGGAGCGAAAGCAGAGGCGTGACTAACGAATTGGTTCCCGCATGCGAAACATTATTAATATCTAGAGATATACTATCACGAACGGTGCTGTTATTATGTTATTAAGTAATATAATAAGTTATTATATTACTTAATACTACATATTTGTATTATATTTTGTTTATTTTAGTTCCAATTTACAGTCGTGTATTGTGTATTGTGCATTCTATAGAACCGGAAAGTGTTTTATATTTATATGAATATCACCTATATTTCTCTCAACACTGCTTTATAGAAATTATGTGTCAACAAATTTTTGCTGTTCCCTAGTTTTGATTTATTATAATTCCTACCTTTATCCGTCGTCTAAAGTTTAATATAAGCACTTATATAATATAAGTGCATATATTAGGAATTATATTATATTATATTAGGTAGGAATTATAATAAATCAAAACTAGGGAACAGCAAAAATTTGTTGACACATAATTTCTATAAAGCAGTGTTGAGAGAAATATAGGTGATATTCATATTCATATAAATATAAAACACTTTCCTGTTCTATAGAATGCACAATATACAATACACGACTGTAAATTGGAACTAAAATAAAGAAAATATAATACAAATATGTACTATTAAGTAATATAATAACTTATTATATTACTTAATAACATAATAACAGCACCGTTCGTGATAGTATATCTCTAGATATTAATAATGTTTCGCATGCGGCAACCAATTCGTTAGTCACGCCTCTGCTTTCGCTCCGAATTGGTCCACTCTACTAATGATATTTAACACATACGGTACTATATCAATAAGCCGTCGTATGTTGAAAAATAAAATACATATTTTACCCTATAATAAATACGTCATTGAAAAATCACTCTCCCATGAAATCGCTCTAGTATGTGTATATTTAGATATGCAAGAAACGAGAAAGACTGAAAAGAACAATTTAAAATTAAATTATAAAACGTATTTACTGTATGGTTCGATTTCAATTTTAAAACTTCGCCAAGATTAACTGCCACATTTATTGCGACATATTTAAAATCAAACTCATCAAAAAGACTTTCACATTTACAAAGAAAACTTGTATATAACGTAATCTATATTTACTACCTTCGAAGAGCTTTCCTATCTAGTAATAAAAATAGTATCGTTGGAACGTAACGTATACCAATAGAAAATAAAATACGATCTCAAACAAACGTTAAAAACAGATAACCTTGATATTTTCCTTTATAGACGGAAACGCCGAGGATATTATATTGTTTATTTCGGAATTAAACTGTCGATAATTCATTTCCTCATCATTTCCCTGAACCAAAACCTTTTTGTGAAGGATATCCTTGTATTATTTGTATCGGAAATTCATATCTTAAACATGAATCTTTCATTTATATGTTAAATATTATACGTGACGAAAGTGGAATATGTTCCAATTCCATATTTATTGTTTGAATTGGATTATCTTATTATCTATTCGTCTAGAATTAATTGATGTTCTTGATTCACTTTTGTAGCTGCATTTAATCAAACATTAACCAATTCCATTATATAATTTTGTAATCGAATACTAACATAAGTTTATTTGTAATATACAGGCTTAGTTAAAAGTATGGAGACGGCGATTTATTGTCGTTAATATTTATTTTAGGGAATTATGTTCATTATAAAAGTTTGTTAGGATATTTTGATCTACATTTAAGAATATTTGAATTTTTTTTTTCTTCAATTGCTTTTTAGTTACGCCTGTCCGCGCAGTTTTCTTTAGATGGGAACTAGTAAATTTTACTCTACCATTCGATAGAGAATTATTTTCTCTTTACAATAATATTTTTGTTTTTTTAAAATTCATTTTAATAACTTTTTTATAAGAAAAGGTCGGTTCATGTGTTTAACAGATGTTCGGTACATCGCAGATAGACAGAAGTGTAGCGATAAACAAACTTGAGCGACATAATTTTATCAGTGGTTATTGTGTACATCAAATCTTTGACAGAAATAATTCATTTGTGCAATTTGTTGCTGTTAATATTAACAATGGCGAGTTTAAGTGAACATGAACGAATTGAAATACTTATGATGTTGGGTTATGGAGATAGACGCAGAAGTTTACAAGACGTTTGTAATTTATTTAATGATAAGCATCCAAATAGAAATCCAATTTCTAAATCCGTTGTTGGTAAAACTTTAAGACGCTTTGAACAAACGGGTAGCGTTAAAGATTTGCCAAGGAGTGGTAGACCTAGAACAGCAAAAAGCGATGATAACAAACTGGATATTTTATTGGCTGTATCTGAATATCCACATTTATCAACCAATCAATTAGCGGCCAATTTCAATATTTCACAGTCATCGATCGTGTCATTTTTAAAAAGTGAAAAGTATAAACCTTATAAGGTACACCTTGTACACGAGTTAACGGAAGATGATTTTGAAAGGAGATTACAATTTTCTGAAGAAATGTTAAATATTTGCAATAATAATGAAAATTTTGTCAACAATATTCTTTTCTCTGACGAAGCTACTTTTTGCCTTACCGTGAAGTAAACAGACATAACTGCAGTTACTGGTCATCGGAAAATCCCTCTTGGTTTTTGGAGCATCATACGCAGTACCCCCAAAAGGTTAATGTTTGAGTTGGCATTCTAGGCGGCCATATTATCGGTCCCTTTTTCATCAATGGCAATTTAACTTCGGCTCTGTATTTGCAGTTATTGCAAAATGAAATAATACCTGCTAGTGCTACGCTCTATCCTTATGAAAACAATGAACACCTGCCCAATGACAGTATCTGGTTCCAGCAAGATGGCGCCCCACCACATTATGGTGTAAATGTTCGTCAATATCTGGACAACGTTTTTCCCCACAGATGGATTAGAAGACGAGGAACCATTGAATGGCCAGCCCGTTCGCCAGATTTAAGTCCTTTAGATTTTTTTCTTTGGGGATACTTAAAAAACAAAGTTTACAAAGATAAGCCCAATAACGTCGAAGATTTACAAATCCGAATTACCAGAACGATACAAGAAATTCCCCGAGATTTTTTACAGAACTCTGTTCGGGGTTTTGTAAATCGATTGGGTCATTGTCAAATTACTAATGGACGACAATTTGAACACTTACTTTAATTTACTTTGTTAATAATTTGTTTAATTTTTCTTGTAAAAAAGTTATTAAAATGAATTTTAAAAATACAAAAATATTATTGTAAAGAGAAAAAAATCTCTATTGAATGGTAGAGCAAAATTTACCAGTTCCCATTAAAAAAAAAATGCGCGGACAGGCGTATCTTAAAAAACAATTGAAGAAAAAAAATTCAAATATTCTCAAATGTAGATCAAAATATCTTAACAAACTTTTATATAGAACATAATTCCCTAAAATGAATATTAACGACAATAAATCGCCGTCTCCATACTTTTAACTAACCCTGTATATGTTCATGTACTATATATAATATATCGAAAATCGAAACACATACATTAAGCCCAATGCCAATACTAAGTTGTTCGTATCACTTCTGTTAATACAAGTTATGTGGTTACATTTATTTTTAATATAATGTGATCATTCTGTACGACTTTGGGTAGTTATTGATCGTCAGATTCTAGTTTAAGTAAAAGTTCATCTTTTCGTTTCTTATTTACCAAACACATTCTCGAAAAGGAAAATAAACAGTTTGTAATATACGACGTGTTTCAAAGAAATTACAAAGAATTACAACTAGTTATCCATAAATTTCTCCTATAAATTATTATGTTCTACATTCTTGAAATGCGGATATAGATTAAATGGTATAAAGTTTATCCGTCACTGTCAAAATTTATCATCGAGCGACATGGCGATGAAATTAATAACAAGTACAATTAGATTATTAATTTATTTAATAATATAATCTAGAAGCATAGAATTACTCAACACAAGTAAACGCAGATATTGGTCTTGCGATGGAGTTGTACTTCGTTGGCGGACACTTGCGTGTGTAAATCGCACACTACCAGTTCTATTGTATCTCTTGATAACTCAATTGATCACACTATGTGATATATTAAAAAATCTAGCGACTTCTCTGTTAGACCATCCATTTTGTACCATTCGAAATACTGTATTCAAATTGTCGTTGCTAAGACGAGGTATTTTCTAAAAGTACTTAACCCTTAACTACAAACAAGTTGTTGCCGAGACGCAAGCACAGACACCCGGTAAATTCTACCGGCTTTTTTCTACCGCTATTAACAAGTTAAAAAAAAAGAAATTATATAAAAAAACCTCTACAAAATATTTTTTGGTGTATCTAAATTTGCAATTTGGGTATTTCAAATATCTTTTAATCATACAACAAAGAACGTTTATAAAAAATATATTTCACCTCAAATTTTAACATGGAATGAGGTGTATATACAATATATATAAAATTTCTCAAAAAAAAAATTAAACTCAACTCTTTTTTATAAAGGAACCTATAAAGGAAACTGTAATAACGAAAATAAAAGTAATTTCAAGTTAAAAAGTTCATATCGAAAAAATCCAACAGGAGGTAATGTAGCACAAAATTTTATGTGGTACAATCTTTGCAAATCCTCTCGGTTCACTGTAAACATATAGGTGTCTTACATATCAAACATATGTGGGTGGTTTTTCTTTCTTTCTTGGCCGGGAATTTTCTGCACGTGGTTCGTTTAGGAGGTTGACCAATTTCAAATGGGTATTCTTCATCCAATTTTAGAATCCGTCTTATACATAGTTTAACTTCTCGGCATATACGTATATTATAGAATCTACGATTCATTTGAGGAGTTACCAACAACATTCCTAATTGTTTTCCAAACTCGTAACGAAGCATTGTTTTATTGTCCCTGTAAGCTTGGTGAGCAATATATGAATTAACAGATGCTATATCCAATAATGTAAAGAATATAGCTAGAGACCAGCGGCGGGTCCTGCGACTACAACAGTAAACGCTGCATTTTTGATCGAAACTATCGACCCCTCCTTTTGTTTGATTATAATAATTTATAATTTCTGGCTTACCAGTCTCAGCATCATTATATTCGTTGTGATGCATGGAGGAGATCAATAATACGAACTTATTCTTTTTTGGTATGTATGATAATAATGTCATGTCACTAGTATACCCATATAAACTAGTACCGACATCTTTTTTTCTGTTGGGCAAAAATGCAGGAGGTATTTCAACTTTATTTTTTTTAAGAGTTCCCACATAAGTAAGCTTTTTACTCTTCAGAACATTTACTAGTTCTATTGAAGAGAACCAATTGTCGGCTGTTACATTCCTATTTGTATTTGAGATTGGCTGGGTAAGCCTTAATACGGCTTGTGTGGGTTTTGAATATTTATTTTCCTCTTCACTCAAAACATTACCGTTAGAGTTCTTTCCACAATATATATATAGGAATTGTATAAATATCCTGTTCTGGCATCTGTCAGAGCCATAAGTTTGAGACCATACTTAGCCGGCTTGTTTGGCATAAACATCTTGAACTTGCATCTGCCGCGAAAAGCAATTAGCATCTCATCCACACAAGCATTACTTCCAATGCTGTACCTAGATTGATAATTTACTATAAATGCATTAAAAATTTCATTAATAGCTGCTAGTTGATCGATTTTTTTCCGTTCATTTCTAGATTCAGCATCATCAAATCTTAGACACGTAACAATGATGGTGAATCGATTTACATTCATAACAGATCGAAAGATATCTCGACTAGATCCATCAGTGGCAAAAATGGATCGTATATCCTCGTGATTGGATTTAAAAATTGAGGATAGAATTAGTAATCCTAGAAAAGCTCGTAGTTCTATTATATCTAAATCACGCAGATCAGAATTATTTTCATATTTTTTGTATTTCAGTCTCATCTTTGCAAGACGAGCATTAGATGAAAGTAGAATCACATTTGAAATATGATCATCAAAGAAAAGATTCCACACATCTTCAGGATTAGCCGTGTAGAAATTGTTAGTCTTTACATATGGGCATTTTACAACAATATTCTGTTGTAAGGTACGCGTATTCCTACGCACTGGTGTAGTTTTTGACCATTTAAAACGATTCTTACCATAATAGTAATTATTGTTAGCATCTGTATTGGACGCCTCAGATAACCTTACATTTTCTTCCTCCTCCTCTTAGTTTAGTTCAACCTCCGATTCATTTTCATGATCCGACGGAATGTACTCTTCATCTGATTCTATATCGCTATCGTCAGAATTCACTTCTGCCGCCCATTTCAACAAGGTCTCTTCAAAATTCACATCTCCGTACCTTACTCACTTGGTCCTGGATTTTCTTGTGTAGACATTTTAGCGACTAAAATATTACACAAAATCAGTAAATTAAAATATAAACATAAATACATATAAATACATAAATCCGGTAATTTTTACCGGTTACAATCTTCAAACTAATACTATTACTCTATTTAGAATCAAATGACGCGCTCACCTCGGCAGTCTACTTAAAACTGACCACTAGGAAGGTACATAGACGCATAGATCTGTAAGTGACGGAAATCGCCGAAACTTGACGAATCGGAAACGCTCGAAGGTAATATTTACCGGGGATCTGTAATTAAGGGTTAAGCAAAAATGAAGTTAGTACTAAACGTGATTCCCGCAATGCCAGCGTCGATTTGTGCAAAATGATTCTATTGTTAATTTATATCTCTTCTGATCGTTTTTCATCTATAGTCACTCCTAAATAGTCGCAGGTTTGTACTTGTTCTATTTTCATCTCATCTATTTGTATATTTAGATCTTCTCGTTTTTCTCCTATCACCATGATATTTGTCTTATTACCATTCATCTTCATTCCGTTCTTCTTGAGTGCCGTGTACCATATGTCCAGATTCTTCTGCAGAACTTTCTCACTTTTAGCAGTTATGACTATGTCATCAGCAAAGACGCCCCCCGGTTATAAGTTCCAGCTTCCTACATCTTATTTTTTCACTCTATTCTAGCATTCCTTTATTATGTTGTCCATAAACAGAATAAACAATGTAGGGCTTAAACTTCCTCCCTGTCTCACCCCTCTTTGCGTTATGAATGTATTTGATTTCATATTATTCTTGATAACTAGGTTTATGTCATTACTATAAATTGTTCTTATTATCCGTATAAGTTTACGATCTACTCCTCTTTCACTTAAGATTTTCCACACTGTTTGCCTAGGTACTGTATCAAAAGCCTTTTCCAAGTCCACAAAGGCCAAGTATATCTTTCTTCTTTTCTTGTAATGCTTAATTATTAATTGTTTGATCGTGAATATATGATCTTGAATGCTTCTTCTACTTTTAAATCCACTCTGCGATTCAGTAATGTCCTTTCCACAATTAGTCTAATTCTCTTATCTATTATCTGCTCTAATATTTTCATAACCGTACTTAGTAGTTTCAATCCTCTATGACTATAACATTATCATTTATCCCTCTTTTTATATAGAGGTAATATTTGCGCAATTTGCCAGTCTTTTGGTATCTGTTCTTCTTTTCATATTTTAATGTATATTTCCGTTAACATTTAATTTCCCTTCTGTCCCATGTATTTGATCATCTCTGACGTTATCTGGTCAAATCCTGGTGCCTTTCCATTTCTCAACTCTCTTATTGCTGTTTGCACTTCTTCTATGGTTATTTCCTCATATATGTTGTGATTTAGTTTGTCTTCTTCATTTATTTCGTTCATTATTTCATTCTGTCTATCATTTCCATCACTTAACATTTCTTCAAAGTATTCTTACCATCTTTCTATCACAGCTTTATTTTCTGTTAGTACTTCGCCTTGTTTATTTTTAACAAGAGTTGTTACTGATTTTCTCTCATTCCTAAATGATTTCAAGTTTTGGTAAAACTGTTTCTGATTTTCTTTGTTATTTTTTCCATTCTATCTCCGGAATCTTTCCGTTTATCTCTCTTTCCTGCTATAACTAATTCTATGACTTTTTTTCTTTCGTTTTTGTATCTTTCATATTTTTCAGCTGTTCTATCAGCTAAATAGTCTTTCCACGTTTTTTTCTTGTTATTTACTTGGTTCTTTATTTCTCTGCTCCACCATGATGTATTCTTTTTGGTTCCATTCTTTACACTTATTCCACATGTTTGTTTAGCTACCTCTAGTATATCCGATTTGAGATATCTCCACAGTTCGTCCATGCTATCATTTTTGCTTATAGAGAAATTATTATTATTATAATACTACCAACTACACGCTTTGTTCTAAATGAACAGCCAGTCATTAATCAATATTACCAATAGCCGGCGGCTTTGCTATTGCGAAAGAAAATTAGGTTGACAGCAAAGTCTGACGAAAGATTAATCATAATCAGTTCGACGGTAATGCGATATTGAGCGATGATGTGAAGATAAGTAAGAGAGTAGGTTAGAGATAGTGTAAAGAGTAACCTGTAAATGAAATAGAGATAAGTAAAATAAAGAGTTTATTGTTTTTCTTATTCAAAAATATGTCTTTATGGTTTCAAAATGTTTTTGTCTATGTATATACCGGATGCGGCAATAGTGTGTCGGCGGAGCTTAGCATGAAACCTAATAAAGTTGTAGCAATGAAATTTTACGTACACATGTAGTATGCTACAGTGCAATTTCTATTTTTATTTATATATTTACAGGGTGTTCCAAATTTCCGCAACCACTTTCAATTTTTTTTTAAAATAGATTGCTGTACTTTCTTGTTATTATGATGATAGCCACCCAAATTATCTTTGCAATGATATATGACATGTGCACTTACAGCTGTTAGTTTTGGTTTTATTGCCAATTTTGTTAAAATCTTGACAGTTGCAGCGTCAAACATTTTAAGTCTTAGCCTGAAAATGGGCGTAACTCTTTTGTTACCAATTTATAGACTAACACGTTATATATTTTGAGGGTGAACAACGTGACAACATATACAGGGTGTTAAATATATCGTGACAAAGTTATCGAAGTTTAAAGGCTTTTTTCTCTTTTTTTTTAGTTGAACCTATAATTTTTTCATTAGTCAGCAAATTCCTTGTAAAATTGCCGTTAAAATGTACCAATAACATTTCTTGTATTTTCGAAGTTATAACCCTCTAATGGGATATACCTATGTTTATAATATTCAATATGCGGTGCTGCATCTAATAGTTGGTTGGTTGGCCATGAAATAATATTAAGCAAAAATTGCTGTGTAACCAAATGTCAAATATCTACTTAAAGTTTTCCATATAAACTGTTTTTCTGTAGTTCCTCTTTGCTGTAATCGCGTTTAATTGTTATAATTTAAGTTCGGCTAGTTAATTATCAATTTTCCTTTGTTCGTTATTTGTTCGTTATTATTATTAAAAAAAAACTGCGCGGACAGGCGTAACTAAAAAACAATTGAAGAAAAAAAAATTCAAATATTCTCAAATGTAGATCAAAATATCCTAACAAACTTTTATATTGAGCATAATTCCCTAAAATGAATATTAATGACAATAAATCGCCGTCTCCATACTTTTAACTAACCCTGTATATACTTATTCCATTGTACCAACATGACCTCAAATATACGGCATATACTGAATTTCAAACCTCGCCCGTTCTAGATTTAATATTAGCTATTCATTTTCCCGTATGTTGCATTACTACAATTAACAATTTAAGTTTTCAAGTTTAACAATGAAGTTAGTTATTGTTTCAAGCAAACTAAACACACCGTACTGAATTAATCGGAATAATATTAACTAACATTTGCCAATTGGTATATTGTAACCAATGGTATCAAGTGCACGAGTGAAGTCGGTGACCACGATCATTCAGTGTGTCGCAAATATCTTGTGAAATGGATATTAGATTGACAATCTTCGACTGTCCAGATACAAAGCCATGCCTGAATGGGAGAAATTTTAGATTTAACTTGGATATAAAGGTACTTGTATGTAATATGTTCTATAAAATATGTTCTATAGAGTACCTGTGGGTTTATAATTATTTATATTACTTCTGTCGCCCTTGTTTAATACGGGAATAATACAAGCAGTTTTCCATTTAGAAGGGTAACATCGCTGCCTTAGTGCCAAAATAAAAATAAATTTTAACAGAGCAACAAACCGGTGCGTCCGAACTGCGGTAAAATTTTAAGGGGCGACCGAACTGCGGTAAAAATTTTTCTGTTTACCTGGGCTTTAAATAACGAGTACCGAACTGCGGTAAAAATCTTAATGGTTTAATTAGCTAATGTATACTTTATTCAAATAAAAGAATTTATTCAAATTTATATGTACTTTATTAAACTAAAATACGTCACTTAAAAAAATATACAATCAAAAATCATTTACATTGGTATCAATGCAACAAAACAGTACTGTTAAATTTATGTGTGTTTGCATTTTCGTCACCAAGGTAAGAAAAGTGATAATCGGACATGCATTTTCGTCACCGTCCTGAAAAGCAGACGTTACTTACACATGCATTTTCGTCATCGACCATTTTCTTATCTTATTAAGTAGGTACTTAGCAATTGAAAATGAAACGAAACAATTTATGTAAAACAAAGTTGTTTATTCAAATATATTTACATAGGTACAGAGCTATATAAAAAATATGTAAAACATCATTTTATGTAAAATAACAATGATATGAGAGACATTTAACTAGATGTAACCTGCTTATTTCATTGTTTTGGTATTGTGTAAGCATAGACTCAATAAATTGCTGCCTTTTTTTAACTTTACGATTGTGAATTTTTGTAGGCATATGCAAACTTTGTATTTTAATATAGGAATCTATTTGAAATTCCTTCAATTTTTCTATAAAAACAAATAAATTTGGATGATCCTTGTATAACGACTCGTTAAAATGTTTATGGAAGGATTCACACGCATTTGTTGTTCGAGTTAAGGTAGCTGAATGCTCTGCCCAGATTGAAGGCGGAAAAAGTGATTCGTCAGAGATATACGTATCAACCAAATAATCAGCATATTTAACTAGTCGGTCGTCTTGTGGCATATTTGGTATTAAATTAAAGGCAAAGCATTCACCTACCTGTTCTGGACGTAGGTACATAAGCGAAACCCGGCCCTCCTAAGTACCTCGTAATAGCCCGTTGCTTAAAGGAGTAATCCGTTATTAAGCACTTTGGTGACGAAAATGCATGTGTCATTAATTGCCCCAACTATTGCGCACGGTTTATCTACCTGGTCGGTGACGAAAATGCATGTACCCAAATTTATAGCTAACACACTTTACAAAATTATATCTGAAAATATCGTAATTTGTCAACTGCACAATTTTCGAATTAATAAATGCTTGTTTTTCTAAAACTTTTTTCGAAATACTGCGCTTTTCACTTATATTAACAGAATTCATTTTTATATATGAACCTGTCTGAATATTTTTTAAAGTTTCTAAAAAAGCTTGAATATTTGGATGAGGCGAAGGACAACAAGCTCTAAATTTTGCATGGAACGACTCGCAAGCGTTCGTTGTTCTGTAAATGCTAGCTGTATTAGCAGCCCTGTATAAACTGTATGTAAATTACATTACAAAGGACATTGCAATTTGAGGATTAAGGATAACAAATGAGAGGATTAAGAGAAAAGGTCTTGACCGCCGTTCAGCCACATTATATACCTGTCTTAATTACAATTGTACCTATAAAAATTCTTACCGCTATTCGGATATGCCAGCAACAAACACCATACAACAATCCTTGGTACCAGGATGGACCCTGCTCCTCGCTAACATTCAAATTAAATTTTAATCACCTGATACTCCACAGAATATGATGTAATATCGTCAATTCTTAAGCAATCCATGGTTGCAACTTCAGTATATTGATCGCAGCGGCATACATTGTCAGAGTAAGTACTAGAAAAAACCCTAGCAAAATTTTCAACTATATCATTATGTATTGTAATTAATATAATACTTTTCAAGCCTGAAGGTATAACATAAAAAATTGTTTATTGATTTCTAGATGTTTATATAATTTAATTAAATACATTTATTGCTAAATACCTTATACAGTAATACCTCGCTTTACGCGACGGATACGTTCCGCAAATGATCGCGCTAAGTGAAATTCGCGTATATCGGGGTTTACGATTAAACATAGTCAAAAGTTGAAACAAAAAAATACAAATCATTTGAATCAATCACTTTAATTCTAAGAACACTTTATGCAGTATTACACGTTTTTCTTTTGCGCAAAAATACATCTATTGTCTTTTGGGTAGCGTTTCTTTCACGTTCCTGTAAAATACGTTCATAACACCCAACGCTGTTTTTAATTGTTTGACACACGGTCAAAACACGGTCATCATCACTGTCTATGCTCTGCAATATGTCCAAACCTGAATAAATTTTTGAAAGAGCATTTTGTATTCCGCTTGAAGATCAAACTCTCTCTTCTTCTTGTTCTTCGTCATCGTTGATGGGATTATACTGTAACTCGATCAGATCTTCATTGCTGAGAGGTTCGTCGTGCGTTGCTACAAGTTGTTCGAGATCTTCTACCGCGACATCTTCAAGTTCAGACCCCTCAATCATTGCAGCAATGTCTTCAAGCACTTGTCTCTGCATCCGGACAATTCTTATAGGCGCTTCCACTACATCTGGCCAAAGATTACGCCACACCTCGTACATACAACTCTTTTTAACTTCGTTTCCAGCCTCGTCTATGTTGTGAATAGCCTTCATGATGTTGTATGACTTCCACCACTCTCGCATAAACTTCCTTTCCCGTCAGTTTCATGAATTAGTTGGCTAAAAGTGCGGCGATGGTAATCAACTTTGAAGCTTGCTATTGCTCCCTGGTCCATAGGGTGTAATATTGACGTAGTGTTTGGTGGAAGGAACTTCACGTACACTTTTAAGTCTCTCGGCGTATCAAGTGAGGTTGGATGTCCTGGGACATTGTCTAAGAGTAATATAACTTTACGTTCAAGCCCATTTCTGTCACAGTAGGATATGACTGACGGGCATAAACTATTAGAATACCAATCTTGAAAAACTTCCCGTTTAACCCACGTTTTTCTGTAGGACCGCCACACGACTGGTAGGCTTGCCTTGTCTGTACGTCGCATTGCACGGGGTGTTTCTGAATGGTACACCAGTAAAGGTTTCAGTTTGAAATCACCGGTGGCATTACCGCCCAGCAGAAGTGACTTGACGTTCCTCTTTAGAAATGAATGTTCGAGGTGGCATTTTTTTCCAGTAAAGCGCGGTCTCATCAACATTGAAGATGAGACAAGCAGGAATTTTTTCTCGTGTCACGAACTCTTGAAACTTGTCTGGAAACTCAGCTGCAGCTTGAGTGGCGGCCTCGCCTGTTATGTGGATATTGTGAAGATTGGAACGCTGCTTGAACTGATGAAACCAGCCTCTGCTGGCAGCAAAAGTCGGAGTGGAACTCCCTTCACCTTCTTCTGTCTTTAGCATCTCATCAAAGATTTTGCTTTTGTGCATATGATCTTGACTCAGTGATGTGTTCTTCTTATTTAAATCTTCGATCCAGACTGACAGCAACTTCTCCATCCTTTCTAGGATAGAGTATCTCGAACGAGAAAATCTTGTTGCACTTATAGGTGTTGAACTTTCGCTGGAAAGTTTATTTTTTTCCCGATTTTTAAAAATCGTTCTCACAGTCGATTCTGAGAGTCCAAAATCTCTGCCAACAATTATTGCGTTGTCTCCATTTTACATTCTTCTTAACACCTTCATGTTTAATTCCAAAATTACGCTTCTACGCTCTTTTTTATTTATAGGCGGCATTTTTAACGTAGCGTTAAATTATGTATGTATCTCACCAAATGTTAAAACACGACTGCCAGCCGAGATATACATATGGAACAAACGAAACGAACAAAGTCGTAGGATAGGGAATCCCCAATTCTTCAATCAGTGTGGTCAGAGAAAGCGGGCTTTTTCGCGACCAAAGAGAAGTCAATGACTACATTATGTACATACATACATATTCTTAAGTAAGCAATTCGCGTAATACGAGGCATTTTAACGCGAAATTTGAAATTCGCGTTAAAGCGAAACCGCGCATAACGGGGTCGCGTAAAGTAGGGTATTATTGTATTTGCAGGAAAGGTAGAAAGCGTTTTACGAGGGTGATGAGATATCCCATTGACCAGTCAATAACGTGAATTTATTTGGACAAACGACCTATCTAATTATAGTTTTTCTTCATAATTTATTTCAATTATAATATTATATCAATTATAATATTATAAGAGGTATTATAAGACCTCAAAAATGGACTTGCGTAGACCGTATATTTTACTTTTGAAATCAGGATGATCATTACAGTCTAGATACGGCTATACAAAATATACTTTATATTCAATGCAAGTTAAATACCAAAAGAGAATCACAGCAATTTCTGTGTTCGCTACTGTTTTGGTTTTCACAATGAGTTCATTACGAACGTAAAATAGAAAAAATTAATTTTTATTGACGCTTTAATTTTTTGTTTTCGTGCCTAGTCCGGAAACATAAAACATCCCCTCATATATACATTGTAACTTGCAAACATGAGCTATTCGCTATAAAGTACTTCCTTCATTGTAGATTTAATAATAGCGTTATTCACTTTCGGGTATATTGCATTATACATCGCGCAACTCAAGTTTTCAAGTTTAGCAATGCAATTAGTTCACTATATATAGAAAACGTGAAGTGGAAAAGTTAATCTAAAGCAAACTATACGTACTGTACTGAATCGCACTAAACAATATTAACTAAACAAACAAGGTTTAAGTATATCAATACGTTAAGCACGTATTTTTATATAAAAAGCTGGAAAATACGAGGTGTGTTGTCCATATTTACAGTTACAGATGTGTATTTATTTAAACCTTTTTTGTATATTTACTGCCATCTGGCATCGCGTTAATGGACTTACACCTATATGCGTATTTTCTTCCCTTTCGTACCGGCTTAGCCGGTCAAGGGAAAGGTTGCCATTTTCGGCATAGTCTCTTTCGTCCGTCAGATGTCACTATATTATATGGTGCTATCTGATAGGACGAAATTTTAATATACCATACAGGCGATTTAAGCTTTTAAATTACTTCACTAGCTTAACTGACGACGCTTAATAGTAATAGCAGAAACATGTCTTACGCACAAGTAAAAAGCTGGAAAATACGAGGTGTGTTGTCCATGTTTACAGTTACAGATATGTATTTTTTTACATGTCTGTTTCATTTGTAATATTAACTAAGTTTCGTCGATAAATTGGTATTTCATTGTCGTAAGAACTAACTAACTGTATATATAGGAGGTGTGATTGAAAAGGTTTAAGACAGGATGCGCCATTGCTCAATACGAGAGGATGGGTTTTCCAGCGTATGCGAAAAGAGTTGTTTTGTCCTTGTTATAAAAATGTTATAAAAATAATAATATTAATAATAATAATAATAGGCTAGGCTGCCGTGAACAGCACACACAAGCTCGACGTGTATGCAGTGCCCCCGCAATGGCAAAAACGTTAAGATGGCTCAAAGTGTGACCGTCGTCCACTAAAGTAGCCGCTAAGAGTGTTCCCTTAGTTGGCGATGAGCAACCCCGTGCGGGGTGCGCTTCGCGGGTCTGGGCCTTGCCTCGATGAGGCGGGGGTCGGGCCGTCGAAGTACTGCACGGAAAAGTAAAGAAGTTGCCGGGAAAAGGTTGGCGACCTTGCGCAACGGCTGGTTCTCCGATCTCTCAAAATTAGCGCGACCGGACACTAAACACATGCACGAGCGCGCTAAAATACAACACCCCTATACTTGCGCGATCGCACAAACACAAAACCACAAGCCCAGAGAGACAAGCAATAGTACCAAAGATTTTTCGACCATTGTTTTTGCTCCAAAGTTGTGTTACGTCCTCGTTATAAGATTTGTATACATCTATTAGTATCAAAACTCCAATAAATTTCTTCAATTCTTGGACATTCATTTTTATCAAATTTTTGCCGAAAACAATCTCTCCTTCTTCATTCGTCCAGTTTAGGATAATTTCAAGAAGAGGTTTACGATAATAAATCAAAAAAGAAGAAGTAGGTGTATCGATCTCGCGATTTCCAAAACGTGTTGGGTTTGAACGTTCTCGTAAAATATTGTGTCGTGATGAGGTAAAATAGGATCTTGGTACCAACTTGTTTGTTCTTTGATATAAAAGAATTAGCTCCAGCCGGATTTCTGTTGTGGTCATCATCTGCTCTCAGCGGATTCTTCTCTATCTGATTTTTCTGCTGTGCTTGTATCACCTCCATCAATGAGGCCTTCGACTGCATCTACCTCTTCATCGTCTTCTGAAGCTTTATATCCGCTATTGTATTCAATGTCACTTCTTTCGGCTACTATCGCCTCTAGCTGTTGTTGTGTGAGGTATTCCTTATTTCTATGATCCATTTTCCGTAATGAGTAAAACGCGAAGTGGAAAATAGCCGCAATAAAAGATTCAGAAATAACTACCTGACAATTTATTAAAAAATTATGCTAAAATATCAAATCGCCCATCACAACTGAATAAAATAAAAATTGTGTCTTATTCACAATAACAATGTAACACTACACAGATTCGACAAGCACTAATGCATTGGTCACGACGTGCGGCTATAAATATGCTTAAACACGTAAAGTCCCCAAAATCCACATGATACAGGGATTTCCCCTTTCTATATACATCGGGAAATGGCAAGAAAGGTTTATCATCAGCGGAGTAGTCCAGAATTTATAAGTGAACCACTATCATTGTAAAACACACTCGCTTTATCTACATTTACACAGTAAACGACATATGGGTCCAACGGACCCGGTTGGTAAATCGCGAAAATATTTTTATACTGCCAAAACCATTCTTTCTAAAATATTTTTTTACAAAATTTTAAAGCTATAACTCGTACCTAAAAAGTTTATTAATACCAGTAAAGTAGCCCAACCACAAGTACGATAAAGTAATGGTTAGAAATCGTTTCGGGTCCATTGGACCCGCTCGGTAGTCCTAGGGTTAAAAGGTTAACTTTACTAACTAAAATTCACACTGATAGATGTCAATCACATTCACAAAATGAAGGCAATCTACTTTAAAAGATCTCATATTCCTATTGGTAGACTCTTTAGTATGTTGAAATCAAGTTATCAAGTTATCAAGAGAATCCCAAAATATAAAGAAAAATATAGTTTAAAAAAGTATAACTTTAGTACATTACATTTTTTGATCACTCTGTATATCTAAAAATACTTCAAAATCCATAATTTTCATATCCAAAGTTTTATTACAATATATTTTTTAATTTAACAAATATGTACATTTGCCAAACACTGTACACGCCTTTTGAAATCGCAAACTCAATCTTAAAACTTTCTAATCACACTTGGTACATGTGCTTTCTTTTGTAATGTACAAGCGTCAATTTCTTAAATTTTCTTTTCAAAAATAGAATGAAAAGGCACCTCTTCTTCCAAGCAATTGAATTACTTTCTATTTTTATCCGAATTTCTATCGAAAATTTGTCAAAAGTAATGTATGTAAATATATCAAATATACCGTGACAGCTCTAGAAACACATACCAAATCTAATAAATTAATAAATAGCGCTACCGTTGAAGCCTGAATAAGGCTTTTATGTGAATAATTCATCGTTTTATAAAGTCATAATATGCAGTCGTAATACAAAAGATATGAAGCTAAATAGCGTCCATTAACGTATGCAGTAATTATTTTATTTCCTGAAATTAAGTGCTAAAATTGTATACTGAATTATTTTTCCGGTTTCGAGATGAATATTTTGTTTTTAACGATATCATAATATTCATATCGTATTTTTTATTTCCTGTTTTTAGAAAAATTTCATTCGTCGGTTATATCTCCAGCTTTCTTTTCTTATTTTCATATAATGTATAGAATCCACGGTTGGCTCTTGGTGAAACATAATAAATAATTTACTAAAGAAAACACTCGGTATATTTGTTTCACAAAATATACATATTTTGTGAAACAAATATACCGAGTGTTTTCTTTAGTAATTTATTCTTATTTTCACTTGTTTTGCTCCTTTAATTTTAAAAGAAACAAAATCAACATAGAATTGGGTATTTCCTATAATAATTAAGTTATTTTGAGTAAACATTATTTGTTTATACAAAAAAGGTTTAAGTACATCAATACGTTAAGCACGTATTACGAATTTGTTACAAATGAAACAGACATGCAATATACACATCTGTAACTATAAACATGGACGAGCATTTTACAAAATTTCAGCCTTTTTCGATAAACATTCAATTATTTTTGCATTTTTCCAATCACTTTGATGTAGAAATAAAAAAGGCTTGTTTAAGATTTAATGTTTGAGGAATTTTAGTAATATTTTCTAGCTTTCTATTATTTTTTCATAGAAATGAGAGATTTTTTAGGTTCTTGATGGCGTCTTTGGTGATTTTTCAAAGATTTTTTTTTGTGTTCAATTTACGGAAACCTATGGATCTCGAGATGTTTTTGGTGTGTCTAAAGATTGGAGTAATTTACAAAATTTCAGCCTTTTTCGATAAACATCCAATTATTTTTTCATTTTCCCAATCATTTTGATGCAGAAATAAAAAAGCCTGTTTAAGATTTAAGGTTTGAGGAATTTTAGTAATATTTTCTAGCATATCCATAGTTTTTCATAGAAATGAGAGATTTTTTAGGTTCTTGATGGTGTCTTTGGTGATTTTTCAACGATTTTTTCTTGTGTTCAATTTACGGTAACCTATGGATCTCGAGATGTTTTTGGTGTGTCTAAAAATTGGAGTAATTTACAAAATTTCAGCCTTTTTCGATAAACATTCAATTATTTTTTCATTTTCCCAATCATTTTGATGCAGAAATAAAAAAGCCTGTATAAGATTTAAGGTTTGAGGAATTTTAGTAATATTTTCTAGCATTTCCATAGTTTTTCATAGAAATGAGAGATTTTTTAGGTTCTTGATGGCGTCTTTGGTGATTTTTCAACGATTCTTTCTTGTGTTCAATTTACGGCAACCTATGGATCTCGAGATGTTTTTGGTGTGTCTAAAAATTGGAGTAATTTACAAAATTTCAGCCTTTTTCGATAAACATCCAATTATTTTTTCATTTTCCCAATCATTTTGATGCAGAAATGAAAAAGCCTGTTTAAGATTTAAGGTTTGAGGAATTTTAGTAATATTTTCTAGCATTTCCATAGTTTTTCATAGAAATGAGAGATTTTTTAGGTTCTTGATGGCGTCTTTGGTGATTTTTCAACGATTCTTTCTTGTGTTCAATTTACGGCAACCTATGGACCTCGTATTTTCCAGCCTTTTACTTCTGCTTAAGACATATGTTTCTGCTATTAAGCGTCGTCAGTTAAGCTAGTGAAGTAATTTAAAAGCTTAAATCGCCTATAAGGTATAGAAAATTTCGTCCTATCAGGTAGCACCATATAATATAGCGACATTCTGACGGACGAAAGAGACTATGCCGAAAATGGCAACCCTTCCCTTGACCGGCTAAGCCGGTACAGAAGGGAAGAAAATACGCATATAGGCGTAAGTCCATTAACACGATGCCAGATGGCACTAAATATACAAAAAAGGTTTAAGTATATCAATACGTTAAGCACGTATTACTCATTTGTTACAAATAAAACAGACACAATCTGTAACTGTAAACATGGACAACAGACCTCGTATTTTCCAGCCTTTTACTTCTGCTTAAGACATATGTTTCTGCTATTACTATTAAGCGTCGTCATTTGTAACAAATGCGTAATACGTGCTTAACATATTGATATACTTAAACCTTTTTTGTATATTTAGTGCCATCTGGCATCGTGTTAATGGACTTACACATATATGCGTATTTTCTTCCCTTCTGTACCGGCTTAGCCGGTCAAGGGAAGGGTTGCCATTTTCGGCATAGTCTCTTTCGTCCGTCAGATGTCACTATATTATATGGTGCTACCTGATGGGACGAAATTTGCTATACCTTATAGGCGATTTAAGCTTTTAAATTACTTCACTAGCTTAACTGACGACGCTTAATAGTAATAGCAGAAACATATGTCTTAAGCAGAAGTAAAAGGCTGGAAAATACGAGGTGTGTTGTCCATGTTTACAATTACAGATGTGTATTTTACATGTCTGTTTCATTTGTAATTATTTGTTTACTAGATATCATATTTTATTTGCTAAGAGGAAATAAATTAAATATTAATGAATTACATACGTTGTAATATCTCTTCTTACTTCCAAAATCCACACAACCAATTTCATCAGGGGAATCATTTAAGTGTATGAAGCATCTAAAATCTTATTTTCTTCCTAACATGGTGAAATACTCAGATTTTTTTTTTTGGGAAGCATTGGCTGGGAGTGCTATCTGAGTTGTTAACCGTTAGTTTTAATTAAATTTCGAAGATCTTTGACCATTTGCTAGACAATAGGCTGTATAACTGTGTGCAGCACTACATCTCAATACAACAGCACGGATTCAAATCGGAGAGATCGACTTTTACAAATCTTGGAGATTACCTAATTTATTAGTTTCTGCATTGATTCACATAACCAAATTAATGTACTATACACTGACTGTTTAATCACAGATTAAACATCGTTATTTCAATTTATTTAATCTAGTTTAGCTTCATATTTTATATATTATCATACTGTATATTTTACATTTTATATTTAAGCAATTATTTATTCCGTAACTAGTTCGCATATCCTGGTCAGTTATTTAGTCTAAATAATAATTGATTCTGCTTATTCGTAAATAGTTAGTAAGTCAAACAGAGTGTGCTACAGACATCAGCATAAATATTATGTAACCCTAGACCTACTGAAACGTACAAAAGTATCGTGATAATTTCTATAATTTAATCCTACCAAAACGAGTTTACGTAACTCCCACAACATTGATGAAAAGATTACTATTAGGATTGCAAATTCTATCCCTACCACTGTTGAACACGAAGGTACGTCAACACCAAGACCTAATAAAGATCTATAGGTATTTTCCAATGAGTGAACGTTTTAACTTCGAGTTTATGAAGATAAAACCCATCCCACTTAAAATAGAAACAAATGTATCTTGGATTTTGGATATACTACCTGAAATCATAGCAGTCGATTACAATTCCCAATTATACTTCACTATGTCCGATGACGAACTTCGTAAGTCCATTCTACTAAAAGACAACAAGTACTTCCCCTTGTGTGTACTCCCAATGTGGTTCGAAACATAGAACCGAATCCAAAGTGTATCATCTAAATATATCAGAGAACTGATCAAAATAGATGGGGTATTCGTCGGCACAACATTACATTCATAATATGGAAAGAACTCTACACCACCAACTCATGGATGTTTGTATCAAGTAAAGTCGTTAAGATAGCTCTGACATGCAGTGACAAAAGAGAAGACATTCTTCTTCTTCTTCTTCTTCTTCTGTTTTGGGTTGGACGCGAAAACGTCCAGGCACTTGAGCACACTGCCCTTTGTACTATCCCCAATATATCTCTCAATTCCACTCTGTTAGTCTTGTGTCCTCGATAAATGCCACTATCCTCCTCAGAGCAAGTTTGAGTACACTCGAAGGATCCAATAGATCTCTCCCGAAATATTTCTGTCTAAGTTCCTTCAGTTCCTCACACGTGCATATTACATGAAGGCTAGTTCCTTCCTGTTTTTCACATCTCCTACACCAGGGCTCAAAACAAAACTGGTATACTCCAAGTATCACAAGAATATGTAATACACACAAAACAAAAATATTTTGGCTCCCAACAGAGAACAAAAGGTGCGAGTTATTTTTCCCTATTTTAAGGACACTCTGATTCAAATTATCACTACGATGAGTCAATTTGTTCCCGAGACGATAAAACCAGATATAGAACCAGTAGTGAACTTGTCTAACTCATTTGATGATTTAACATAAGGTGCACAGACGTATCAAACCCACCAAAAGAACATCGACTGGAAACATATACGACATCATACGACAATCTCCGACGTAGTTACCACAATTGTAATCCTGGACCGAATAGCACTGACATGAGCTGTGTAACAAGGCATGAAACGACGTCGACAAACCCACCACCAAACAGCAAATAGTGGAATTGAAGCCTATTTACCCAATAAATCCAAAAGAATATCCGACCGAGGCCATAGACAGAGTATCCCTAAGAAGTCAAGGTGAACCAAAAAAGTATTTAACTCAAGACGGCGGCTATACGCTTTCAACACCAAGCCGAGAATTACCAAGGCGACCCTATCATGATTAAGACAGGGAACTCCACCTGTTGAGAGTTGGCACTTTATTTAATCACAGGTTAAACAACATTATTTCAATTTATTTAATCTAGTTTAGCTTCATATTTTATATATTACCATACTGTATATTTTACATTTTATATTTAAGCAATCATTTATTCTGTAAGTAGTTCACATATCGAGTTCAGTTACTTTGTCTAAATAATAGTTGATTCTGCTTATTCGTAAATAGTTAGTTAGTCAAACAGAGTGTGTCACAGATATCAGCATAAATATTATGAAACCCTAGACCTACTAGAACATAAAAATGCATTATAAGTAAAAAATGCATTATAAGTGCCCACACTGTTAAATTTAATAAATAATACACATAAGGTGTATTAGATAAAAATGTATATTTTACAAAATTAGGGCAACTTTTTACCAATACTGAAGATCCATTGTACAGATACAAAGAGCGCTTTAACTATGCAAATATAACATCCTTTTTACCAATACTGAAGATCCATTGTACAGATACAAAGAGCGCTTTAACTATGCAAATATAACATCTCTCAACGTCGATCAATCCTTCACAGTATATAAACATATATATATATATATATTAAATTTATTATATTATATTAAATTTTACAGTGTGGGCACATAGTCTGCCGTCTTTAAATAAGCGTACGTTTGAACTATTTAAGAATACGAGGTAATATATCAGTGACCACATGCAACGAATATTATATGTCCTAAATCTTAAATATATTTATTTAAGGAACATTAAAATAACATTTTGGGAACCACTAGAATTAAGTTGTAAATAGCATTTGCATATATACTGTAATTTTTGTGAAATAAATCATTAATTTCGTATATACTAGATTTCAAATTCAGATCTACTTTATCTTTGCTATCTCCAAGAAGAGCTTTTATTGTGTTTTCGGATCGAAATACAACTCGGGAACATCGTACTTTAACAACTCTATTTATGTTTTTCGTAATAGGATGGTATGGTAGACCTGTACTTTTTCTCATGATGAATCGCAGATTATCTTTTAAATTAATCTTTGTAATTAATTTATTAATTATTTTTATGTCAAAGCCATTATGTCTCGCGATGTTTTCAATCCAGTTCTTTTTCGTAACTGTGTTAGTACTTTGCTGTGCCCATGTTCAAAACTGTGATTAGAGGCTTTACCTTCTGAAAATGACAACTTAGTTGTCGAAATACGTATTTAGGATACAATTATTAATTGTGGTAAGGGATTTTATACCTTTACTTAAGCTTTTACTTAACCACAGTCTTCAAATAAAGACTTTTTTGTTTAAAACTAATTAAAAATATAAACAATCGAAGCAAAGTGAAAATCTATGAAAATATTTGTATTATTAAAAACAAAAATAATGTTTACAACGTAGATAAGAGTCCAATTCCGTATACCTGCTTGTATGACTACTAAAATAGACACAAGAGGAGGGCGTAAAATGTGCGTCATTCTTTGAAGAAGGGTGGGTGACCGAAATTTAGGTTTCTTAAATTTCAGCTTAAAAAGCGTTTCGCGATTTTTGTGGTAGCTTTAATGTTGCATTTTCGCGAAAATGCAATTAATTTGCAATAAGTGCCGACTACAAGCAAAAAGTTTCCTTAATTTATGTTTCCTTAATTTAATTTAAGGCCACAGTCCTTAATAGCTTAGTGGTAGAGCAATGGTCCGGCAAGCCATGGACGTGGTTCGAATCCTGTTTAAGGGCAAATTTTTTCAATTAAAAAATTCGAATAATTAGCGTCGTAAAATGTAGAAAGCAATATTTACTTTCACATTATTTCGCGAAAATGCAATTAATGTGTTTATACCTTTTTTAAGTGTTTTGTGGAAAGTAAATTGTAAATTACTCAACTTTAAAAACAACCTTAAAACGACGATCAGATTGTCTAATTAGTAGACTTTGAAGATGCTGACAGTGTGAATAATGGCGTCATTTATTACAACGACCTCAGGATCAACTTTGAACGAAAATTATATCATTATCGAGATCGGCCGCGCAAACCTATATAATTTCAATTTTGAACTTTACCACAATTAAACTCCTCAACTACATCGATTCTAAATTATACGAAAAGAAAAACTTTGACGTGCATGAAGTTTATAAATAAAATTTTATGTGTGAAAGTGTATAATTACACCTGTATTTTGTTTCAGTTTCAATGCCCGGTGGTCCGGGAGTCCCCGAAAATATCACAGTCACGTTTTTGACCCCAACATCCGTCCGAGTATCCTGGGACACATCTGTTGACCAGGTAGATAAGTACGACGTTACCTATAAGCCAACCGATGCCAGGTATTGTATCTAATCCTTTTAAAACTCTTCTGTATCTGTTAATCTGTTAACTTTCGCCTTATTTCAACGCTCTCTAAAGCACCTTTTCCTTTATTTTTCTGCACTAGTATTTTAACTTTGAGCTTTCTTGTCCATAAAAGCTTTCTATAAACTTATTGTATGTATGTGTGACTCTTTATAGTTTGAAATATGTATATAAAGTACAAAAGTCGCAGTGAAATTGTAAAAATAAAACCACCCGTTGTATAATATACAGGATCTTTCTATATTAGTTATACAAAAGTATACCTCTACAACTGTGGATCCGGCTGCAGTAGCAAGATCTAGTGAGTTTTAATAATTCAGCCATAATATCAACTTCATTAGGGTACGCGTGCATCATGTTATTACGCTTCACTTGGTAAGTCATCATAGAGCCAGGAGCTCGCTGATTGTTGTTTGCTCTTCCATTAATCACGATCAGTCACCTCTGCTCAAAGGAAATTCAGGACTAAATATCACAAGCAACTACAACAGTAACAAAAAATTATTGTATGGTATAATTAGTTTATTGGAACTGGTTGTGTAGGACACAGAGCAAAAGGTCAGGGTAGATCTCGAGTTGCAGAAGAGACAATTGAACAAGTGCGCAAAACCTACGTTCGTAGCCCAAAGAAATCACTTGCACATGCCAGCTTAGAACTCAACATTTCTCAAACAACAGTGTGGGGAATCTTAAGAACAAGTCTGCAATTTAACCATGCAGAATACAGTTACTGCAAGCTTTAAGTGATACTGATAAAGAAAGAAAACTTGAATTTTTTCGTGAAATGTTTGACAGAATGGAAAACAATGACCATTTTCTTGATTGATCAAATTGTGTTTAGTAATGAGGCTACATTCCTTGTAAATGGAAAAGTAAACAGCCATAACACTGGCCTACAACCATTTTGGTGCTGGAGATTTTAGACCCGATTTTAAGTATGTCTTACATGGCGATATCAAAAATGTTACCCGTTTTCTTCTGTCAGCTCTAGTTCCCGAGGAAAAAAAAAACGCAATTCACGAAAAAATATATATTTTATTGACATTAAACATCAAGAAATTGTCTTTTGAGTGATTTTCTAGAATGAAACTGACTCGGGCAATCTCGCATGATTCCCCAGCAATAGTCAGCCATCATATGACTGTCCCACCTTCCTTGGTATCTATTCTCCATTGTTTTTAGGTCTTGGTGGAAACGTTCCCCTTGTTCTTCGCTTAGATCTCCTAAATTGTGTTGGAAATGATGTAGATGACTATTGAGATAGTGTAATTTTATACTCATATTACAGCCTAAATCTTTGAATCGCACCAGCATTTCCTCTACTAGTTCTACATAGTTGTCAGCCTTATGATTCCCGAGGAAATTTTGTGCAACTGCTACAAAAGATTGCCAGGCAAGCCTCTCCACATTATTCATACAAGTCTCAAAATTAGTTGTGTCTTTCATCAATTTACGTATTTGTGGTCCATCAAAGATACCTGCTTTTAGTTTTTCAGTACTTAAACCAGGAAATTTGTGAGAAATAAACTGGAAACATTGACCATTTCTATCGAGAGCCTTAACAAATTGCTTCATTAGCCCTAATTTTATATGCAACGGCGGAAGAATGATTTTTTTCTCTTGAAACTAAGGGTTCATTTATAACATTTCTTTCCCCAACAACTAGAGCATGTCTCACAGGCCAATTTTTTGCAGTCCAATGACGTGATTTAGCTCGACTGTCCCAGAGACAAATAAAACATGGGTATTTAGTGACGCTAGTAACTCAGCACGTTCCTTCGAAAGATCTAAGTCTCTGATGAGGTCACTAAGCTCATTCTGCGAAAATGGCTTAGGATCTGATGTTATTCCGCAGTATTGAAAGTCATCATCTACTTGGGAAGAAATAGGTATTTCAGCTTCATCCTCCTGAGATTGCTGCACTACCTGGTGAAAAGTTGGTATTGGAACAGTTTCTGAATGAGGAACAGGTCTTTGTACTGAAGAAATATTGAGGTATTTCCATTTATGGCGATTGTTTTTGTTGATGCCCACTATATTAATCATACAAAAGTAACAGTCGTCATAATGATTTTTTTGTTCTCGCCATATCATAGGCACTCCAAACTTCAAAGACTTACGTTTCCCTCTCTCCCATTGTCGCAAATGTTCAACGCATATTTTACAAACACTATGAGGCACCCACACTTTATCTTGGTGTAGAATTTCAATACCGAAGTAAGCAAAATACAAACGACGCACTGTGTTTGTAATCGATTTACGCTGATTTTTCAGTATGTATTCACCACAAACATAACAAAATATATCAGGATCGTTAACACAACGTCTGGACGTACTAGCCATAATGAAATAGTAACACAAACTTTATCGATGATATTGTAATAATGACTAGTTACGAATAAGACCGATAACAATTCACAATGAGGGTAGTAGGTAAACTAGAGCTGATGAGTTAAAATGACGTATGTCAATATACTGTACATTACCTACTTTATCGACTATTCAAACAAACAGAGATGCACCAAAAAAATTTTTTTTTTGTAGGCCTGTGAATATACGAATATTGGGAGCTTCAAAGACATTTGAGATTACAAATAGAACAGACATACATTATACACATCTGTATCTGTAAACATGGACAGATGGACATGGTAAAGTGTATGTATCTTGTGCTTTCTTGAGAAGCAGATTGCTGTATTTTCCCGCTAATAGGTAGAGCCGTTTTGATGTTATCCACCCACCCACCGTATAACGTCGTACTCCAAGGTCCCCATATAAATAACTTACGCTTACGGTTCACATGATGACGTCACGTGAGGTAGGTAGTGGAAGGGATAAAATATGCAAAATTAGACCCCTGTGTTAAATCTTATGGTATTTTGGTCCAGAACTCTCTTAGCTATACTACTACTATACAAAAGAAACTTTTGAGACAGTCAAACATGTAAAAGATTCGCCTAAGTTAAATGTCTTTAGTGCACTAAGTTCTACCAAATGTACGGTCAATTCTCCTTCATCGAGAAAACTGTAACTGTAATTACTTATCTTGACATGTTGGAAAATGATCTCATGCCATAATTGCAAGAAGACATGAACAGATATCCTGGCAGGGTCGCCATGTGATGTCAGAAGTGACTGGCAGGATCCATGTGATGCCACCTGGTCCTTGTTATGTCTTCGTCTCCAAAGCGGACTCTATAGAGGCTGGTTTTATTGGTAAAATAAATAATACACTCGGAAACAATATAAAGTAACATTTAATAAATACATAACAACAACATTACATGTTATAGTGTTCACATGTACAAGATTGATTAGATTCGATTAGATTTATCAGACTGATTCGTTCTCCTCTGTCTTCGGTATATATCATGCCTCCTTACTTAATTACCTACTTATTTACTTAATGTTATGCTAACTTAGTTACTCAACTAAATTAGAACGCGAAATATGCAGCAGTTAATGAGAACGTGTTTCGTTAAATAAGTATTACATTGAATATGTAGAAAAAGGTGTCCTACTTTAGTTATTACAATTGCAAGAAGACATGAACAGACAGTTTATTTTTCAATAGGATGGTGCACCTCCGCATTTCCACCACAAAGTTACATCCTGCCTCAATCGCACCGAAATCTGGATTGGAAGTAGTGGAACGATAGGTTGATCACCGAGACTCATTCTGCAAGTCTAAATGAACTATGAGTTCGGATAACAGAAGCAGTTGCAACAATTGATCGTGATATGATACGTAAAATTTGGGACGAATTCACTTACAGTTTAGATATACACCGTGTTACAAGGGAAAGCAATATTGAACATTTCTAAATGAAACTTGAAATTTTTCCCTGAATTACTTGCTTTATTATTCAGTTCAATAAAATTTACTCTACAATACTTTCTCTGCAATTAAACATTATTCTGTATATCTAATCTAGGAAGACCCTGTAAATTAGTGGATTTAATAAAAATTATTTGCTTCCATTTCACAATCGATTTTGTATTTTAGCCTTATTATAATCAGAAACATAACACACTCGTGGTTTCTTTATCTAAAATTATTTCATGTAAATGTTTAAGTAGTTTAATAGATATACAGGCTGATTCATTTTCGGACCTCACCATGGGGATCTAGGTTATTATTGGAGATAGAGTATAGATTTAAATTTGGCAAAGTTGTTAAATTTTGTGTTTGTTATAAATCCGTAAAGAAAATAGACCTGTGACAAATGACCTACCTTTTTTAAAAAAAAAACGCGAAAACCCCATTTTCTTCTTTTACCTGTAGCACCGACATTTGGCCTTGTAGAGAAAATATAAAAACACATCCTTGTGGTCATTTCTAAACCTCTATCCAGTGGTGTACTCTAAATTTTTATACGACGTTTCGTTTCTTTCTTCCCATCATCAACTATCTAATTTCTTATAGGCGCCATATTGGATTTAGACATCTACAGAAAGAGTTCTTTTTTCTGATTTCAATCATGTACCAAATGCTGACTAAAGTTTTTGACATTAGGTTTCATTTGAAAGAATAAATTATAAGATTAAATAAGGTAGCCATGGAATTTCAATCTGTCAAACATTTCATTTATTGTTCATTAATAATACAAAAATGTCATACACTAACGAAGAGAAACGAGATATGATAAGTATTTTTTATTCTTCGAACCGAAATTCAACAGTAGCGAGTACAAGATATCTACAATTATATCCTGAACGACAACAGCCTCATCGTACCAAATATTCTAGATCTCGACAGAAATTTGGTCGAGAATGGATCGTTTACTAAGCCGCGTAATGGTCAAGACAACAGGAATTTAAATGAAAATCGACAAGATATTTTACAAATGGTAAATTAAAAGCGTGTTTTCAAATTTCATGTTAATCTTGTATTTTTATAGATAAATAATAATCCATCAATTTCTACACGCGAAGTAGCGTCAGAATTAAATTTGTGCCAGTCCAGAGTTTGGAGAACTTTACATAAAAGTAGGTTTAAACCATACAGGATCCATGTTAGTCACTCTTTACTGCCTGGAGATAATTTGAGAAGGCTAGAATATTGTAATTGGTTAATGGGAAGGATAGAAAATGACGAAAATTTTTTAAGCAAAATCATCTGGTCAGATGAAACAAAATTTACAAATTCTGGAATGTTCAACAGAAATACGGAGCACTATTGGGCAGTACAAAATCCCAGACAAAACAGGGCTAGAAGACCACAACATCGTTTTGGAATAAACGTTTGGATGGGTATTTTGGCAAATCGTCTCTTAGAACCAGTTATGTATGAAGAACATTTAAATGGAGAAAGATACGTACATACGTATCTGACTTTCTTGACGACAATATCCCATTAAATCAATTACAATATTTATGGTGGAAACAAGATGGCGCACCAGCACACAATGCAGCTGTTGTTAGAAATTTCTTAAATCAAGAGTTTGCAAACCGTTGGATTGGAAATAGGGGAGTTGTTGAATGGCCTGCGAGATCATCTGATTTAAGTCCGCTAGATTTTTTTTTATGGGGATATGTTAAAGATAATATTTATAAAGTAGATGCGCCACAAAACATTGAAGAATTACGAGACAGACTTCAGAATGCCTTCGATGCAGTTCCTAGAAGAACTATACAAAGGGCAGTACAAAATGCCAGAAGGCGTGCCCAATTGTGCATTACCGAAGATGGCCAGATAATTGAACATTTACTGTAATTGTTTATTGTTTACTTTTCTATGTATTTTTATTAATGTTTTTGTTATCTTGTACTCGCTACTGTTGAATTTCGTTTCGAAGAATAAAAAATACTTATCATATCTCGTTTCTCTTCGTTAGTGTATGACATTTTTGTATTATTAATGAACAATAAATAAAATGTTTGACAGATTGAAATTCCAAAGGCTACCTTATTTAATCTTATAATTTATTCTTTCAAATAAAACCTAATGTCAAAAACTTTAGTCAGCATGTGGTACATGGTTGAAATAAAAAAAAAAACTGTTTCTGAAGATGTCTAAATCAAATATGGCGCCTATAAGAAATTAGATAGTTGATGATGGCCAGAAAGAAACGAAACGTCGTATAAAAATTTAGAGTACATCACTGGATAGAGGTTTAGAAATGGCCACAAGGATGTGTTTTTATTTTTTCTTTACAAGGCCAAATGTCGGTGCTACAGGTAAAAGAAGAAAATGGGGTTTTCGCTTTTTTTTTTAATAACGAAGGTCATTTATCACAGGTCTATTTTCTTTACGGATTTATAACAAACACAAAATTTAACAACTTTGCCAAATTTAAACCTATACTCTATCTCCAATAATAAGAGAGATCCCCATGGTGAGGGCCGAAAATGAATCAGCCTGTATGTTTCTCTATAATACAATCTTAAACGAAAGCTTCCCAATGTGGCTTTTAAAGCGTTTCAGATTGAACTGTTGAATTTAATATACTTACGTAAAATTTGTACTTTTATTATAAAGATGATTTATTAATGATTTCCTCATGTATGTGTGAAAAAGCACAAAAATTTGTAAAATGACCAATGGCTGCCCAAAATACGTGCCCATACTTTGATTGTATCCAATGCGAATATAGTTGTGTAGCCATTTGTGCGAATGTAGATATGTTTTAATATGTACTTGTTTATATTATCGCATTTATACATTTAGTATTTGATATTTTTAAATATCCAGATGCTATATATTCATGGTACCTCTTCTATCTAAATTTTTAATTACTCAGTAGCGATTTAACTTATCATGCTTAGCTACTCTTTGACAACCCATATCTCGTCAGTTTACAGTTAATGTTTGATAAATTTGTGTTAAAACGTGTTTCGGCAATTTTGTTAAATTTTACCCTTTTACTAATTAAGTATAAAAGGATAATTTTGAACATCGTGCTGTAATTAAGTATCTTTTAAAGAAAGACATGTACTTCACCGAAATCCATGATGATATGAGAGAGATACATTGGATGCGATTCGTCCTTCGTATACAACCATCAGAAAATGAGAAAATGAATTTAAGCGTGGCAAGAGTAGCTTAGAAGATGATCCCCGCAGTGGAACGCCATAAGTCCAGAAATAGTGAATAAAGTCCATGATTTGTTCCTAATTAACCGCCGATTGAAAGCGTAGATTGAAAGAAGTAGCAAAGGCAGTTAGCATTTCAAAGGACAAACACGTGTTCGCTCTCAAATATCGATGAATAATTAAGAAATTTTTAAACACAACTCAACAGATTTTTTGCGCCGATTTGTTATTTGTGACGAAACATGATGTTTCGTCATAAAACGAAATTTATTACATATATTGTATATTTTTATGTTAGATATAAGTAAATTTCACATAAAAGAATTAAAGTATAACATTTCAATTTTTATATATATTCAACGTGCATTTTCAAGGGTAAACCATTATATAACCTACTTTTCTTAACATATTCAAAATTATAATATTTTATTAAATTCCAAGAATTTACATTTGTTACTCTGTTTATTACCTGCTTTATACATTTGGACCGTTTCTTTATTGCCTAGGGTAATTAGTGAACGATTTCAATAGACCCTTAATATGGTCGCCCATTGTTTAATTTAATATAAATAATAGGCTCACGATTTCCAAATATGTATATTAAATAAATTTTTACACAACAATGACGTCAAACATATGTGCATATTTTAGTTATGTATTGGTAGAGGTAGTAATATATCTTTGTATACTAGTAACACAACAATAAATTCCGTATACCACATTCTATATAGAACATTCACATTCTTAACACAACATAGTACAGAACAAGACATACAGCCTGAACAAACAGTAAAGATACAAAATAATACAAATCTGTATAAAAACAAATTTGTATCTGTATATGCATGGACACACAGAACGTATTTACCAGCTTTTGCTTCAACTACCAGACGCATGCGTTTCTGTGTAACCACTTTGTCAATGATAGATTTACGAATCAAAAGACTGTAGTACACTTGCGGTCATGTAGTAAGTTTTGTCCTATCCGAAGACAACAGATAACCTCTTGCCATCTGACGGACAAAACCGACCACGCCGGTGCAAAGTGTTCTTCTCGAATAGCAAAGCTATTACTGGTACAGAAGAAAAATACGCATATTACTGTGAGTCCATTAACTCGTCGCCAGGTGGCGTAGTATAGCAAAAAATAGATTGCATGTCGATGCGATAATTCACATCAAGCTTTGATACAAAATAATACAAATCTGTATAAAAACAAATTTGTATCTGTATATGCATGGACACACAGTACGTATTTACCAGCTTTTGCTTCAACTACCAGACGCATGTGTTTCTGTGTAACCACTTTGTCAATGATAGATTTACGAAGCAAAAGACTAGTACACTTGCGGTCATGTAGTAAGTTTTGTCCTATCCGAAGACAACAGATAACCTCTTGCCATCTGACGGACAAAACCGACCACGCCGGTGCAAAGTGTTCTTCTCGAATAGCAAAGCTATTACTGGTAAAGAAGAAAAATACGCATATTACTGTGAGTCCATTAACTCGTCACCAGATGGCGTAGTATAGCAAAAAATAGATTGCCACCTGGCGACGAGTTAATGGACTCACAGTAATATGCGTATTTTTCTTCTTTACCAGTAATAGCTTTGCTATTCGAGAAGAACACTTTGCACCGGCGTGGTCGGTTTTGTCCGTCAGATCGCAAGAGGTTATCTGTTGTCTTCGGATAGGACAAAACTTACTATATGACCGCAAGTGTACTACAGTCTTTTGCTTCGTAAATCTATCATTGACAAAGTGGTTACACAGAAACGCATGCGTCTGGTAGTTGAAGCAAAAGCTGGTAAATACGTACTGTGTGTCCATGCATATACAGATACAAATTTGTTTTTATACAGATTTGTATTATTTTGTATCAAAGCTTGATGTGAATTATCGCATCGACATGCAATCTATTTTTTGCCAAACAGTAAAGAATTAAGATTAAGTTAACATTAAGTGCTACATTGCGAGATTATACTTATGAAATTAGGTTTAAGTGTTTTTTGTAAAATAAATAAAATATTCAGAAAACACACTAACTTTCAATATAACTGCCACCAACCAATATAATATAATATAATTAACCGGCTTTTGGGGAAGTTACACCTGTCAAATACAAAAATTATACACATGGGTTAACTATTATACATCCGAATCTAAACAATAGTCGAATATGTGGACCAAACGTGGCGAACCAACTCCAAAGATGGCCAAGACAGTTTTATCGGCAGTAAAGGTGATGGCATCGGTATTTTGAGAGATAGAGGGAATATTGTTAGATAGACTATCTTCAAAAGGCCAAGACTGTAAAGAGTGAATATTACGCAAATTTTCTAGATCGTTAGAAAACGCTGAAAAGCGTCCAGAAATTAGTAAGAAGATAATGCACCTGTACATTCCAGTTCGGTTGCTGCAAAAAATCAAAGAATTAAGGATCTAATTAGAACCCAGTACAGTTTTTTATTTCCATATAAACCTTCTTCAATTTGTTACAATATGAAACAGACATGTAAATAATTTACATATCTGTAACTGTACACATGGACAATACACCTCGTATTTTCAGCATTTACTTGCTTAATATATATATGTTTCTGTCATCTAGGCGTCATCAGTCAAGCTAGTGAAGCAATGTGTACAAATTGATACAAATCTGTTAAACAACTGATTTGTATCTGTATTTATATTTTACTGAAATCGCCTACAAAGATAAAGCAAGTTTCGTCCTATAAGGTGACACTATTTAATAAGTGACATCTTACGGACGAAAGAGACTATGTCGGAAGGCGAGCTTTCGTTCGAATAGCTATGCTGTTACAGGAAACGAAAAAATATGTATGTCGGTGTAGTCCATTAACAACGAGCAAGATAGCGTTAAATATACAAAAAGGTTGTGTTTATCTATGACAATACGTTATGGACGTATAAAGCATTTGTTACAATATGAAACAGACATGTAAATAATTTACATATCTGTAACTGTACACATGGACAATACACCTCGTATTTTCAGCATTTACTTCTGCTTAATACATATGTTTCTGCCATTTAGGCGTCATCAGTCAAGCTAGTGAAGCAATGTATACAAATTGATACAAATCTGTTAAACAACTGATTTGTATCTGTATTTATATTTTACTGAAATCGCCTACAAAGATAAAGCAAGTTTCGTCCTATAAGGTGACACTATTTAATAAGTGACATCTTACGGACGAAAGAGACTATGTCGGAAGGCGACCTTTCGTTCGAACAGCTATGCTGTTACAGGAAACGAAAAAATACGTATGTCGGTGTAGTCCATTAACAACGAGCCAGATGGCGGTAAATATACAAATAGGTTGTGTTTATGTATGACAATACGTTATGCACGTATAAAGCATTTGTTGCAATATGAAACAGACATGTAAATAATTTACATATGATGACGCCTAGATGGCAGAAACATATGTATTAAGCAGAAGTAAATGCTGAAAATACGAGGTGTATTGTCCATGTGTACAGTTACAGATATGTAAATTATTTACATGTCTGTTTCATATTGTCATTTCATAACAAATGCTTTATACGTGCATAAACGTATTGTCATACATAAACACAACCTTTTTGTATACTTCTTCAATTTGGTTTTAAAATGTTTCCCAAACTTCCTCTATGGCTTCTTTAACAAATTACTTTAATCTATTTCCCTGAGATCTATACTAGTTACACCTTTCACTAGTTCCGGACTGTAAATAGAACTTCCACTTCCACAAGATTATTTGTTTGTTTTTATAATGTCACAGGTTAATATTTTCAAATAATAATGACGTTATACTCCTTAATTTACTGGAACCGATACTTAAACTAAACTGAATGTTGCTTGACATAAATTATATTTGTCAAAAGATTCTAGCCATCAATCTGTCGAAATTAATTGAATCTTTCGCGGCAAAATCACTATCGTGTCGCTTCAATAAGTCGAATCTCCATCGTACGAAGGCAATTAATCTCAAATCAAACACTACACTGCACTCTCAGGGACAAATTATTCAAGTACTAAATCAGCAAGTAGATAACTCAAGCATTGTTCATATTTCAGGTGCTTTCGAATCGAAATTTTCAATGAATCTTCGCTAACATTACGACGGCCGTATACATTTGAACTCGTACATTATGCTTTTATTACAATGGTTTTGTTATTTTACTGAAACTACGTCGCCGATGTACAATTTATTAGTTATCGTGTGGATTGTGACGATACCTAAAGCCATTATTTATTTCGCTTTGATATTTTAAACTTGAGATGTGGGTAGTGTGTTTAAATGTTTTGATTATTCTATTAGGAAAATTCTGCACGTTATGAACGTGATGTATGTACTAGCAAACTTCAATAGATATTGATTATAAACACTATCCTTTAAACATATAAAATTAGCGTTTATCAATGCCGAAATATAAATACATTAAAGTAAGTGTTACTACTGATGTAAACAATAGATTTATATATTTGAACATACCGTTAATTTCAGAAAGAATTGAGAATAGTTTTTCATTATAAAGATAATAAAAGAGAATATGAATATACGTCATCACTGTCATCAGTCTTCCATTTAAATAAAACGTTTTAATCAAAACAATTAGACTATGACTAAGTATATAAATAAAATTAAAAAATCATGTGTGTAATTAGTGGCCGTGCGTTTAGTATTTTGGTTTTAATAAAGAATACACAGCTAAAATTTGTTCTAATGGTTTAGTTTCGTTGTGCGCCTCAAAATAAGTATTAGAATCTATATATTTATCAAAATAGAGTTAGCTTGGTGATGTACCAATCTATTTACTTAAACTTCTTGAGCAAATATTAAGGAAAACGCTTGACTTTATCTAAAAGATATAAAAGTACATTGAGATCTAGCTCTTGTTTATCTTTGATTAATTCAATTCTCAGAGCGATTCTGATTCTTGGAAGATACATAACATAATACATATAAAAATACCCCTTTGTAAAATGTTAGTAGCAAGCAACGTATATGATCGCGTTTAAATCTTAAATGAATATACAGGTTGAATAAACCTTTACAATCCTAGGACAAGGAAAAGATAATTCATTTATTTGAATTTAGAATATTAATTATAATTTAGTTAATATCACGTAATAGCTAACAAAAAGTATTTGGTAATATCAATAAAAATTCTATATTTAAATTTCTAATATAATATTCATCAATATACTCAATATTATTTTATTGTGTTAACATTTAATTGATTAGGCTGTACTATTTGAAATATTTTCGCGGTAAAGTATTGCATTTTTGGTCCAGTTACGACTTGAACCCAAGTCTATGGTTCCCGGACCGTCGTTTTAACTAACTAAGCGACAAGAACCTTGGTGTCAAGCCTGTTAGAAATGCCATATAAGGCACCGATGTTAATATTCAAATATCAGTTTGCAAGCTGAAATTGCTAATTTTTCATCCTTAGCTATTGATATATAGATAATTTCTTAGTCGTTCATTTTAATATATCATTGATTAATTCTTGGAATTTTCGGCTTTTATATTAAGTATTATCAAATTAGTATGTTATTTTGCGAAGTAAATGAGAATTTAAACATTGCTGTCTACAAATTACAATGCAAATTATACGAAATTTTATTTGAAAAATTTTAGTGGTCGTTGAGACTTGAACCCAAGTTTACGGCTTCCCGGACCGACACTCTAACCATTATCTTCGCAAAATAACATATTAATTTAAAAATATTTAATATAAAAGCCGAAAATTCCAAGAATTAATCAAATGATATATTGAAATGAACGGCTAAGACATTATATATATATATATATATATTATTATTATATTTCTGAATTATTTCAAAAGTTGGGCTGACATGTGTTATATTGCGTACGCTTTAATGTAATGAATAAAATGTTAATTACTGTTATGACTGTTATAAATGCCCCACTAAGTTGGGATCGCCAAATGTAATGTTACGAATTGTTGATAAATAAAATTGTTTCTTACGTACGGTAAAATAAAATGAATGAATGTCATAAAAAAAATATCATGTAAAATTCAAATTGGGCTCATTCAATACTTATCTGTTTTATTATCTTCGGCTAGCTTCTTTCTCTCTTCAGGGCTAAGGTAGGTTCACTTCTCTCCACTTTTACTTTCTTTACGTAATTTATTAAGTTGGGAACGGAACAATATCTCAAGTATATTACAAAAAAAACAAAGTAAAATATTGACAATTAACTTTATTAGGGATAAACGATTTTTCAAAGTTTGAGAAATTTATATTAATAATTTCGTGACACACAAGTAATGTTAAGCGAGACACACTCGACGGTTGGTATTCGTACAGTATAATAATATGGTGTAAGACAGGTGCAATAATGTGTTGTCTTAGTAAAATAGTTTATAACAGTGACATGGCATCAAGTTTTACAAATACAAATAGTAGATGCCAATATTTAAATAATTTGACTAAAGATTGCAGTGATAAAATATCGGTGAAAGTAATATAAATAGTTAGTTATGGAATAACAAAGTAAAGTTCTAGAAATGTACATGCGCAAGTAAAAATGACGCGGGAGCGTTGGTTAAAATTAGCAAAAACCTGAATCTTCGTATATGATCTCCGTTGCTTCTTGTGCCTGTGTTCTGGAGACGTCTTCACAACGGGAAACGGGAGAATGTTTCTGCTACGGTCCCTCGGGATAACTTGAAATTTGTTGAAATTTCCAAGTCCGACTGCGTCTAGAGCGAATGACCGATTTCGATCGTCAACGATGGTGGTCAAGCTACGGTGAGATTTTTATGGCGGTAAAAATCTTTAAAAATTCGTAAGTCTCGGACTATTTGGTCGGCGGCTGTTAAATTTTGTCCACAGGTGGTTGGTGGGCAGATATAACGTTTTGTAATAATAAAAATCTCTTGCACTTAATAATTTTGCTTAATTATTTTAATTATTACGGAGCACAAAAAAAACGTGACCTTTCACTGTGACGACTAATGACCGACGCTTGTTTTTTCACTTGTTTTTAAT